>CM062815.1:284907995-285455495 GCA_031772625.1 Pinus tabuliformis
ATATTCTAATCCAAAATAGTGGTTGATTCATATGCTTTGTTTTTGAGGGTTGGTTTGAAAAATTAAATAGTTACCTTTTTTATATAATGGTGACATATTTGGCTTCCATATAACGGTAAGACTAATCAAATTAAAATAACAAGGAAGAGGCAACGATTACCGATTTGAATGATTTAAATGTGTTCATTGTGTTCATTAACTCTACACTTTTTAACTACTATTTTGACTCTCTTTTTTGGAAATTTATTGTTGAATGTTCACCTTTTGTAGATGTGTGTAATCAATCTAAAATATTTCACTCAACTTAGCTTGTTGTAAATAATTCTATAAACTATGTAAGAATATGTACAAAGTTATTTTCAAAATTAGTAAATTTCGATGTAAATTAATATATATGGTTTTTATTTTTTCATGCCTCTAAGTCAAGTTCATGTGCAAGGTCTAGATGCACTCTTATTTGATGTCTTCTCGCTTGGATTTCCCATGCACAAATAATGTCACTAAGTATGAGGCTTTGATACAAGGTATTAAAAAAGTGATAGATTTGGATGTGAAATAGCTCCAACTGATAGGGATTTACAAATACTTATCAAACATTTAAAAAATTCGATTCATTGTATTTTAATTACCTTAAGAATTATAGAGATGAGGCATGGATTATTATTTCTAATTTTGATACATTCAATATTAATTTGTACATTTAACTCGAAATGAAAATGCAAATTTACTTTCAAACACAAATCCTATATTTATACCATTGGGAAACTTTTCTATGGACATGTTTTTTAATGAACATATTTTCATGCCTTCTATACCAAACAATATTACAAACTAGATATTTTTTATGATGATGCCCATATTTTAGAATTCCTCACATAGGGAGATACTTTTAGGGGATCAACCATTGATGAAAACTGACATTGTGATCAAATTGATATATTGTCTCTACATGCAAAACCAAAGAGTGAGAACTTATTTCTTAAATATGTCGTTCGATTGGAGAAGTATCATGACTTAGAAGATAAGTTCAAGGGGGAAACAAACTATAAATCCAATACCTATGCAATGCAATATTAGGTAATGAATCTTTGTAACAAATAATACCCATAAAATATTAATCTAGGTATTGGATACATGCTTATTGAGAGAGCTAGATTTTATCATTTCCTCAAGAAATATAAATATTTTTTCCTCCTAGAATTACACAAATTCAAAGACCGATGACACTAAAATCTTTCAGGATGTGATATAATTTAAGAAATATATAATCCTATTCAACAAACATTCTTAGATATGTATTCAACAATATAATAACAAATGAAAATGAATCTCAATAAGTTTTTGGAGGAAAAAATAATATTTATCATTCATCATTCCCAATGGGTATCCAATATGGTCCCTGTTAGGAATAAGAATGAAGAAATCAATATTTTCATTGATTTCAAAAATATAAATAAAGAATTAGATAAATATAACTACCTTGTTCCAAGCATGGAACACATCTTGTAGTGTGTTTTAGGTTCTAAAATGTTGTCTATGTTGGATTATTTTTCTAACACCCTCACTCCAACCCCTAGATTGTAAATAACATGTACATGCAAAGATTGGGCTAGTGAGTTGGTAGATTTTTATTAGGATGGTAATTACTTTAGCAAGGTAGCATGCCCATGTGAATTTATGTTTAAATATTTTGGGACAAGAACGTTGGTGAGCATATGATTTTATATGATTTGAGGCTAAAAAGTCTGGTGTTCAAAATTGTATATTTCATGCACACCAATAAATGCATTACCACTGCAAACCAAATAAGATGAAAAGAGTATGGGGGGTAAGACCCCATGTGCATACAAAGCATGTTTCATATAACTTAATAATTATGGTAAAAGTGCATTGGATTCAAAAAAAGGTTCATGAAATGACTTGTGGGGTGCTAGGTATCAAAAAAGAGACATGCAAATAAAAGTATGTGTGTGGGAGCTACTAACGAATCTTAGAGGATATGATGGGAGAAGAGGGGTAATAGGAAATCCTAGAGCCACAGTGCTCTAGACATTCCTATCTAGTCATGATAGACACCCTAGAGGTAGTGGCTCATAACAAGGGACTATAGGTGAAGAGAAGGGGGTGCACTAATTGGGTTTGTGTTGAAGGGGGATGTTAGCTATATATTGCAGGTTGCTTCACGTTGATGGAAAATAGGGGATAACCCTATGAAAGGTGGACATGATTCCCAGTATGTGGCTATAAAGGGTGCTCAAAGACCTTGGAGGGTTCTTAGATACCCAAGGTTTGAAAGTGGTTGTGCAGGTAATTGAGTAGGTCTATGAGGTGGTTGTTCATGGGGTTATTGGTGAGGATAACTAGAGGTCAACTACAGGTGTCGCCAAGGTTATTGTTGAGACAAATGTTATGGTTTTTGAGATTGATTATAAGGATATTAAGGATATGATGGATAAAATTATGGATATTTTCGTCGATATGGTTGTTGCCATCCTTGTTCTCGTTATTCATTTTGAGGATTCTTCCTCTTCTTCAAAAATTTAAATTTTCTAAAAGGCTTCAGGGGGTTGGATACTCTTTTCGGTCTGAATTTTCCATATCTCTTTGATTTCTTCTTCCTTCGAAAGGGTGTCCAGGGCAACATTGTTTTACAGACCTCTGAACTGGGTGTAATATCATGTGCTTTCTTCTGCCAGCACAGATATTTAACCTTTTTGGTACATCTAAAGAGAAGATCAACCCGATAGATTTGATCTATGAGTTTGTTCTGAACATTGAGATCTTTCATGATTAGATCTCCTAAATTACTTGGCAGCTTAGACAAAAATGCAATTTTTTGAGCAATGTCATTGGAAAGATTTGCTTTAAAGACCTTTGCCATGAAATCTTTACTAAATTGATCAAGATGCTTTAAATCTTTTAATTACAGCTTAAGTCTGTGAGCAACTATTTTTTCTCATCTACTGGCTGAGGTACAAATTGAGTTTTCAGTAAAATTTCTAGAGTGGTCAGTCCTGCTTCCATGATTGCTCTTCTTTCTTTATCGGATGGTCCTATCCACCAATCATATACAATTCTGACCATTCTTTTCTCTGCTAGGACCATAATAGAAAAATTGTCGAATTTGGTGGTGACCTGCATTTGACACGGAGCACCAATCCATATCCTGATTGACTCTTCAGGATTGGAAGAATTATCTAAATCAAGAATATACCCACTTGTATTTGCAGCATATAGATCTTCCTCAATTCGCGGGTATTTTGGGACTTCTTTCAAGACATGAGCTTTATTTGGGTTATTTTTACAAGGTAAGATAAAAGAAGGAAATTTAGAGGTTGCTTGATCTAAAGTCATAATTTCTTTCTTCGAAGAAAATTGTTTATCGGCTTTATAGGCCTCTTTTTTTACACTAGTCATCTTACCAGAAAATTTTGAAGTTGAGTCTTCTGCCTTAGTTTTGTTAAATGCTCCTTCTGTATCTTCATCCTCTTCTTCTCTATCCCAATAGTTGGGAGTACTCATATCAAAGGTGAACTTTGAGATTTCTTGAGCTTTTTTCTTCTATTTTCTTCTTTCATGTTCTTCTCTGGCAGCTTTCTCAGACTATTGTTCTTCATACAATAGCCTAAGATTAGCATTTATCAGATCTCATTTCCGTCCCAAATCATCAAGGACCTCTTCGGCGTGTGCACACCAGGTAGTCAAGTAGTTCCCTATCTGATAGGTCTAGTCAAGATTAATGGGATTTTGGGAATTATGTTCAAGTAATGGTGCACAATCAACTCGAGTGGGTGGCTATTTAGAAGTGAGAAGAAGAAGTGCAAAACTTGGTCTTTGGTGGCCATTTTCCACCTTTAACATATCTATGGTTTGTATACTGAAATTCTTGTACAGGGGAGAGATTATATATATGTGTTCTGAACATCTTATTAATAGCAACGGATGGATTTTCTTCAGGAATATACAACTGGTCTGCTGGAATAGATACAGTGGTTTCTGTGGATGGATGGCTATATACAGTTCTTGAAACAGATTTACGACCACTGGTCAATGGTTGTTCGGCTTTAGGGATGGCTGGTAAAACATGTTTTTGTGGCATAAAGATTGGTCGAGGTGTGGAAGACCGATCGGGTAATATACGGAAATGACCATCATCATTAGAGGACAATTGTGTTCAAATTGATTTTGAAGTAAGTCTTATTCTGCTTGAGTTCCTCTATAAATTTCCTTCTTTTATCTTACCCTGTATAAATAACCAAAATAAAGCTCATGTCTTGAAAGAAGTCCCAAAATACCCGCGAATTGAAGAAGATTTATATGCTGCAAATACAAGTGGGTATATTCTTGATTTAGATAATTCTTCCGATCCTGAAGAGTCAATTAGGATATGGATTGGTGCTCCGTATCAAATGCAGGTCACCACCAAATTAGACAAATTTTGTATTATAGTCCTAGTAGAGAAAAGAATGGCCAGATTTGTATATGATTGGTGGATAGGACCATCCGATGAAGAAAGAAGAGTAGTCATGGAAGCAGGACTAGCCACTCTAGAACTTTTACTGAAAACTTAATTTGTACCCGAGCCAGTAGATGAGAAAAAACAGTTGCTC
The DNA here is from genome assembly GCA_031772625.1 of Pinus tabuliformis. NCBI lineage: Eukaryota > Viridiplantae > Streptophyta > Pinopsida > Pinales > Pinaceae > Pinus > Pinus tabuliformis. The sequence goes on from CM062815.1 coordinate 284,912,606, forward strand.
ATAGACTTAAGTCGTATGGAATTAAAAGATTTAAAGTATCTTGATCAATTTGGTAAAGATTTCATGGCAAAGGTCTTTAAAGCAAATCTTTCCATTGACATTGCTCAAAAAATTGCATTTTTGTCTAAGCTTCCAGGTAATTTAGGAGATCTAATCATGAAAGATCTCAATGTCTAGAAAAAACACATAGATCAAATCTATTGGGTTGATCTTCTCTTTAGATGTACCAAAAAGGTTAAATATCTGTGCTAGAAGAAGAAAGCACAGGATATTACACCCAGTTTAGACGTCTATAAAACAATGCTGCCCTGGAAACCCTTTCGAAAGAAGAAGAAATCAATGAGATATGGAAAATTCAGACCCAAAAGAGTATCCAACCCCCGGAAGCCTTTTAGAAAATTTAAATTTTTGAAGAAGAGGAAGAATCCTAGAAACAACAACTATTGTTTTATCTGTAAGCAAGAAGGCCACTTTGCATGCAAATGTCCTAATAATTCCTCTTCCAAATTAAAAGCTTGTGCTGAAATTGAGGAATTTCAAGATGATTGGCCTTTAGTTGCTTCAAAGGATGAAGTTTTTGATGTATATATTTGGACATAAGCTTCAGATGATGAAGATATTAGTCTTCCTATTGTACAAAATATGAATATTTGTCCTTCTTGTACAGACAGTGATATTTCTAAAGAATTGCACTATAGTGATCAAACTGATGTAAGTGTCACAGAACAAACAGAAGACACTTCAGATGTTTCTGAAGATGAGTCTGATGCTCCAACAATTGCTAAAAGATTAAAGCAAACAGGTAAGCAACCAATACAAAAATTGCCTGAACTCAATTCTTTTTGTCCATATAAAAAGAATACTGCTGCCTCTACCAGTTTTCCAATCCCAGCACTTAACAAAGTAGAAGAGAATTCTCTATTAAAAAAGATTATCAAAACCAATAGTCTGATATATATTCTAGTCCAAGTCCAAGTTCATAATGAATGGATAAACGTAGATGCATTCATTGACACTGGAGGATCTAATAATTTGGCTTGACCCTCTTTATTTAAATCTCTTTGGAAGCCACTCCAAAACATTCTAGTGTCTGAAACCATTGGTGGATCTGTTCAGTTAACACATTATGTGGATAACATTCCTTTAAAAGTTGGGGGAGTATTGTTAAAATTTCTACTATTCAACATTTTGATCCATCTGCTAGTTTAATGCTTGGCATGCCTTTTATCAACTTTGTGCTCCCAGTCACTATCAGCGAAGATAAGATGATAATCAATTTAAAAAAGAAAGCTATTGCTGTGCCTAGACTATATATAACAAATTCTGAGGCAAGAAATGGGAATAGCCAAAAGAAAGTTGGTGCATGCAAGCCTCTTAAAGACTCCAACAATTGGCAAGAATTTTTGTAGCTATATGAGAAAAGAGTGGAGTAAAAACAAAAGGCCTGCATTGACCCAAAATGGTCAATAGAGTAGATTGATATGCATAAAAGATTGTTGGGAAGCTGTTCAAATAGTCCCTAGCAAATTTGGACAGTCGAGAGTCCAAAAAAAGAGATAGTGACTCTACACAACAATCGAGTCAAAGGAAAATTAATCCCATGCACCCCAGCAGATGAATAAGAAATCAAGAAACAAATAGGTGAGTTGCTCAGTATGAATCTCATTGAACCTAGTATGTCTCACTACTCTTGTTCAGCATTTCTGGTTCGAAATCATTCAGAAATAGTTAGAGGCAAGCCTAGAATGGTAATCAATTACAAACCTATGAATGCCATAACTCAGGGTTTTCATTACCCTTTACCAAGACCAGAAACTATAATGCAGAAAATTCAAAATAGCAAAGTATTCAGTAAGTTTGATATGAAATCCAGATACTACCAAATACAGATCCAAGAAGAGGATAGGCACAAAACTGCCTTCACATGCCCTGCAGGTTTTTATCAGTGGAAGGTGGTTCCATTTGGCCTCAAAAATGCCCCTGCATTCTTTCAGAGACGAATGGATTTTATTTTTGGGAAGTATGATTTTATTGTAACATATATTGATGATATTCTTGTACATAGTCCAGATCTTGAAACACATTTCAAGCATTTAGAAATTTTTCTGACTGAAGTTCAAAACCATGGTATAGTCCTTTCTGAGAAGAAAATGGTTTTATTTCAAGACAATATAGATTTTTTGGGGATAAATGTTGTTAATGGGAAAATTCAAATGCAACCCCATATTCTTACAAAACTGTCCCAGTTTCCAGATGAATTAAAAGACACTAAAACTATTCAAAGATTTTTGGGTGTCTTGAATTATGTGCACAGATATATTCCCAGATTGTCAGAAAAGACAGCTCCGATTAGAAAACATCTCTGAGAAGGAAGGTCAGCAGAAGCCACTACAACAGTTAAAGAGCTTAAAGCAAAATGTCAAAAATTGCCAAAATTGCAAGCACGAGGTGATGGCCTCTTGATTCTGCAAATTGATGCTTCTCATTATTTTTTGGCAGCCGTTATTTTTGAGAGAAGAGAAAATGAATATGGAAAGGAAGAAGAAATACTTTGTGCATATGCATTAGGTGAATTCTCTCCTAGTCAAAGAAATTATTATATTGCTGAAAAATAAATGCTAGCAATATTTAACGGGATACAGAAATTTGAATTATATCTGGCAACTGTGAAGTTTCTTATCAGGACTCACTCCATGAATTTTTGATATTTCTTATCTTCCAAAATCTCAAGGCAAATTGATAGAGGAATATTACTCTCATGGCAGATTTGGTTTCAACAATCTGACTTTGATGTTGAATGGATACCTGGTAACTCTAATTTTTTAACATATTCTTTAACTAGGGACATGAATAAAGCTTTTGTTACAGCTCCAAGAATTTATTTTATTCTACCAGGAAAGAGCTCTCAAGATGATAATTTTAGCACATTTGTTGACCGGTTCAGAATTCTGTAAAGTTGTGCAAATAATTTGACAGAAGAAATTAAGAAAGTGGTAGGTCTACGACTGAGAAGAAATCAGTGGATTAGACGATGTCAAGCATGGACGTCAAAAAATGTTGGCATATCTTTGGGATTAGACGCTGATCTGGTACATATTTACCCTTTGCCCAACATGCAGGTGAAGATTTATTTTAAATATTTGTCTGATATGTGGTCTTCTCAATTCACTACAAATATGATTTGGATCTTAAAAATATTAAATTATTATCAGTTGATTGGAGGAATGGATTTTGCTTTAAGCATATATATAGGAGCCCAAATGCTAGATTTAGAAGCCATTCCAATCAAAGCAGACCTAGAAAGATATCTTTTGTCACTCAGGATTCCTGATATTTTTGAAGAACTAGAAGCATCCTTTTTACAGAGAAATGATGAAAATTATGCCCCTACTGATACTTTCCCTCAATATGAAATTTTTGAAATTTTTGCTGATTGGGAGATCAAGGGAGGATTCTGTAGAAAAAAGCCATCTATGAGAACATCCCAATGTGTTCAACGGACTCTACAATACCTAAGGACTTTTTCATCTCCTTGGGATTATCAGAGTTTAAGATTTCGAGAACAAATTTCTCCAAATCCTTTTACGCAAGTTTTTTGTCATGAGATAACAAGAGAAATTAAGACCAGTAATAATATAGAAAGAATTAAACAACTGGCTCTTTGGTTTAAAGATTTTGGGATGTTGAAACTAACAGAGAAAAGACAGGTGTTGCAACAACTGGATGAACTCCAAGGTGAAGCAAAAGTGTTACATTTTATGATTAACCAGACTGCGTTAATCACAATAAGTATTATTTCAGGAAACTAGAATCATAATGTAGTTCATCTTATCAGTTTATTACTGTCAAACAAAATTTGTACTTCAGTAATTTTTGAAATGGGATGGCAATCCAAAGCATTCATTAATGAAAATTGTAGATTATGGGTGCATCATGCAATAGAAACCTCCACCAATATGTTCCAGATTTTTAAATGGGAGCTTCTAGATGGTGTTGAGTTGGCAGTTCAGCCTTCTCCCATGTTCCGAAAGGTTTTTAAAGATTCTTTTCTAGATATTGATGTCAGCCCATTATCTTTTCTTAACAAGTGGGAGAAACAAGAAGTGATGTTTACTCCACAACAACAGGATCTCCACAAAATTAAAGTAAATCCGGACCAAGGACAGACATCAAAAGCATCACAAAAAGACATCGACACAGTATCAGCAGATGCCAAAGGAAAAAGTAAAATTGAGGAATCTACTTTTCAGGCCTTTCAGGACAACTATCCAGACGCACAGGATCCACATGATTTTAGTTGGGACAAAGAATACGAAAAGTTGATGGAATATAACTATCTCATGACTCTTGAGAAGAAAGCATTCGAACAACAATTGTCCTATGATGATGATGATGATTACGATTCTAACCGAAGTCCGAAAGGATACTAGTAGAATCTTTGTACAACAAACTTTAGACTTAGCTAGCAATGTGATAATGTGGTCACATGTTGTAGCTAATGTAATTATTGTACCGGAAAGGTTGAGTAGACACTGTCGGTGAAAGAAATACTGACAGGACCCTCAATTATTTCCCCTTTATGTCATGTCTTAGATAGGGTTAGATTCTCTAAGGAGGTTATAAAATAAAGATCAATGGAGAGAAGCACACAAGGTTGGACAAAGTGCTTATTGAGTTTGATCTTGTATTGTAATCTCTCAAGCTCTGTAATTTTTCTTTGAATTAATATCAAAGCCTACTGGGCCACCTATCTAAGGACAGTTTCTGTCATCTAAAAGAACCTGGAGTTGTAAGGCAAGGGCATTTGAAGACCTAAGGAGAGAGGTCATAGTGCTCACGTGTTTGGTTGAAGAGAAGAAAATTTGTGTTTCAGATCTGCTGTTCAGCAATCTTCGAAATGATTTTGAAGTCATTCTTATTCTGCTTGAGTTCCTCCTACTTTTGGTATCAGAGCCCCGTTCAGGTCCTAGGTCTATAAACTACAGATAGATCCTAAAGCCAACCAGGAAGCCTTCGAAAATATTTTGTTATACAATTACTGAGTAGATAAAATCTGCTTTAGTCAATCTCGAGTCTAGTTTATAACCATGTCAAACTTCTTCAGATCATTCTCCAATATAGATAGACAAACTGTTACTGAAGTAGATTCTCATTCTATTGAAAATGATCTTAATGACCATGAAATCGTTGAAGATCCCGAGAACTGGAACCCACCTATGCTAAGTTCTAAAGAAATCTATCAAGTTCCATCTCTGTTTAGTCTTTCAAAAAGGAGTTATTTGAAAGAAGTTGAATTGAAACTTAAGATTTCTGGTCCGTTTGTACAGATTGTTTGTTTGCATTTGTTTTTTGAAGATGAGATAAAAATGTTCTAGAGTGGCCAGTCCTACTTCCATGACTGCTCTTCTTTCTTCATCGGATGGTCCTATCCACCAATCATATACAATTCCGGCCATTCTTTTCTCTACTAGGACCATAATAGAAAAATTGTCTAATTTGGTGGTGACTTGCATTTGATATAGAGCACCAATCCATATCCTGATTCACTCTTCAGGATTGGAAGAATTATCTAAATCAAGAATATACCCACTTGTATTTGCAGCATATAAATCTTCTTCAATTCGTGGGTATTTTGGGACTTCTTTCAAGAAATGAGCTTTATTTTGGTTATTTATAGAGGGTAAGATAAAAGAAGGAAATTTAAAGGCTGCCTGATCTAAAGTCATAATTTCTTTCTTCGAAGAAAATTGTTTATCGGCTTTGTAGGCCTCCTTTTTTACATTAGTCATCTTACCAGAAAATTTTGAAGCTGACTCTTCTGCACTAGTGTTGTTAAATGCTCCTTATGTATCTTCATCCTCTTCTTCTCTATCCCAATAGTTGGGAGTGCTCATACCAAAGGTGAACTTTGGGATTTCTTGAGCATTTTTTTTTTTCTTCTTCTTTCTCTTTTTTCTCTGGTAGCTTTCTCAGACTGTTGTTCTTCATAGAGTAGCCTAAGATTAGCATTTATCAAATCTGATTGGCATCCCAAATCATCAAGGACCCCTTCGGCGTGTGCAAACCAGGTAGTTAGGTAGTTCCCTATCTGATAGGTCTGGTCAAGATCAGTAGGATTTTGGGAATTCAAAAATAAGAGGAACTTAAGCAGAATAAGACTTCAAAATAAATTTGAAGATTGCTGAACAACAGATCTGAAACACACATTTTCTTTTCCTCAATCGAACATGTGAGCACTATGACCTCTCTCCTCGGGTCTTCAAATGCCTTCGCCTTACAGTTCTGGGTTCTTTCGGATGACAAAAACTGTCTTTAGATAGGCAGCCCAGTAGGCTTCGATATTAATTCAAAGAAAAATTACAGTGCTTGAGAGATTACAATAAAATATCAAACTCAATAAGTACTCTATCTAACCTTCTGTGCTTCTCTCCATTGATCTTTCTTTTTATAACCTCCTTAAACAATCTAACCCTATCTAAGACATGACATAAAGGGTAAATAATTGAGGGTCGTGTGGGTATTTCTTTCACCGACAGTGTCTACTCAACCTTTCTGGTACAATAATTACATTACCTACAACATGTGACCACGTTATCTCATTGTTAGCTAAGTCTAAAGTTTGTTGTACAAAGATTCTACCAGTATCCTTTCAGACTTTAGTCAGAATCGTAATCATCATCATCATTAGAGGACAATTGTTGTTCGAATGCTTTCTTCTCAAGACTCAAGACTTACTTTATTTATAGAGGAACTCAAGCAGAATAAGACTTACTTCAAAATCAATTCAAGGATTGCTGAACAACAGATCTGAAACACAAATTTTCTTCTCCTCAACCAAACATGCGAGCACTATGACCTCTCTGCTCGGGTTTTCAAACGCCTTCTCCTTAAAGTTCCAGGTTCTTTCGGATGATAGAAACTGTCCTCAGACAGGTAGCCCAGTAGGCTTCGATATTAATTCAAAGAAAAATTACAGAGCTTGAGAGATTACAATACAAGATCAAACTCAATAAGCACTTCGTCCAACCTTGTGTGCTTCTCTCCATTGATCTTTGTCTTTATAACCTCCTTAGAGAATCTAAAGCTATCTAAGACATGACATAAAGGGGAAGTAATTGAGGGTCTTGTCGGTATTTCTTTCACCGACGGTGTCTACTCAAACTTCCGGTACAATAATTACGTTAGCTACAACATGTGACAACATTATCACATTGCTAGCTAAGTCTAAAGTTTGTTGTAAAAGGATTCTACCAGTATCCTTTCAGACTTCAGTCAGAATCATAATCATCATCATCATCAGAGGACAATTGTTGTTCGAATGCTTTCTTCTCAAGACTCATGAGATAGTTATATTCCATCAAATTTTCGTACTCTTTTTCCCAACTAAAATCATGTGGATCTTGTGCATCTGGATAGTTGTCCTGAAAGGCTTGAAAAGTAGATTCCTCAATTTTACTTTTTCCTTTGGCATCTGTTGATACTGTGTTGAAGTGTTTTTGTGATGCTTTTGATGTCTATCCTTTGTCTGGATTTACTTAAATTTTGTGGAGATCCTATTGTTTTGGAGTAAACATCACTTCTTGTTTCTCCCACTTGTTAAGAAAAGATAATGGGCTAACATCAATATCCATAAAAGAATCTTTAAAAACCTTTCGGAACATGGGAGAAGGATGAATTACCAACTCAACACCATCTAGAAGCTCCCATTTAAAAATCTGGAACATATTGGTGGAGGTTTCTATTGCATGCTACACCCATAATCTACAATTTTCATTAATGAATGCTTTGGATTGCCATCCCATTTCAAAAATTACTGAAGTACAAATTTTGTTTGATAGTAATAAACTGATAAGATGAACTACATTATTATTCCAGTTTTCTGAAATAATACTTATTGTGATTAACACAGTTTGGTTAATCATAAAATGTAACACTTTTGGTTCACCTTGGAGTTCATCCAGTTGCTACAACACCTGTCTTTTCTCTGTTAGTTTCAACATCCCAAAATATTTAAACCAAAGAGCCAGTTGTTTAATTCTTTCTATATTATTATTGGTCTTAATTTCTCTTGTTATCTCATGAAATCTTAAACTCTGATAATCCCAAGGAGATGAAAAAGTCCTTAGGTATTGTAGAGTCTGTTGAACACATTGGGATGTTCTCGTAGATGGATTTTTTCTACAGAATCCTCCCTTGATCTCCCAATTAGCAAAAATTTCAAAAATTTCATACTGAGGGAAAGTATCAGTAGGGGCATAATTTTCATCATTTCTCTGTAAAAAGGATGCTTCTAGTTCTTCAAAAATATCAGGAATCCTGAGTGACAAAAGATATCTTTCTAGGTCTTCTTTGATTGGAATGGCTTCTAAATCTAGAATTTGGGCTCCTGTCTGTATGCTTAAAGAAAAATCCACTTCTCCAATCAATTGATAATAATTTAAAATTTTTAAGATCCAAATCATATTTGCAATGAATTGAGAAGACCACATATCAGATAAATGTTTAAAATAAATCTTCACCTGCATGTTGGGAAAAGGGTAAATATGTACCAAATCAACGTCTAATCCCAAAGATATGCCAACATTTTTTGACGTCCATGCTTGACATCATCTAATCCACTGATTTCTTCTCAATCGCAAACCTACCACTTTTTTAATTTCTTCTATAAAATTATTTGCACAACTTTCAAGAATTCTGAACCGGTCAACAAATGTGCTAAAATTATCATCTTGAAATCTCTTTCCTAGTAGAATAAAATAATTTCTTGGAGTTGTAACAAAATATTTATTCATGTCCCTGGTTAAAGAATCTGCTAAAAAATTAGAGTTACCAGGTATCCATTCAACATCAAAGTCAAATTGTTGAAACCAAATCTGCCATGAGAGTAATCTTCCTCTAGCAAGTTGCCCTTAGATTTTGGCAGAGAAGAAATATTTAAAATTCATGGAGTCAGTCCCGATAAGAAACTTCACAGGTGCTAGATATAATTCAAATTTTTGTATCCCATTAAATATTGCGAGCGTTTCTTTTTCAGCAATATAATAATTCTTTTCACTAGGAGAGAATTCACCTGATGCATATGCACAAATGTTTTCTTCTTCCTTTCCAACTTCATTTTTTATTCTCTCATAAAGAATAGCTGCCTAAAAATAATCAGAAGCATTGTTTTGTAGAATCAAGAGGCCATCACTTGGTGGTTGCAATTTTGGCAATTTCTAACATTCTGCTTTAAGCTCTTTAAATACTATAGTGGCTTCTGCTAACCATCCTTCTCGGAGATGTTTTCTAATCAGAGTTGTCTTTTCTGACAATCTAGGAATATATTTGTGCACATAATTCAAGGCACCCAAAAATCTCTGAATAGTTTTAGTGTCTTTTAATTCATCTGGAAACTGGGATAGTTTTGTAAGAATATGGGGCCGCATTTGAATTTTCCCATTAACAACATTTATCCCCAAAAAATCTATACTGTCTTGAAATAAAAACATTTTCTTCTCAAAAAGGACTATACCATGGTTTTGAACTTCAGTTAGAAAAAATTCTAAATGCTTGAAATGTGTTTCAAGATCTGGACTATGTACAAGAATATCATCAATATATGTTACAATAAAATCATACTTCCCAAAAATAAAATCCATTCATCTCTGAAAGAATGCAGGGGAATTTTTGAGGCCAAATGGAACCACCTTCCACTGATAAAAACCTGCAGGGCATGTGAAGGCAGTTTTGTGCCTATCCTCTTCTTGGATCTGTATTTGGTAGTATCCGGATTTCATATCAAACTTATTGAATACTTTGCTATTTTGAATTTTCTGCATTATAGTTTCTGGTCTTCGTAAAGGTAATGAAAACCCTGAGTTATGGCATTCAAAGGTTTGTAATTTTTTACCATTCTAGGCTTGCCTATGGCTATTTCTGAATGATTTCGAACGAGAAACACTAAGCAAGAATACTGAGAAATACTAGGTTCAATGAGATTCATACTGATCAACTCACCTATTTGTTTCTTGATTTCTTGTTCATCTGCTGGGGTGCATGGGATTAATTTTCCTTTGACTCCATTGTCGTGTAGAGTCACTATCTCTTGTTTTGGACTCTCGACTGTCCAAAATTGCTAGGGATTATTTGAACAGCTTTCCAGCAATCTTTTATGCATATCAATCTGCTCTATTGACCATTTTGGGTCAATGCAGGCCTTTTGTTTTGACTCCACTCGTTTCTCATATAGCTGCAAAACTTCTTGCCAATTGTTGGAGTCTTTAAGAGGCTTGCGTGCGCTGACTTTCTTTTGGCTATTCTCATTTCTTGCCTCAGAATTTGCTATAGATAGTCTAGGCATAGCAATAGCTTTCTTTTTTAAATTGATTATCAGCTTATCTTCACTGATAGTGACTGGGAGCACAGAGTTGATAAAAGGCATGCCAAGCATTAAACTAGCAGATGGATCAAAATGTTGAATAGCAGAAATTTTAACAATACTCCCCCCAACTTTTAAAGGAATGTTATCCACATAATGTGTTAACTGAACAGATCCACCAACGGTTTCAGACACTAGAATTTTTTGGAGTGGCTTCCAAAGAGATTTAAATAAAGAGGGTTGAGCCAAATTATTAGATCCTCCAGTGTCAATGAATGCATCTACGTTTATCCATTCATTACGAACTTGGACTTGGACTGGAATATATATCAGACTATTGGTTTTGATAATATTTTTTAATAGAGCATTCTCTTCTACTCTATTAAGTGCTGGGACTGGAAAACTGGTAGAGGCAGCAGTATTCTTTTTATATGGACAAAAAGAATTGAGTTCAGGCAATTTTTGGATTGGCTACTTACTTGTTTGCTTTAATCTTTCAGAAACTGATGGAGCATCAGAATCATCTTCAGAAACATTTGAAGTGTGTTATGTTTCTTCTGTTTCCTCTATGACACTTACATCAATCTGATCACTATAGTGCAATTCTTCATAAATATCACTGTCTGTACAAGAAGGACAAATATTCATATTTTTTACAGTAGGAGGAATAATATATTCATCATCTGAAGCTTCTGTCAAAATATATACATCAGAAACTTCATCCTCTGAAGCAACTAAAGAGCAATCATCTTGAAATTCCTCAATTTCAACACAAACTTTTAATTTGGAAGAGGAATTATTAGGACATTTGCGTGAAAAGTGGCCTTCCTGCTTATAGATAAAACAACAGTTGTTGTTTCTAGGATTCTTCCTCTTCTTCAAAAATTTAAATTTTCTAAAAGGCTTTCGAGGGTTGGATACTCTTTTGGGTCTGAATTTGCCATATCTCTTTGATTTCTTCTTCTTTTGAAAGGGTGTCCAGGGCAGCATTATTTTACAGACCTTTGAATTGGGTGTAATATCATGTTCTTTCTTCTGCCAGCACATATATTTATCCTTTTTGGTACATATAAAGAGAAGATCGACCCAATAGATTTGATCTATGCGTTTTTTCTGGACATCGAGATCTTTCATGATTAGATCTCCTAAATTACTTGGAAGCTTAGACAAAAATGCAATTTTTTTAGCAATTTCATTTTAAAGATTTTCTTTAAAGGCCTTTGCCATTAAATCTTTACCAAATTGATCAAGATACTTTAAATCTTTTAATTCCATATGGCTTAATTCTATGAGCAACTGCTTTTTCTCATCTATTGGCTCAGGTACAAATTAAGTTTTCAATAAAAGTTCTAGAGTGGCCAGTCCTGCTTCCATGACTTCTCTTCTTTCTTTATCGAATGGTCCTATCCACCAATCATATACAATTCTAGCCATTCTTTTCTTTTCTAGGTCCATAATAGAAAAATTATTCAATCTGGTGGTGACCTGCATTTGATAAAGAGCGCCAATCCATATCCTAATTGACTCTTCACGATTGGAAGAATTATCTAAATCAAGAATATACCCACTTGTATTTGCAGCATATAAATCTTCTTCAATTCGCGGGTATTTTGGGACTTCTTTCAAGACATGAGATTTATTTTGGTAATTTATAGAGGGTAAGATAAAAGAAGGAAATTTAGAGGCTGCCTGATCTAAAGTCATAATTTCTTTCTTCAAAGAAAATTGTTTGTCGGCTTTATAGGCTTCCTTTTTTACACTATTCATCTTACGAGAAAATTTCGATGTTGACTCTTCTGCACTAGTGTTGTTAAATGCTCCTTCTGTATCTTCATCCTCTTCTTCTCTATCCGAGTAGTTGGGAGTGCTCATATCAAAGGCGAACTTTGGGATTTCTTGAGCTTTTTTCTTCTGTTTTCTTCTTTTTCTTTTTTCTCTGGCAGCTTTCTCAGACTGTTGTTCTTCATAGAGTAGCCTAAGATTAACATTTATCAGCTGTGATTGCCATCCCAAATCATCAAGGACCTCTTCAGTGTGTGAACACCAGGTAGTCAGGTAGTTTGCTATCTGATAGATCTGGTCAAGATCAGTAGGAATTTGGGAATTATTTTCAAGTAATGGTTCACAATCAGCTCGAGTGGGTGGTTGTCTAGAGTGAGAAGAAAAAGTGCAAAACTTGGTCTTTGGTGGCCATTTTCCACCTTTAACATATCTATGGTTTGCATTCTGAAATTCTTCTACAGGGGAGAAATTAGATATATGTGTTTTGAACATCTTATTAATAGTAAGCAATGGTTTTTCTTGAGGAATATACCACTAGACTGATGGAATAGATACAGTGGTTATTGTGGATGGATGGCTATATACATTTCTTGAAATAGATTTATGACCGCTGGTCGATGGTTGTTCAACTTCAGGGATGGCTGGTAAAACATGTTTTTGTGGCATAAAGATTGGTTGAGGTATGGAAGACTGATCGGGTAATATACGGATACGACCATCCCTTACAGACATTCATCTTGTTTTGTTTCGTGGAGTGTCTGTGGATGCCAAATATTTATACTGAATATACCAGTCATTAGGAAGGGATTCTTTATCATAAGGAACTCCTTCTACCTGAGCATTACTGACTCTGACAGTGACACAATCTTTCAACAAAGGTTGCTTTAACCTGGGATGAATAGTATTTGTAAGCTAGAAAGATGTTTGGACTAATACTGAAAGGAATTCACTTTCTTCTACCATTTCAAGACCTTGGACACCAACTAATAATTTCCAATAGTCTTTTAGATGAACATCAGACAGACTAATAGAATAATCGAGGTAGATGGTACCATACTGACAACCGGAAGATAGATTTCCTAATATGGTTCTGATGCGAGCATGGTCATAGTTCTGATGTCGGGTGTCAAACACCTCAGATATACATGGAGTATTAAGGCCATGGCGAAACAGTGGAGCTAGTCCTATCCTTATCCCTCCAAAATGTAAATAAGTAAACTTTTTCTCTGAAACATATTTTTTTGAACTTTTTTATCTCATCTTTAGAAAACAAACTCAAACCAACAATCTGTACAGAAGGACCAGAAATCTTAAGTTTCAATTCAACTTCTTTCAAATAATTCTTTTTTGACAGACTGAACAGAGATGGAACCTGATAGATTTCTTTAGAACTTAGCACAGGTGGGTTCCAGTTCTCGGGATCTTCAACTATTTCATGGTCATTAAGATCATTTTCAATAGAATGAGAATCTACTTCAGTAATAGTTCGTCTATCTATATTGGAGAATGATATTAAGAAGTTTGACATGGTTATAAACTAGACCAGAGATTGACTAAAGTAGCTTTTATCTACTCAACAATTATATAACAAAATCTTTTCGAAGGCTTCCTGGCTGGCTTTAGGCTCTGTCTATAGTTTATAGACTGGGACCTGAATAGGGCTCTGTTGGAAATAATACTAAGAGGGGGGGTGAATCAGTATTATCAAGTTCTTTTAATAAATCTTCCTTATTTATACTTTGAATTATTTTTGCATGTCAGTACCATAAAATAATAAGCATGAACAAAGAAAACAGATAGTCACACCAGAGAACACCAGATGTAAGGTGGAAACCCAATGTGGGTGAAAACCACCTGCTGCAATATGTCTCTATCTTCTTTCAAATTAGAAACTCCTTTTACAATGGTTTTGTACTGGTGCAGTCCTTTACCAGTACACAGGCTGCAACCTGCAGAGAGCTACAACTCTCTCTCGTTTTCCAGTCTCTCCTGGAAGGGAGCTACAACCCCCTTTTTCTTTCAAGGACCACTTTTCATAAATTTTCAAACTGGATCCAAGAATATCAAATGATCATCAAGTACAAGTAAATCACCCAGTCAACTGCAGTAACCAGATCAATAGTAACAGTAAACTAAACCCAGAACACCTTATCAACAGAGGAAAGTCAGTCAAATAAATGCCTTAATACAGATACGCAGTTTTTCTTTCTCTGGCCTGTGTGGCTCCGCACTTCACCTTTTGCTCCCCTGCGTATACCCGCAGAGAGCCTTCTGCTGCACCGCGTACCCACGCACTATTTCTTCAATCACGCCGTGTACTGCTACTGTAGCCACGCACCCACAGATGCTATCGCGCCGCGTACTTCTACTGTAGCCACGCACCCACAGATGCTATCGCACTGCGTACTTACGCACCTGTGGCTTCTGAAGTGCCGCGTACTTTCACTGTGCCTACGCACCTGAACCTCTGTCGCACTGTGTCCCCACGCACTGTGCCTTATTCTGCTCTGCGTACCCACGCACTGCTCCTTCTGTTCTGCGTACCCACGCACTTGCACCATTAATCACCTGCGTACCTCTGATTAGGGCCGAATTGGCAGTCCACCAGTGTGCCACAGATAGTCAGATGCCCAGATCTGATCATGCGCTCGAGAGATCACGCTTCATAGATTCACTTTCAATCTCACTTTTATATAGATCAAGCTTTTAAACCGATAACCCAATATTTCAGATCTTAAGATATTCAATTTGCAAAAGATACCTTAGCCAAGTGATCTCCTTCCCTATTTATAGTTAAGCCCTTATTCACACCATGGGACAAAACCATCAATAACCAATACAAGGGATCCAAACCGGGGCTAAAATAGATCCTATACCACGGGCCAAAACCATAGAATCAAGAACGGCGGGTTAAATACCACGGGCCAAACATAAGAAACCCCACGTGAGCGCGCTTCTCTGCCTTGAAGTAAGTGAACTAGGGGTACACACCTTCTGAACGGGTGACCTGCGTGTGTGGTCGCAATCCCTTCACGACGTACCTGCGGGTACGCACCTTTAGAACTATTCTCCTGCGTACCTCTTAATTTCCAACATTTTGAGAGCCTGATCAGAGCATTGCGACTTGAGGGTGTTGCCATCAAGTACAACATCTGTATCATAGAGCCATACCAGAATCATAATGCCAACAGGCTCTTATACCAAAAATAAGAGGAACTCAAGTAGAATAAGACTTACTTCAAAATCAATTCAAAGATTGTTGAACAACAGATTTGAAACACAAATTTTCTTCTCCACAACGAGCACTATGACCTCTCTCCTCATTAGGCATCTAAGGTAATGGTATATTTCAATTACATTGGGGGTTTTGTGCATGAGCTTGAAATTATTTGGGAGGGCCTTGAATTATACCTGGTTGTGAACACTATGAAGGCCTTCTTGGTGCCATAAAGCAGAGTTATTTCGAGGATTGATTTGCTCCATTATCATTGATGGGCCTCCCAAATAGGTATTAACAAATTAATACCCATCTAACCTTTTCTTCTACCCTTAAAAATGTATTTTTCAAATTTAGCATGTTCTTATGAGGGATAGGAGATGATTTCCATTTCTTGATTGCTTGATTCATTTATTTTGCAAGATAGTGGGATGATTTGATGTAGATCACATAGGATTATAGAAATATAAAAATATAGGACTTCCCCTCGTGCTAAAAGATAATCAAAACTTCATTGGCTCAAGGGCATTAACACTTACTTATCGTTGTAATTTTATGAAAATTTGGTTGTTTGTACTATAAGGAAATATAGCATGAATTACATTTCCTTCACCTTGAAATGTTGTTATTAGCAATGTTCTTGTGTTTGTGCTAGAAGGAAATGTAACGTATATTAGATTTCATTGGCCTATAATGTTGTTATTGGAAACAAACTTGTATTTTTGCTAGAAGTGAATCTAGCATGTATTACATTTCTTTCACCTTGAAATGTTTTTTTTAGAAATCTTTTATGGATTGTGTTGGATGTAAATTTAACATGTTATAGATTTTTTTTTTGCATGAAATATTGTTCTTGGCAATATGCTTGTGTTTGTGCTAGAAGTAAATCTATCATGCACTAGATTTATTTCTCTTTACAATGTTGTTATTCAATTCTATTTGTGCTAAAAGAAACTATAAAACACATTAGATTTCTTTCACTTTTTAATATTTTTGTCAGTAATGTGGATGCGTTTGTGTTAAAAGGAAATCTAGCGGGTGCTAGATTTATTTTACCCTGTAATATTGTTGTTAGTAATATGTTTGTGTCTGTGCTATAAGTAAAATTAGCATGTATTAGATTTATTTAAGCCTACAATGTTGTGATGTGCTTGCATTTGTGCTAGAAGGAAATATAGCATCCACTATATTTATTTTTCCTTGCATTGTTGTTGTTGGCAAGATGCTTGTCTTTACATTAAAAGTAAATCTACTATACATTAGTTTTTTTTTCACTCTACAATGTTTTTATGTGTTTTTGTTTGTGTTAGAAGGAAATTTAGCATGCACTATATTTCTGTCACTTTGCAATATTTTTTTCAAAATGTTCTTGTGTTTGTGTTAGAAGGAAATCTAGCATGTCCTAGTTTTATTTTTCCCTCCAATGTTGTTGTGGGAAATGTGTTTATGCTTGTGCTAGAATTAAATCTAGCACACACTATATTTTTTTCACCCAACAATGTTGTTATGTGCTTGTGTTTATGCTAGAATGAAATTTAGCATGTGTTATATTTCTTTGAACTTGCAACATTTTTATTGATAATATGCTTGTGTTTATGTTAGAAGGAAATTTAGAATGTGCTAGATTTCTTTCAAAATCCAATGTTGTTATTGACAATTTGGTTATTTATGCTTGAAGGAAATCTAGCACATGTTAGATTTCCTTCACCATGCAATGCTATTATTGGAAACATGCTTGTGTTTTTTCTACAAGTAAATCTAGCATGTGTTAGATTTCTTTTGGCTTACAATGTTGTTCTTGAAACATGCTTTTGTTTGTACTAGAAGTAAATCTAAAACAAGTTAGATTTATTCCATTTTTCAATTTTTTTGTGGACAATTTTCTTTTGTTGTAGAAGAAAATATAGCACATGGTGTGTTTCTTTGACTTGCAATATTATTGTTAGCAATATTATTTTGTTTGTGCTAGAAAGAAATCAAACAAATGATAGATTTATTTCGCCATGAATTGTTATGTTCTTGTGCTTGCGCTAGAATAAAATCTTCCATATGTTATATTTCTTTCATCTTGAAATGTTCTTGTTTCCAATGTGCTTGTTTTTTACAGCGCTAGATTTATTTTTCCTTGTAATGTTCTTGCTGGAAATATCTAGCATGCGCTATATTTATTTAACCATACATTGTTGTTATGTTCTTGCATTTGTACTAAAAATAAATATAACACAATTTAGATTCTTTCATCTTACAACATGCTTGTATTTGTGTTGGAAGAAAATCTAGCAGGCACCAAATTTGTTTTTCCCTACAATTTTATTGTTGGAAACAAGCTTGTGTTTGTGCCAGAATTAAATCTGGCACACTAGATTTATTTCAATGTATAATGTTGTTATGTGCTTGTGTTTATGTTAGAATGACATATAACACATGTTATATCTAATTCACGTTGCAATGTTGTTATTAGCAACGTCCTTGTGTTTAAGCCAGAAGAGGATTTAGAATTGGTCTAATTTGTTTTGGCCGTAATTTTGTTGGTGTTATGTTTTTGTTTGTTCTAGAGGTAAATATAGCATGTGCTACATTTCTGTCACCCTGAAACATTCTTATGTTCTTTTTTGTGAGAAAACATCATTTTTTCACCTTGCAATGTCGTTATTGATAGTGTGCTTATGTTCATACTAGAATGCAACCTAGCATGCGTTATATTTTTTCCACAATGCAATATTGTTGTTGGCAACTTGGTTGTTTGTGCTAAAAGTAAATGTAGCACACATTATATTTCCTTCCCCTTGTACTTCTATTATTTCCAATGGTGTTTTGTTTGTGTTAAAAGAAAATTTAACAGGTGCAAATTTTCTTTGGCATGCACCTTTATTGTTGGAAATATGTTTATCTTTCTACTAAAAGTAAATCTACCACATCCTAGATTTGTTTCACCTTGTAATGTTGTTATTAACAATGTGTGTTTATCTATTAGACAAGAAAATCTAGCACATGTATATTTTTTTTCCCTGCAATATTGTTGATGGCATTATACTTGTTTTTGTGTAAAAAGTAAATCTAACATGAGCTATATTTCTTTCACCCTACCATGTTGTTATGTGCTTGTGTTTTTCTATAGGAAAATATAACATGGGTTAGATTTCCTTCACCTTGCAATGGGGTTATCAGCAACATGTTTGTGTTTGTGCAAAAACAAAATCTAGCATGTGCTTGATTATGTTGTGATGCAATGTTGTTATGTGATTATGTTTGTGCTAGAAGAAAATCTAGCACTTGTTAAATTTTTTCACCTTGTGATATTCTTATTGATAGTGCTTATGTTTGTGCTAAAATGAAACCTATCTTGTGCTATATTTCTTCCAAAATGTGATGTTGTTATTGGAAATTTGGTTGTTTGCGCTAGAAATAGATTACCATGTGTTACATTTCCTTCACCTTGTAATGTTATTGTTGGCAATGTATTTATGTTTGTGATAGAATAAAATGTAACATGCACTAGATTTCTTTTTATTTGCAATATTTTTGTTGGAAATTTGTTTGTGTTTGTGCTAAAAGTAAATCTAGTATATGTTAGATTTCTTTCACCTTGCAATGTTGTTATTGGAAATTTCGTTTCTATTTCTGATAAAGGAAAATCAAGCATGTGGTAGACTTCCTTTAGCCTATAATATTGTTGTTCACAATATGTGTGTTTTTGTTCTCAAAGTAAATCTAACATGTGCTAGAATTCTTTTAGCATGCAATGTTGTTATGCTCTTGTATTTATTCTAGAAGGAAATCTAGCACATGTTAGATTTATTGTACCTTTCAATGGTGTTATTGATAAGGTGTTTATATTTGCGATAGAAGAAAATATATCATCTACTAAAGTTATTTTACCTTGCAATGTTGTTGTTGGAAATATACTTGTGGTTGTGCTAGAAGAAAACATAACACATTGTAGATTTCTTTTGCCCTACAGTGTTGTTGGAAACATGCTCGTGTTTGTGTTAGAAGTAATTATAAAATCACTAGATTTGTTTGAATCTATAATGTTGTTATGTGCTTATTTCTTCTAAATGAAATATAGCACTGGTTATATTTCTTTCATCTTAGAATGTTGTTATTAGCAATGCACTTGTGTTTATGATAGAATGAAATCTAGCATGTGTTTGATTTATTTTGCTTGATAATTTTGTTGTTGGCAATAAACTTGTGTTTTTGCTAGAAGTAAATACAAGACAGGTTAGATTTTTTTCACCTTACATTGCTTTTATGTTCTTGTGTTTGAGCTAGAAGGAAATTTAGCATGCACTAGATTTCTTTCACAATGCATTGTTCTGGTTGGAAATTTGGTTGTTTGTGCTCGAAGGAAATATGCTAGAATTTTTTGACCTTTCAATGTTGTTATTAAAAAATTGCATGTGATTGTGTTAGAAGGAAATTTAACACATGCTAGATTTCTTGTATTACAATGTTGTTATTGGAAATATGCTTCAATTTGTGCTAGAATTAAATTTAGTGTGTGTTATATTTCTTTAACCCTACAATGTTGTTATGTTCTTGTGTTTGTGCTAGAAGGAAATCTAGCACGGTTAGATTTCTTTCATCATGTAATGTTCGTGTGTTTGTGTTAGAAGTAAATACATCATGTGATAGATTTTATTGCCCTATAATGTTGTTGTTGTCAACATGGTTATGTTTGTGCTAGAAGTAAATCTAGCATTCGCTAGAATTCTTTCACCTTACAATGTTTTTGTCTACTTTTGTTTATAATGGAAGGAAATCTAACACACATTATATTTCTCTCACCTTGCATTTTTGTTATTAGCGATGTTCTTATCTTTTGGCTAGAAGGAAATCTTGCATGCACTAGATTTATTTCACAATGCAAAGTTTTTGTTAGAAATATGGTTGCCTGTTCTAGAAGGCATCTATCATGTGTTATGTTTCCTTTAACTTGTAATGTGCTTGTTCTTGTGATAGAAATGAATCTATCATGCAGTAGACTTCTTTAGCCCTACAATGTTGTTATGTGCTTGTGTTTGTCTTAGAAGGAAATATAGCATGTGTTAGATTTCTTTCAAATTGAAATGTTCTTGTGTTTGTGTTGGAAGAAAATTTAGCATAGGTTAGAATTCGTATACTCTACAATGTTGTTGTTGTCAACGTGCTTGTACTTTTGATAAACGAAAATTTAGCACTTGCTAGATTTGTCACTCTACAATGTTGCTATGTTCTTGTGTTTTCACTAAAAGGAAATCTAAAACATGTTATATTTTCTTTTACCTTGCAATGTTGTTATTGCTAACATGTTGTTTCTTGGGCAAAAAGAAAATATAGCTTGCGTTGGGTTAGTTTTAATGTCCTATAATGTTTTCATTGGAAATATTTATATTTTTGCGTTAGAAGTAAATATAACATGGACTAAATATTTCTCACCCTACAATGTTGTTCTATGATTATGTTTGCATTAGAAGGAAATATAGTATGCATTATATTTTTTTCACATTGTAATGTTGTTATTTGCAACGTGGTTGTGTTTTTTATAGGAGGAAATCTACCATGTGTTAGAATCGTTTTGTCTAGTAATGTTGTTGTTGGCAATATGTTTTTGAATTTGTACTAGAAGGAAATCTAGTATGCCTTATATTTTCTTCACAATGTAATAATTTTTTTAACAATATAGTTATTTTCGCTAGAAGGAAATCAAATTCCTTGCATTGTTTTTATTTTGCAATGTGTTTCTTTCTATGCTAGAAGGAAGTTTATCATGCGCTAGATTTCTTTTCTTCTTGTAGTGTTTTTGTTGACAATATGCTTGTGTTTGTAATAGAAGTAAATCTAGCACATACTAGATTTCTAACACCTTGCAAAGTTGTTATGTGCTTGTGTTTATGATAGAATAAATTATAGCGCACATTATATTTCTTTCACCTTGCAACCCTATTATTCACAATGTGATTTTGTTTGTGCTAGAAGAAAATCTTATGGGTGCTAGATTCCTTTTTCCTTGCAAAGATGTTATTGGTAATATGCCCTTGTTTGTACTAGAAGTGGATCCAACATGTATTAGGTTTCTTTAGCCATACAATAATTTTTGTGTTGGAAAGAAATATAGCACATGCTAGATTTTCTTTTACCCTATTGTAATGTTGTTGTTGACAACATATTTGTGTTTGCGCTAGAAGTAAATCTATAACATGTTAGATTTATTTCACCTACCAATGTTGATATGAGTTTTTATTTTTTTCTAGAAGTAAATGTTGAATGCTTGAATTTCATTCCCCTTCCAATGTTGTTATTGGAAATGTTCTTGTGTCTATACTAGAAATAAATCTAGCATGTGCTACATTTAATTTTCTTTGCAATATTTTCATTGGAAACGTGTTTGTATTTTTTCTAAAACTAATTATAGCACCTGCTAGATTTATTTCACCCTAAAATGTTTTTATGTGTTTTTTTAATGCGAAAATGAAATTTAAAGTACGATATATTTATTTCACCTAGCAATGTTTTTATTGGTAATGTCCTTGTGTTTGTGATAGAGGTTAATATAGAATGTTTTTTTTCACAATGCAATGTTATTGTTGGAAACATGAGTATGTTTGTACCATATGCCATTTTAGAACATGTACTCCATATGAAGGGCCTTCTAATCATTTGAGGGTTTAACATTTTTTATATTGTAAAAATAGTCTATGTAGGCATGGACTAAAACGTCATTGACTCTAAAAGGCATGGTCAAATTTCATAAGCATGGAGATGTCCCAGGAAAGATTATTATTGCAATGTTTTTATTCAAAATGTGTTTGTGTTTGTGCTAGAAGGAAATGTAGCATGCACTAGATTTACTTTACAATGCAATGTTTTTGTTGGCAATATTCTTTTATGCAATAGAAGGGAGTATAAGATGTGTTACATTTCCTTTGCCTTGCAATATTTTTAATGACAATGTGATTGTGTTTGTGCTAGAATGAAATCTAGATTTTGTTATATTTCTTTTAGTTTGAAATTTTTCTTGGAAATATGCATGTTTTTGTGTTAAAAACAATTCTAACATGTGCTATATTTCTTTCACCATAAAATGTTTTCATTGGAAATGTCCATGTGTTTGTGATACAAAGAAATCTAGGATGCAAATATTTCATTTGCTTTGCAACATTCTTGTTAGCAATATTCTTGTGTTTTTTATAGAATTAATTCTATCATATTCTATATTTATTTCACCTTGTAGTGTTGTTATGTGTTTGTATTTGTGCTAGAGGAATATCTAGAAGAAAATCTAATGATTGCCATAGTTAATGTTCTTTCATTGCCTTTCTTTTATGGTTTCTAAAGAAAACTAAGAATATACATGACTATAAAAGATAAATTTTGTCTAAATATGATGTTATTTTAGATTATACAGTTGTTTTTATTTATTCACAAACTAATGTCTTTTGGAAATGTGCTTATGCTCGTGCTAGAAGGAAAGCTAGTAGGTGCTAGCTTTCCTATAGTCACAATTAAAAGAACATAATAAATTATTTGGGGGTTCCCTTTTTATAATCAACACCATGATTATCTATTATTGTGAGCTCTACACTTGT
Organism: Pinus tabuliformis; assembly: GCA_031772625.1. Lineage (NCBI taxonomy): Eukaryota > Viridiplantae > Streptophyta > Pinopsida > Pinales > Pinaceae > Pinus > Pinus tabuliformis. The sequence goes on from CM062815.1 coordinate 284,935,533, forward strand.
TATTGTTCTTTTTCATTTTTTTACACATATAATAATGTGAGTAGTTATAGTATTTATACACTCATATTTTCTTCAATAATTCAAAACTGTGACAATAGTTTTTTACTTTATTTTCAAAAACCATGGACTATTAATCTAGTGAGAATTCAAATGAAGCATCCAAGGAAAAATTAAGTTCAAGAAACATGACACCAAATTCTTTAAATGGTATGAAAATTTTAAAATTAGTTTATACTTTGTTACAATGGTTAGACAATATGCTAATAAATGGTTGTTGATTAATGAATTTTATGCTATCCTTATTCTTGCAGTAAGCTTGCATATGGTTTGAAATTATTTTCTTTTGTGCATATGTATGAAATGAGATGTTATAAAATATTAATTCATTATATTTTTTAATTTATTTGAAATTATCGTTATATTTTTTTACAAATGTTTCCAGATGCTAAGAACTATGGTACAAGTGAGATTCCAAAAAAAACATCAAGGAAAAAAGTGAATTCAAATATGACACAACACAAGTCTCCTATAGTTGGTATGACATTTTCAAATATATTTATGTTCATTTTCAAATAATTAGACAATATTCTAGTATGTAATTTAAGTCTTAATGAATTTTGATATATCATTGAATGATCACCTAGCCAAAATTGCTAGGAAAATTGAAATACACCATGTTAGTATGAATTTTCCACATTAAAAACCCACTTTCACACAAAAACCCATGGAAATAGCCTTAGGAGTGGTTTTTTAATGAGGACAACCCATACTAACATGGGTATTTTTCTTTTCCTAGCAATTTTAGCTAGGTGATAACTTTTGGTGTCATATAGTAAACTTGCATAACATATGTACTCATTTATTAGTGTGCATGTAAATAGAAATCATGTATTATAAGGTTGTTTAATAATATTTTATATTTCATGTCTTCCAATTTTTTTTCTAGAAATGGTGGAGTCTAGTATGCTTGATATTCGAAGTAAAGTAGTGAAGATAAAATAAAAAACAAGTGATATAGAAACGATGCCTCCTTCAAGTTGTATGGTGGTTTATATTTCATGTATACTCTCCTATAAATGGTTAGATTAGATGGGTTGTCAAAATTTAAAAGAACATATGTGAAAATATTTGAAATTATAATTTTATTTTGATTCATCCAATTTATTTATTTAAGTTTATTTTTATTTTTATTTATTTCTTTCTTTCAGAATTGGTTGGCCCCAATAAAATGAAATGTTACAACCATCACTTAAGAAAAATAAAATTTATTCAACTCAAATGGCAGTATCAATACCACCTTCTACTTCTACTTTTTAAAGGATTAAAAAACATAATAAATCTAATAAATATGAGTTTGTGAAATATTCGTATGTCTAAATAGAAGCTCCCATGAATATGTTTCCTGATACGTATCTATTTGTATCCATATCTGGAAAAGAACCAAAGATCTTAGGAATAATTATTACTTTCTTCGCTTGCAATGAAAATGACATTGACTTTCAAGTGGAGGTGATTAAAGAAAATGAGTTAAAATTAATTTCTTGTCAAGTGGAGTATACAAAATTTAGAATAAATTTGATTGAAGCTACAATTACTGATTCACCAAATACGATAAATAATTCAATGTTCAAGTTGGATAACTATGATATCTTCACTAAATGTGGACTAAATAGTTGTGCAGATATTTTAAAAAGCATCACCACCGTTATGAGATATCACTATATAATATGCTAAAAAACATCATATGTACTTCATTTATAACAAAAAGGTAAACTTCTTGATAAAATACCAGATGATAAAATTGGCTCTGAATTTATTGCTTTGAAAAGAGTATATTTATCTGATTTGGAGGAGAACATAACACAAAGTGATTTCAAGCCTACTACATAATTTCAAAAGTCTAGGAAAGTTGAATCTAAGACAACAAAGCTTGCAGATCAATGTGATCAAAGTCATGAAGCCTTCAAGCATTGTTATGTATTTTCAAGCTCCTTTAGTAGAGAATTGGTTGTTGAAACATGTACAAAATCCCTCAAAGCGTTTAAATTTAGATCACGAGATGATTTAAATGTTCAAGTATTCGTGAAATAATTTCTATAAAATTTCCAAACCTCATTGCCTCATGCTCTTCTGATTCAATTTGACATCAATGTGTCTGATCCATTGGTTAACTCTATCAACACTATAAATGAGACAGATCTAAATGCTAAGAATATAAATTTTTGGATAGTTGATGATCAACACACGATTCAAGCAGCGAAAGAAATTTTAACAAATCCTAAATATAATGTATCTATGGAGGCAAAACAAAAATATAAAAAAATGTAATGATTAATTCTTGCATCCATCTGTTGAACCCAGTAAGGTGATATGCATTTTTTGTCAACTAAATTCCGCAAATAATATATTCTACAAAACTCCATGTATTGATTGTGTGTGCTTTGAAAGACATTTCTTAATTTCCAATGACAAATTAAAGAAAAGGAGGATTGGATGTTCTAAGACAGTTAAAGACAAGGTATGCAATTTTTATTATTTTTACATTCAACAGTTTATTAGTGCATTTCTTTTTAGTTTAGATAAATGATTAAAGTTGATAATATAAGTCGTATTTTCTCATATTTATAATGAATTTTGAGTAGTTTATAACACCTTATTTAGTTTTATTTATACATTGAATTATTATTCGTTTATATTTATTATTTTATCAGGTCGATGATGAAATGTTGTGCTCCTTCTTCGACTGTCCAATTACAATTTTTTCTGATAAAACATTTCTCTTGTATCTTGATCAACCTATCTGCGATAAATGGGACACTGCTTTTAACTGTTACCAGCTAGGCACATTAAAGTGTTCTCTAATCCAACCTTATTTTGAGAACTACAAGAGAAATAGTCTACATAGTTTGACAACAAATACTCTTCAGCCCCTTACAGGATTGACCATGGAAGAAATCACTTCAGTAGTAGATACGCTGTTGGATGGAACCATTTGGTTTTCTATTCCACCTAATCATCAAATAAAATCCATAAAATTAAAATATTATTTTTCTAAATTGAAAACTAACCGAACAATATTGGATGCGATGGTTACATATTGTCAAAGTCATATGAGAAATTGAGTGAGAAGAATCTTACCACATTCAACATTCTTGAGCATTATGAAATTAATGATATCATATTTTCTAATTTTTTCAACATGATGGAGGGGTTTACTTATCTCAAAGGAACATGTAATACAAAGATAGAGTCCCTTTCTCAACAAGAATGTGGAGTCCTTGATAGATTGATAAATGGATCAACAAGTATTCAACAGGTTGACAACAATTTCGAATTTGGTTGTCATTTTGGTGGCCATGATCTTTTCTCAACACTTTTGCACTATTTTCCATGTGAGTTGAAACTAGTTTTACATATTGACCTTCTTGTTCTAGATACACTAGATTTGAAGAAAGAACCATTCCACAAGGGATACTATATTGAATTTTTTTCGATTTATTATTTAAAAAATGAGTTGAGTGACTTTACTAAAGTTCTCTTAAGATAAATTTGGTTTTTTAATTATGTACATGAGCCTTTGGAAATTTCCATAAGGAACTCCAAGTTCAACTATAAAATGACTGGTGGAATTTATGATTATAAGTCGCAAAACAATTATAGTTATGATATAGTTTTTACTATACATTTCTATACTTCATAATTAAAATTTTTGGAAGATTCAAAATACTCACATTTGAAGAGGTGTTTTATGAAAATGAGAGAGATTATGATTTTTGGATGGATTTATTGGAAAAACACCAACAATGTAGTGACGAAAAAGTAGTTATTTCTCTTTATGCGGGGACAGGTTTAATGAAGGCTTGCTGTACATATGGAAGAAGAATTGCATGTGTTGTGAAAACAAAGTTGCAAAGGAAAATCATGTTGAATAATGAAAAATATTTTCAACTATCAAATCCAGGATCCATTAACTTCTTCGAAAATTCAAGTAGTATCGTTCCTTTGTTGTTTCTCTTATAACACTTTGGATACTATTTTGTTTAGATTTATTAATTGTAAAAGTTTTTACTAGAATGACTAATGATGGAGATTCTAAAATGGATAATGGTGAAAGTGGGAAGAAAAAAAACAATCAATATAGTGCTTATGACATTGAAAAAAGTTTAGAGATGGAAACAGGAGGAGAAGGATGAGGAGAAGAAGTTATCATACCAAGTAGGTAATTTGTTTGGTTTTTTCTCTTGTTACATTTTGAATTTATTTAATTTCCATATTCATAACATTTTTTTATGTCTATTATAGGTAATTATGATAAGAATGAAATTAATCAATACAATGACCATTTAATGATGGAGATAGAAATGGGTATTAATCATTGTAACTCTATCTTCTTCTTCTTTCTTTTTTTCTTTTTTCTAAATTATTATTTTTATTATCAAAATTCATAGCATTTCATATGTTGATTATAATTGTAAATAAAGAGCATGAATATAGGGACCAAGCGAATGTCCCACAAAACTACAATCAAGACCAAAATATTATATGGACGATTAAAGATGATTTGTTTTTGGTATAGTTGTTTAATGAATTTTGTTCATTGTCACAATTTATAATACTTTTTATGTTTATTATAGAGACAACGAATGAGAACAAATACATTGATCAAATGAATTTGAAACAAAGCTTTAATCAAGGACAAAATATAATATCGGGTACTTATAACTTGTCCACTTGTTTTCCTTATTATTTAATAATTTTATTCATTTTCACAATTCCAAATATTTTATATTATTAATTTAGAGACAAATCAAGGTAACAAACATGAAGATGAGGTGCAATGTTACAAATATGAAGATAATGTCATATCAGATACTTGTAACTTGTCTTCTTGTTTATCATATTATTCTTCAAACTCTAGTGCTTATAGCTACCATAACGTTGTATATTTTTATTATAGGAACAAATACAAAGGAAAAAATTAACAATCAAAATAATGTTAAAGGTGTGTGTGTGTGTGTGTGTGTTTATTTTTAAAGGTTGCATCACTAATGCTTTTCTTTTGCCAATTTTGTACCGAATATATATTTATATTACATAATTTGATAATAAGAAGTACTATTTATATTTGATTGAATGCTTAATATGTTTACTCCAAGTTTTATTGAGATGATAAAACAAACTATTATTTCATCTATAAATACTGAAAAAACCACTCGAGGTAAGTGTATTCTTTCAACAATCTTTTTCATAATTTTTGTAGCATGAATGAAATTGTTTGACTATATTATCTAAAATTATGTTGCAGTGAAAATAATTCAAAAGAAATTAGTTATTTTTTAACTAAATGACATTTTTTATCATAGCATTGATGATTAAGCAACAAACGGACATATTGAGAAAATGGGAACTGATGCTCATTACACAATAGAGAAAATGTTATTTTGTATTCATCCACATGCACAAACAATTTTTAAAATGTGTTTAAAAAATGAATCTCTTGACATTGCAATTTGGATGACAACTTTGAATCAAAGCACAACGAGGGTTCTAAAAAAGTTGGTTTCGGAAACATTACAAGATAAACTTGTGTTTATGTGGATTTATTTACGCTGTAAGCCACAAAAGGGACATAAGGTCATTGACAATCCAACCAAATTTATACACTCTAAATCATTGAAAAAAGTGTGGGAAATGCATACCCAATATGATGCAACCAATACTATTGTAGTGGATTGTTCACTTGAGGGAGTGAAAAAGAATCCAAAATAAAATGTGATTCTTTTCCCTCCATTCATTGAAACAAATCAAGAGGATAATTGGTTGATTGATGAGCTATGGAGAATGTTGCATAAACTCAACAAGGCTACAAATGTGTGAGCTACTTTGGCCGGTGTCTATTTCATGATATTATATGTATGAAATCATGAATTATTAATTTTATTTCATAACACCAATAAAAGAATTTTTTATTTGGTTTTTCATTATTAAAAATAAAATTTATTTTCTTTATTTTTGGCAAAATATTTTGTTGATAACAATTATTGATTGGAATGGTAATTTAGTGTTTTCATATCAAAATTTCCCATACTACAGAAATTTTTAGAATGGATTACATTCTATGTAAAAAGTAATATATAACTGGTCTATTTGTTTGAATTAGATCATTACAATTCTTTGTTTCAATTGTGGTTTAAGTGATCATTATACCTATTAGAAATTAGTAATGTGAAAGATGGTCCATTGCATTCTTATCACCTTTTTTATTCCATATAAGTTGAAAAACTATGTTAGGTTGTATGTAGTATGAACAATAAACATATAGTTTGTACTAAAGAAGGACCAAAAGCAACTAAGGTAGAGACTCTAGAAATTTCCATATAATTAATCAGTTCTGAAATTTAAAAATTATATTATATTTTATGTGGAAATTAATATATAATTAGTTTGTTTACTTGCATTAGGCCATTGTAATTATATTTTTCAATTGAAATTAAAGAAATCATTATAAGTCCTAAAATAGATGATTTAAATGGTGGGTCAATGCATTCTTATAAGACTTTTATTCCATATAATTTAAATAAAGGTATTAGGTTGTATGTATAAAGTAAACATATCATTAGTTTGTTCATTCTAATGGAGCCATTGTATCTGTATTTTTTGATTACTGTTAACTCATTGTAAAATTCTCTTTGCATACAAATAGAAATAATTCATAATAAATATTAACATCATTTTTAAAATTGTAGGTTTCTATGTCCTTAAGTAATGAAGTGTTGAAGTGGAGATATGTTAATATCATACATGTGGTTGCAGTGTAGATGTAGATGGGAATTACTACCAGTCAAAACATGTTGTTGATATTTGAAATGGAAGGAGTATTATTCCAATCATACACCAAAGGTGAACAAATTTTTCATATTCAAATATTGGCAGTTTGGCAATAGCTCCTATTTTTAAAGGCCTCTTCAGTTAGAAGTATTAAAATATTGCCTAAAAAATTATGATGTCGCAATATGGACATTAAATTTCACTAACAAGTACATCTGAAAAGTACTTGAAAAATCAAATATTGATATAGAGTACCTTAAGTTTGCATGGGAGAGGTCTCATTGTCATTTGCAAATAAAATTGGAAGCATAGAGAACAAGACAATTTTATGAAAAAAATTTAACTGATGTGTGGTCCTAATATGGAGATACTTATTAAGAATGAAATGTATTGTTGTTAGGTCCTTATAATACTAGTGTATTCCCTCATTGTTATTCTTAATGTAGCCCCCTTATTGGTATTTTTGTGCCCATGTAGTTCCCATGTTGTTATTATTATGACCCTATTTTAGTGGCTATAATGACCCTCCCAAATTTTGCCTTAGCTTCGTTTTCGAGCCTCCCTAGCAAACTTCATAGCAGCATGTCTTGCTTCATCAAGTACATAAGCTCCAGTGATTTTCTTGCAAAACTACAGCCTGCAGATCAAACCTTGATTCATTCCCCTCATAGGTTGTTCATTCGAACTAGGTCCAATAGCATGCTAAGCAACTCCAAGAATTCGTGCAAATCTGAAGGGAAACCAGCTTTCCCTCCAGAAATTGTGCAATCATGAATGATAGCCTACTGGGCCCTAGAATTGTGTAATTCTGCTGAGCAAGCTTCACCTAGAAAATTGCGCAATCATTCCCAGTTGGGTTTCCCAACCTAGAACTTGTGCAAATCTAGGCAACAGTCAGTGGCTCTACCCAGAAATTGCATAAATTTTCTAAGTAGCCAGCCCAGCTCCCAGCCAAAAATGCACATTTTCTCCCAACAGTTGAGCAACCTCTTTCATGTATAGGTGAGTTGACCGGTTCGCTCTGGGACTAAGAAAAACTAACTTGGATGCATGGGATGCTTCTCCCAAGGCAATATGCAAAGGAATCCCTTATTTCAGGGATCCATTTTTAGCATCCTGAGGTTACATGAAAGGATCATTTTAGAAACCTCCCACCAAGTGTAGCTTTTCCTAGATATATGGCATGTGTGTCGCAACCTCGATTTTATCAAAAATCATCAACCAGATGTTGCAGAGCTCATTACTCACATCTATCTATCAGCTCTGACATCCCAAATTGCATCTAGGAGTTGTTGGCACATTTAGCTCAGCTGTTTTGGGGTAAGCCTACCTTCCATGCCTTGTGTTGCATTTGTGGCACTTTTTGTGTTTCACTTCATATGAATGTTGTTTGATTGATTTCAGTTAGTGCGTGATGTCTCTTTTATTCATACTAGCTTGTACTAGCAATGTTTCAGTTTTTGTTAACATCTCACTGCTATCGCATGCATGAATTTTTTTTTTAACGAATGATCACTGATTCGGTGACTCGCCTCACTCACATGCATGTTGTTCCATTTTTTGAATCTTTCATCCACTATTTTCATGTGTGATCATTCACTTATGTGTACACTTAGTATTGCCATGCATTCACATGCACATTTGCTTTTAGTCGCCCGTCCACAGGTCTGGGCAGCCTTGGCCCAGACTCTGCCTCACCAAGAAAAGCATTACGCAATCCTAAGAGGGAAGGCTTTGTCTTCCTCTCAAGAAATGTGGATTTCTACCCAATGAATGTCCTCCAATCTTGCATTCCGTAATTCTGAGGGACAGTGACTACTGGCCCAGAAAATTGTGCAATGCAGTCACTGAGCCTGCAACCATTGCCAGCTGAGATTGTGCATTGCACATTTCCAGTAGTTAGCAGCTAGAATGGACTGTGCAATGTCTAGTTCTAGCATTAGTCAACCTCTTAGCAGCCTAGACTATGCTTTGTGCATTTTTTGCACTCAGTCTCCCGACCTCTTGGCTGAAATTGTGCAACCTTGATGATCGGTCACACAAATATGTTGTGAGTCAGTTCTCAAGTTCATTTTATTTTCAACCAATAGATTTCTTGCCATGATTGTTTCCATCTCTCCAGGTATCGCAGGTTCTCATCTGCCTCTCAGCAATACAGGTGCAATGGTTTCCAAGAGAGCAGAGTCGAAGACATCGTTCAAAGCACACTTGGGGATGTGGTTGATCAAGGTTCCACGGACTTTCATACCCACGAAGACATAATCTTTTTCATAGACTAGGACGTCAAGATATGACGGCATCAACTTCAGAGCGAGCAACATCATGAACAATAGCTGAAGGCAACATGCTAGATGCAACGAATGCAAGAGGAAGGTCGTTGCAGACACAGAGGCAGAACAAATTTGCAAGTTCAACTAGATCCACTCATGATTAAAGAAACTTTGGAGACTCAAGTTATGAGGTGATGGTGCAACATGAAGACCACACGAAGATAGAGAATGGAACAAAGGAGTTGAATGTGTTGAAGTAGCAACTCATGGAAGAACATGAGATGCACAAAGAAGTGAATGAGTTGCATCAGGAACAAGAACAACAGGGTGCGTGACATGCACAGATGAATGGAACTGCACCCACATAAGCTATAGATTCATCCCAGCAGTAAGAATGGAGTAGACAATGGGAGTAGTGTTGTTGATCACATGCAATGGAATGTATCAAAATGCATGTCATTTTGCACACGCATGCGATCCCACCCATACAACACACTCACCAAGGTAAAGACGAGAAGCAATTCCAACCGGAGCTAAACATGTAGTTGATAGTTGATGCTCATGACCACTAGAACACACTGGAAGATTAGAACAGAAACTATGCATCAGCGTGTTATCAGTTTAGCTGCACCCAAAATACCATGTGCATGCTATCAGAGGAGTTGGACGGAGGAGCCATACCAATGCACTTGGATGCAACAGAGGCAAGAGTTCGCCTCAACAAGATGTCACCATGGAACACATGCACACCATCATGGATGACCAAGCTTGGTATCAGCTAACCACCTTGACCATCACAAGCATGTCAAAGAGTTGGTCTCACCACAACAGATCGAGTGTCAGTGATGTCTTGTCTAGGTTACTTAAGCCATTTTGTCTCACATGGGCATGTGTGCATTGTAATCTAACGTCTTGTCAAATGGAAGTTCAAGTGTCGATAGTTGGATGTAGCATTCATAGAGTAGATGAAGAGTCATGAGGGTAGATGAACTATCACAAAGGGGAATGTCAAGGGTCACCGCACCGTTTACTATAAATAGAACCTCATAACTCATTGTAAAGGCTTTTGGTCAGCCAAGCTTCCGATAAGACTATCTTAGAGAGAGCTTGGATAGTATTGTAATGAGCCTTTTCTTCTCCACTACGCAGAGCTACTACATCTCTTTGGAGGAGCAGACAGTTGTGGCTATAACGTTCCACTATTGGAACTAGTGGTTGGACATGGATGTATTGTATGACTAGAACTTACACTTCTTAATATAATAGATCCAACATGTTTCATGCATATGTTTTATTGTATTCTATGATATCTAGTTTACTCTAAATGATATATGTATTTGTTTGCTTATGCATGCATGTATGGACTATTCTATATAAGTATGTATGAATCTTTATGAAATGTGTTATTGGTTTAACCACCACTTTGGATTGTTCACTAACTTTCTTTCCATATTGTGATGCATCTTCGCTTGTGTGTTCCCTTCCAAGCTAAGTAATATTATAGGTTTTCTAGGGGCGCACTCACCTCACCCTCAATGTGTTAGAATCTCTTATGCACCTTCCTTGACTCACTGCAGTTGTCACACCCTTGCTACCAACGGAGTTATCTTACTTGCCTCTATGCGAAATCGCAATCAAGGAATTACTGTATGACCCACTACTGGGACTCCTACACCAAAAATTTTGGGGTTTAGTTGGGACTTCTTACCAAGGAGGTCTCCTTACATGTTGGCAGGTCCAGCACCATCAACATTTCTCGCGCAAGAAGGAGGGCCAGATGACAAGCTGTGTCCTCTCATCTTGTTTTGAACCTTTGCATATCTGCCATGGATTCTTTCACTCCCCTCCCTCCGCGATGTTTTTCGAATCATGAAGATGTCATCATCACGAGGGAGTTTTTCAATCACTTGTCGACTTACACGTATGATGGTGAAGGTGAAGTGGCCTAGCCTGAGTACTTACATGACTTTCTTTCGATGCTTCATGGGGAAGATTGGTGTTCTGACGAATAGGAAAGCTTGTCGCTTGCATACACACTCCGCGAATCTCCACTTCGATGGCTGTGCAACCTAGCAACCAACAACGTTCAGTCACTTGAGCACTTCTGTGATCTTATTGAAGACACTTTCTATCATTTTGATTTAAACCATCTTGACCAAAAATTGTTACAATAGTAGAAGGCTCCAGATGAATTGATTATGGATTTTTTCTAGTGCTTCCATGACTTACAGTTCCAAGCTCCGAGGAGAGAGATGAAATTCCTTTATCTTTGGGACCGATTCAAGTATTGCATCAAGAAATATGCTCATCCCAAGAAGAAGTTTTAAATCAAGCCTTTCTCAACATTTTTTAGTGATGGAGCTGCACAATCTCAGACAGATGCAGTCACTGTCATGACTGACTATCTGCCATCCCCTCATCAAATAGCTCCACCACTACAAAGTCATGTTGAGGATCATGCTCACACACTTGTTCATCTTTCAAATCCTCCCAACATCACTTCACTTAATTTTTGCACAGATTTGGTTGTGAATCCATCGAGTTGTCATATGCGTTCTGTTCCACAACCTCTATCTTCGCATTCGGTTGTTCCTCTGGATGATAGTGTCTTGTGTTCTCCCATTCTGGACTCTACACTTGTTGTGAATGAGGAACAATCCATTGACGGAGTTGGTGTTACACAACCAACATGCATTGTCATTCATGAAGAGTATGAGTGGGAGCTTGAGCATTAACACTTGGAGAAGGATGAATCCCTTCCATATGAGTCTTCTTCGTTCTTTCCTGACATCTTTGGTGAACCTACCACGCATGATTTCCAATGTGTATCTCCATCCACGGATACACCCATTTTTTGTCACTTGCAGGACATACCTATTATTGGTCCATCATTCGACAACAGAGAGGATAAGTTATTCATTGAAAATCCACTTGATATTTCATATGCCTTTTCCAGAAACACAGAGGATGGATTTGTCCGCTCTTCATCTACCCCTCTGTTTGACTCATCTGATCATGAGGATGCTGATGAAATAATTGATTTTTTTGATTGTGGTTGTCGTGATCTATTTACTTCCATATTTGATCACGATCATGACTCTATCATAGTTGATATTTCGAATCCACCAGTTTATGATTATCTATCTGATGATGAAGTTGAAACACCCAAGACTATCGAGGCACTTTAGCTCGAGTTGATGGTTATGTCAGGCCCTCACTCTCTTGGGGTTAGTCTCACTTTCTGATTAGGAAACTGTTCAATCACCCAAGGCTCCTCATCACCCATCTCTATGCATTGAAGATCAATATCCCACACAGATCATGCTTCCTCCACTTGAACTGCATGATCCCATCACTCATGCATTGGAGGAATATTAAATTGCAAGCGCTCGTGCATGATGCAAGTTATATTTGTTTCTTTCATTTGCTTGCATGTCGTAGTCAAGAATGTGCTTATGCTTCAAAGCTGCATGCAGTGTCATACAGCACAATGATAAGTCCACGAACTACTCGTCACACACTTGTACTCAATTATGTCTTGTGGGCACTTTGAAACACAAATTGTGGTTGTCTTCATTGTTATATGTTTCTTTCTTTCTAGTTCGCACAACTGGGTTACTCACGAACCAAGCCTTCACCAACATGGGTTAACCAATGCATCGGTGGCTACATTGGAAATATCACTTCACATGATCAGGCCCACGCACTGTTAGTTTAGAAGTAGGTGTAGTGTTTGCTTTCAGTCAGTTTGCTTGCATGCTTTTTTGCTTACTTGCTTGTTTTTTTGTTTGTTTGATTTCTTCCTTTCTTACTCACTTTGCTTCCACTTTTTCTTCTGCTCTTTCTTTGCTTAATTGTTTGTTAGTTTGCTTGTTTTGTTCATAGGATGGTTTCACATGAAACCATGTATGACTCTTGAAACAAGCTTGGTAAAGTACAAGAGGCCTTGTGCTGCTATCACCACTTGGTTATTTGTCATCTTGCATATGTATGAAGAACTTGTTATCTTTAGTCCATGACACGTCGAAGGAAAATGCGTATTGTTCGAAGTGAACCTTGGCAAAAACACAACGCTTGCATGCTAACTAGTATCACCTACTCTAGTCGGTTGTTTTTGGGTTAACCCTTGTCAGCTCAGTCAAGTAGAGTAAGGTGAGGGGAGAAAATTAACAGGCACATCAAAGGTATAATAAACTACTTGTCTGCTAGAACAACATCTTCTACTCTCAATAATTTGGGATCCCTCTTCCGCCTCTTGAAATGAATAAGTGCTATGCACAGTTGAAAAAAATGAAAAATGAAAAAATGAAAAGTGTAAAAATTCAAAATGAAAAATGAATAACACAATAGAAGAGAAAGGCTTCCTACATAGAAATGTGATGCAAGTAACTCCGCCAGGGTACTGACCAGGCTCGCTGGTAGTGGAGCCATGCTTGTGTTCCTATGTGACTTTGTCAGGGTACTGTCGAGGCCTACTGGTAGCAGAGAAACACCAGAGATGAAACTAAGACTCTAATGACTATATTGCTTATGCATCAATATACCCCTCAACCCCAATTGAAACAATTGTGTTGAATTGGCTTTGAATGTGTGTCAATCAACCAAGAGATTAGTAGATGCTACATCTTACAATCAAGCTAGTGTAAAACCAAGACATGCTGAGAACTAAACAATACTTCTGGAGGTGTTAGAGTTTATTTTCATGAACAAGGTCCATTTAGAGAGTTGGAGTTATACCAGTGTGTCGCCAAGTGTTGTAGCAACTATAACCACCCTCCCAAATTTTTCCTTAGCTTCGTTTCAGAGCCTCCCTACCAGCCTTCATAGTAGTATGTCTTGCTTTGTCAAGTACACAAGCTCCAGTGATTTTCTTGTAGAAAGACAGCCTTTCGATCAAACCATGATGCATTCCCTAACAAGTTTTTGATTGGGACTTGGTCCAAGAGTAGGCTAAGTAGCTCCTTCAATAATTTGTACAAATCTGGAGGGTAACCAGCCTTCCTTCAAGAAATTGTGCAATCCTGATTGATAGCCTGGTGGGCCCCAGAATTGCACAATTCTGCTGAGCAAGCTTCACCCAGAAAATTGCAAAATCCTTCCCAGCTAGGTTACTTAGCCTAGAATTTGCACAAATCTAGGCAGAAGTCAGCTGCTCTACCCATAAAGTACATAAATCTTCTGAGTAGCCAGCCTAGCTCCTAGCCAGAAATGCACTTTTTCTCCTAGCAGTTAAGCACCCACTTGCATTTGCAGTTGAGTTGACTGGTTCCCTCTAGTACTAAGCAAAACTAACTTGCATGCATGGGCTACTTCTCCCAAGGAAGCATGCAAAGGCATCCCTTATTTCAGGGATCTATTTTTAGGATTCAAAGGTTACATGCAAGGATCATTTCAGAAACCTCCCACCAAGTTTCACTTTTCCTAGATTTGTGACATGTGAGTCGGAACCTCAATTTGTCAAAACTCATCAACCAGATGTTGCATATATCATTCCTTACATTTCTCTATTAGCTCAAACATCCCACATTGTATCTAGGAGTTGTCGGGACATTCAGCTCAGTCATTTTGGGGTAAGCCTGCCTTCCATGTCTTGTGTTGCATTTCAGGCGCTTTTTGTGTTTTTCTTCGTATGAATGTTGTCTACTCGATTTCAGTGAGCACTTGCTGCCATTTTGATGCATACCAGATTGTACTAGCACTGTTTTAGTTTCATTTAACATCTCACTGCTATCACATGCCTGAAATTACTTTTCACAAATGGTCATTGATTTGGTGACTCACCTCACTCACATTCATGTTGTTCTGTTTTCTAAAAACTTCATCCACTGTTTGCATGCACGATCATTCACTTATGTTTACACTCAGTATCTCCATGCATTCATATTCACATTCTTTTTTAGTCGCCCATCGGTGTGTTCGGGCAGCCTTGGCCAGACTCTGCCTCACCAAGATAAGAATTATGCAATCATCAGAGGGAAGGCTCTATCTTCCTCTCAGGAAATGTGTAATTTTGCCGAGTGAATGTCCTCTAGTCTTGAATTATGCAATTCTGAGGGACAGTGACTGTTGGCCAAGAAAATTATGCAATGCAGTCACTGAGCCTGCAACGATTACCAACCGAGATTGTGCATTGCCCAATTCCAGCAGTCAAAAGCTAAACTAGACTGTGCATTGTGTAGTTCAAGCAGTCAGTCAGCCTCCTAGTAGCCTAGATTGTGCCTTGTGCAGTTTTGGCACTTAGTCTCTCAACCTCCCCACCAAAATTACGAAAAATTCATGAACAATCAAGCATGTATGTCATGAGTCAGTTCTTAAGTTCATTTTGGTTTTCGACTGAAAATTTGCTTGCCATGGGTGTTGCCATGTCTCCAGGTATCGTAGGTGTTCATCTGCCTCTCATCAATACAGGTGCAATGGTTTCCAAGAGAGTGGAGTCAAAGACACCGTTCAGAGCACACTTGGGGATGCAGTTGATCAAGTGTCCATGGACTTGCCTACCCATGAACAAATCAAGTTGTTTGTAGAGAAGGACATGGAGATATAACAACAGCACCATCACAGCGAGCAGCATCATGAATAGCAGTTGAAGGCAACATGCCAGATGCAATGGATTCAAGAGGAAGGTTGTTGACAACACAGAAGTAGGAAAAAGTTGCAAGCTCAAGCAAATCCACTGATGATGAAAGCAACTTTGGAGACTCAAGCTATGAGGTGATGGTGCGACATGAAGATCGTGTGATGACAAATAATGGAACAAAGAAGGAGTTGCATGTGCTGAAGCAACAACTCAAGGAAGAACATGAGCTACACAGACAAGAGAATGAGTTACAGCAAGAATAGGAATAGCAGGGGGCACAACATTCACAGATGGATGGAACTATGCCCGCACAACTTATAGATTCATCCCAGTAGCTAGCACGGAGTAGACAAGGTGAGTAGTGTTATTGATCACATGCAAGGGAATGCATCAACATGCATGTCATTGTGTGCACGGATGTGATCCCACCCCTTCTACACCCTCACCAAGGCGAAGACAAGAACCATGTCCAATTGGAGCTAAACATGTATTTGATAGTTGATGTGCATGACCACCAGTACACACTAGAAGATCAGCATGGACACAATGAAGAAGTGTGTTATCGGTTCAGTTGCACCTAGAAGACCATGCAGATGCTATCAGACGAGTTGGACAGAGGAGCCATAGCAATGCACCCAGATGCAATGGAGGCAAGAGTTCGCTTCAGCAAGATGTCACCATGGAACACATGCACACCATCATGAATGACCAAGCTTGGCATTAGCTTACCACCATGACCATCACAAGGATGTGAAAGAGTTGGTCTCACCACAACGAACCGAGTGTCAGTGATGTCTTTCCTGGCTTTCTCAAGCCATTTTGTCTCACATGGGCACATGTGCATTGTAATGTAACGTCTTTTCAAGTGGAATTTCATGTGTCAATAGTTGGATGTAACAGTCATAGAGTAGATGAAGAGTCATGATGGTAGATGAATTGTCACAAAGGGGAATGTCTTTTGGCCAACCAAGCTTCTAATAATATTATCTTATAGAGAGCTTCGACAATATTTTAATGAACCTTGGATTCTCCATTGTGCATAGCTAGTACATATCTTTGGAGGAGCAGGCCATTGTGGTTGTAATATTCCACTATTGGAACTAGTGGTTGGACATCGATGTATTGTATGACTAGAAATTACACTTCTTAATATAACAGAGCTAGCATGTTTCATGAATATGTTGTATTTTATTCTATGTTATCTAGTTTACTCTAAAGGATATATGTATTTTTTTTCTTATGCATGCATGTATGGACTATTCTGTATAAGTATGTATGAATCTTTATGAAATGTGTTGTTGGTTTAACCATCACTTTGGATTGCTCGCTAACTTTCTTTCTAGCTTGTGATGCATCTTCACTCATGTGTTCCCTTCCAAGCTAAGTACTATTACAGGTTTCCAAGGGGCCCCACTCACCTCACCATCAGTGTGTTAGAACTTGTCGTGCACCTTCCTTGACTCATTGCAGCTATCGCACCCTTGCCACCAATGGAGTTATCTTACTTGCCTCTATTCGATATTGTGGTCAAGGCAATACTGTATGACCCACTGCTCGAATCCTACACCAAATAATCTGAGGTCTAATTGGGACTTCTTTCCGGGGAGATCCCTTGACATGTTGATGGGTCTAGCATCGTCAATAGCCCCATAGACACCCACTATTGTTATCGTTGTGTCCTTACATTACTATTGTTATGTCGACTATGACTATATTGTGACCCCTTAGGCTCCTATATATAGAAAGGAGGTTTTTTCTTTTGAATCATCCATGAATTTCTCATTTGTGTAATGTAAAGGAGGTTACCCCTTGAAGAGGCTAATTTTCAAGTCGTTGATCTATCTCTTCTTCTATTTTGTGAGCTGCTTGCATAACATTTGGTATTAGAGCTTTGGATTCTAGGGTTTCGCTTAATCAAACAGACCATCCTGGAATTATCCCTATAAGATTTGTTTCTAAAAGCTTCAGAAATTGAAAGTTTTACCATGTGGAGCTGAAATTTTAGAGAACTTTATGTAAAAATTATAGATCTTGGTTTGCTATGTTTTTGGAGATATGCTCTGATGAATTTAGGGTTTTTGCAGGCTCTAGAATTTCGCCTCAAACAGGTGATCTAGGAAAAATCGTCATAACATTTTTTCTACAAGTCTTCAGAAGCTGAATTTTTTACCATGCGGAGCTAAAATTGTATATACCTTCGTGTAAAAATTTCAGATCTTCGTTCGCTATATTTTCAAATATATGCAATGAGGAAATTAGGGCTTTATAAGGCTCTAGAATTTTGTCTCAAACTGGTGACCTAGAGAAAATCATCATAAATTTTGTTTCAAACATCATATTTGAAGTCTGTAAAACGTGGTTTAAATTGCACAGACTGCAGTTTTTTGTATAGCAATTTTAGGGTCAAAGGTTGAAACAGTGAGACGTGGAATCCCATACAACTTTACTCTATTGAACAAGTCCATAATTAGGTCATCATGGGATATTTGGCATAACGCCTTCTTGAAGAATCCAATATTGATCAAAATTGTGTGGTTGGAAAGAGGACTCAAAGTACTGCCATAGGAAAATAATTCTGAATTTTGAGATCATAAATGATAGAGTTACAATCGTTTCAATGTCAAGCTCCTAAAAGAAAGAAAAATGTTGTATGGTTTCTAAAATTGCATAACTTTCGTTTGAAAAAACAATTTGAAGTGATTCAAATGGCATAGTCAAGCATAGATATAATTGTTTGATTTCAAAATTCCTCGAAGTGAGAAAATGGAAACACCTAGTAATAAACTAAAAATCTCTACAATGACGGATAAATAAGAAGAAGAAATGAAACATGACATATCAAAATTATGAGACCAAGTGCAAAAAATTTTGCTTTCACAGAGAGTAACCAAAAATGAAATGGAAGCTAAGATGGGTGGTTTGAAGAATAACTTAAAATTAGACATGGAGGGTTTGAAGGATGACACGAAAGCTAATATGGATGGCATGGAAGCTAATATGGATGGTGTAGAAACAACAATGAAAGGAAACATGGAAGATTTGGAGAATGGCTTAAAAGTAGACATGCAAGGTTTGACAAAGTTTCTGCAAGAAATGCTTCCTAATGGAAAAATTGTATTACATGAAACTCATGATGAGAACACAAGAAATGTTAATCATGATTTCATAGACTCTAACATTGGATTAAAGACCCAATATATTCCAAAGTTCAATATGAGGAAGTTTGATGACAAGGATCTGGTCGCATGGATACTACAAATGGAGCAATATTTTGACCTTTATAATGTCTAACACATGCAAAAGGTACACATTGAAAATTTATATTTAGAACCCAACCACTTTGTATGGTATACATGGCTCTGTTCTCATAAACCACTTGTCACTTGGTCAATCATTACAAAGGAAATGATAGAACATTATGAGGATACAAAGAGAAACACCTTATTTAGCCAATTGATAAATCTCAAACAAAAGGGTTCAATGGTAGAGCACATTATGGACTTCCAAAAATTGAATATAAGGGTCATTGGTATTCTAGAGAAGCATAGGATTGATGTGTTCATAGTGACTTTAAAGGATTAAATCCAACATGAGTTGCACCATTGGGAACCTGATTCATTGGAGAAGGCATTCAGGTTGCCAAGAAAAATTGAAAGAAAAGTTATGGCAACAAGAAATCCTACCACTCACAACTATAAATACGGAAGTTTTTTTTTCTCCTAGCCTTCCACAACCTACAAGTTTGACAACACAAAAATTGGAATAAAAAGGATAAAAAGGTGTTTGTTACAGTTGTGATAGAAAATACACTAAAGTTCATAAGTGTACTGAGAATAAATTAATTTACATAGATTTTGAAGAGGAAGAAAAGGAATAAGAAACGTAAAAAGACGAGGATATACACTAGGAACCAACTTCAGAGAAAGAGGAAATGAATTCAATCATATCTTGTAATGCATTGGCAGGAACTACCAATCCTCAAACTCTCAAGAGACAAGGACATATCAAGAGATATAGGTAATAATCTTGATTGATTCAGGTAATACCCATAATTTTGTTCATTGTAAAATAGCCAAGGAATTGAGTTGATTCCTATATCCAATACCAAAGTTTCAAGTGATGGTTGCATATGGAGGAACCATAAATTACTCTGTAAAGTGCCATAATGTCAATCTATCCATGGCATGATATATATTTAATAGTCCAATGATTTCCATTCCAATGGGTGGCGCTGATGTTGTACTAGGAGCCCAATGGATAAAATCTTTGGGTACAACAACTTTTAGTTTTTAAGAATTGTTCTTAAATTTTTTTGGGTAGGAAAGGAATTTGAATTAAGGGGTATCACAATGAAAACAAGAAATATAATCATCTATAATGGCATGATAAAGCTTCTAAAGAAAAAACAATTGGGCATAATTGCACAATTATGTTCACTAAAGGTTCAAACATCGAAATCA
Organism: Pinus tabuliformis; assembly: GCA_031772625.1. Taxonomy (NCBI): domain Eukaryota; kingdom Viridiplantae; phylum Streptophyta; class Pinopsida; order Pinales; family Pinaceae; genus Pinus; species Pinus tabuliformis. The sequence continues at coordinate 284,955,668 of CM062815.1, forward strand.
TCTATTTCTTCAGATCTCCAAAAAGTCTTGGAAAATCATTCTAAGGTTCATGGATTGCAATATCACATCTAGCATCAACAACAAATTCTCCAACTCTGAAAGGATAAATTCACTTTGGCACAAAATAAAATGAAACAATAGGAAAATCAACATTGCAGTGAAAGAAGTTTCGATGTAGGTGACTGGGTATTTTTATAGGTACAAACATACAAACAAATGTCCCTCAGGCAAGATAATAAGGATAATAAGCTATCACCAAAGTATTATGGTCCTTACAAGGTGTCGTAAAAGACTGGTACCATGGCATACAAATTGGAGCTTCCTGCAGCTTCCCGAGTGCACTGAGTTTTCCATGTTTCATGCTTGAATAAGGTTATAGGTGACAAGCTCGCAGTTCAAATAATATTGCCAGAACTTGACAAGGAAGGAAAAATCATATTGGAACCTTAAGCGATCATAGAAACAAGAACTCGAAAGCTACGAAATTGATCAATTTCAGAGTATCTCATCAAGTGGAAGAATGTACCTGCTGAATATTCCACATGTGATGATGATAATTTCATACAGAAGCATCCATAACTACTCAAGCGTTGAGGACAACACTTTTTTGAAGGAGAGGGGCATGTTAGTTCCCTATAATAATACTGTAGTCCCCTTATTGTTATTGTTGTGCCCATCTAGTCCCCATATTGGTATTATTGTAGTCCCCTTATTGTTATTGTTGTGCCCATCTAGTCCCCATATTGGTATTATTGTGACCCATAGAAGCCCACTATTATTATTTTTGTGTCTTTACATTATTATTGTTACGTCGGCTCTAAGTATATTATGACCCCTTAGACTCCTATATATAGAAAGGAGGTTTTGTCATTTAAATCATCCAAGAATTGTTCATTTGTGTAATGTAAGGGAGGTTTCCCCCTCGAAGAGGCTAATTTTGAAGTCATTGATCTATCTTTTCTTCTATTTTGTGAGTTGGTTACATAACAATTGCTTATATATACTTTAAAGCATACTTCTCAATTCATTGGATATCAATGAAACTACATCTTGATAAAAGCCTATACAGGAAAAGAGCAAGATACTTGGCTTATGCAAGTTTTATTCCCCTTTCTTAAGACACTTCATCATATCAAACAAAAACATGAGTACATCTGAATGTTCAATAGAACATGTAATTCATTGTAGTGGATGGAGATAGTTTCCTTTATAAATTTGCTGAAAAGTGCATTCCAATTCTTAAATACATTTTGGACATATTTTGTTGAATCAATTTGTATAATTTTATATTTTTTTAAATATATGGCAATTTCCAGTTATATTAATATGTATATTTCTTATTATTTATAATTGTTTTTTCAATGACTTTGTTGTATCGATTTTTTTTCTAAGACGTGGGTGTGTGTGCGCGTGTGTTCTTCAATGAATTATTTTCCATTCAAATTATCTTACATGAACCATCGAGGCATGTTATTTTCAATGACTTATGTTTACTTATATGCATCAATAATCATATATAAATGTGAAATATAAGCTTTGAAATAGAACTCCTTGCAAAGAAAGGTGCAATTCTTACTAAAGAAATAATAATAATTTACTTGATAAATGCTATGTGCACTATTCACTATTCACAATGCATTATTCACTATTAAGGCTAATGGGAAATGTGCGATAGGTGAATGATTTGAACTTTTTGAAGCGTAAGATATGTTATTTCTCAATCCAGAGTATTCAATCCATAATTTTCATAAATTTATATGCTTAAATCAATTAATGGTTGTAACTACAATCATATCATATTGAAAATCAACAAGGCACAATGTAATATATCCATTGTTTACATATAAAATTCACTAATATGAGTGCATAAATGTGATATGTAATTTTTGAGATAAAATCTATCGTAAATAATTTTGCATTTCTTAAAAAAACACATAATTAATGAAAATCATTGCTAAGTGGACTATCGAGGTTTGATTAGACACTATCATGGATGAATTATGTCTTTGAACGTTTTGAATTGTGAGGCATCTAATTTCATTATTTAAAGTCAATTCTTTGTATATTTGTATTTTAAATACTCATATCATTTGAGCTGGAATTATATTATTGACTTGTACTTAGTTATGTCCTTTAATATGAGTGTATAAATGTGATATATAATAGCCATACTCATCAAATTAGGCTATTTTTAATCCATAATATTTTTTATATATTCTTAAATCAACTATTTGTATATGCAATCATCTCATCTCATATAATTTAAGAAGGAATCCATTTATTGATTTTTTTTTTGTCTATCATGTAATTTATTAAGAGTGTATTAATGTCATATTGTATTGTTTTGAAACAAAAATCTATGTAGAACAAAATTCTCTTCTTTATAAAACAAGGAATAATTAATTGACAATGTGCTAAGTGGACCATCTAGACTCATTAAAGAGATAGGTAAAAAATGGTTGTATTTAAATTTTTTGCACCATAAGACATTGATTTTCCCACCCATATTAACATTTTGTCATTTTTAATCCTTAAATAGTCTATTTGTTGTGTAAACAATTTCATACAATCCAATAGGAGTTGAAGAATTCTATTTGATTATATGCATTGGTAGAATTTTATATGTTATGCATTTTTTAAATGTAGATCCTATTGTAAGTATAAGTATATCTATATATATATATATATATATATATATATCTATATATATATATATATATATATATATATATATATATATATATATATATATATATATATATATATATCTATATATATATATATATATATATATATATATATATATATATATATATATATATATATATATATATTTATTTATTTATTTATTAATTACAAAAAAATTATAAGTAATTGATAATGAGTTCTAAGTGGTCTTTATAAATCCATTTATCCACTTTTATTTTCTTATCATGAGGTTAATTTAAGGGTATAAAGGTGGAATTTTTTTTCTTGAAATAAAACTCCATGTAAAATGAAATGTTTTCCGTAACAACACATGTAGTTATTAATTGGTAATGACTATTAAGTAGTTTGGTCAATTTAATTCAAGATACAGGTCATAAATAAATGTATTTAAACTTTCTGCAACATATGAAATTTGATTTTCCCACCCTTATTAACATTTTGTAAATTTCAATTCTTAAATAAATTATTTGTAATTGAAATAATCTCATAGAAACCAACAAGGCAAGTATGTATTAAATTCTATTTAGTTATGTGCATTGATACAGGTTTATAAATGCAATTTATCTTTGAAATAAATCTCTTAATGTAAGTAAAAATATTTTTTTTTAGAAAATTAGTAATTTAAAATCAATTGTTGATGAGTTCTAACTCGTTTATTCTATTTTGAATTGATATCTTTTTATAACTATGCATTCATAGATCAATTATTTATATATGAAATAATGTCATATAAGTCAATAACTCAAGAAACCATTAATTGATTTTTATTTAACTATCATGTGGTTTAATATATATATATATATATATGTGACATTGTTATTTTTGGAATAAAAATCCATGTAAAAATATATATTTTTTCTAATAAAACATGGATTAATGAATTCACAATGAGCATTAAGTAGACTATTTAACGTCATTCAAGGGATGAGCCATAAACGGATGCCTTTCAACTTTTTTTACCATATGACATGATTTTCCCATTAAGATTATGGTTTTCTAAATTTTAATTCTTAAATAAATTATTTGTAATTAAATTAATCTCATAGGATCCAATAAGACTTAGAAGCTAGTTATTGAATAACATTTAGTTGTATGTATTCATATAAGTTTATAAATGTAATTTATTTTTGAAATAATGCTCTTAATGTAAGTAAACATATATCTTTTACAAAACTAATTAGAATTAATCGATAATGATCTTTAAGTGGTTTATTTAGACTACATGAAAAATCAAGTGTCATAAATGAATGCCTTTTAATACATATTTAATCTTCAAAATGAATATCTTAACAATAATTTATTTTTGTTTAAATTAAGTATTTCATAATTAAAGAACATGGGGACTTTTATAAATTTCAACTAAATTCCATGAGTTATGTTTCACAGTTATTTCCCACCCATTGAAAATTCTTATCATTTTCTCCTCTTAGTGAAAGTAATGGTCAATCATGGTTTTCCATACAATTGGTTGGCACTATTACATCGAGACTATTTTGACAATGTTGACAAGGAGATATCAATATCCATGCTACCATCAACTGTACTAATCTTTGAACACCCTTGCCACCACTACTTACAAGAAGACCACTAATTCTTTTTTACTTCAATTTGTGACATTGTCCATCATAAAGGGATGACATTAATACCCATTTAAGAACTATAATTTTATGTATTTGGCTTTTAGTGGAGATATATTTATGGTTCCTGACCTTCCTAAAATACCTAGATAAACAATCCCTATCTTTTATAGTGGATGCCTGGATGCTATGAAGATGAATGATCACCCCGTCATTAGTGCTTCAAAAAGGCATGAAGCGACGTAGGAAATTGAGCATAAAAACATTTTACTAAGTTTTTAGTAAACTAGTTTCAATGCAACACAAGGGACGCACATCCTTTCCATTTACACTAAGATTCTCACATCACCATCATTCAAACAAATCCCCCATTGGTTGTGGGAAAGGGGGTTAGTGTTGGGTCCCCATAATACTAGTGATTACCCCATTACTATTGTAGTTATACCCCTTATTAATATTGTTGTGCCCCTATTGCCCCCATATTGTTATTACTGTGCCCCATAGAATCCCTCTATTGTTATTTTTGTGGCTTTATATTATTATTGTTAGGTCGGCTGGATTATATTGTGACTCCCTAGACTCCTATATATAGAAAGGAGGTTTTGTCATTTGAATCATCCAAGAATTGTTCATTTATGTAATGTAAAGGAGGTTGCCCCCTCGAAGAGGCTGAATTCTAAGGCGTTGATCTATCTTTTCTATCTTTTCTTGAGTTGGTTTCATAACATTTGGTATCAGAGCTTTGGATTCTAGGGTTTCGTTGCTCCAAACAGGTCATCGTGGAGTTTTCTCTATAACTTTTTTTCTACAACGTTTCAGAAGTTACAAAAAAAAACCCATTTGAGAACAAATCGCGCTGAACCTCGGGTCCACATTTCAGAGCTTTTCGCACTATATTTGCGGAGATATGATCTAAGGAAGTTGGTATTTTTGCAGACTCCTAAATTACATTCCAAACAGGTGACCTGGGGAAAATCGTCATAACTTTCTTTCTAAGCATCAGATTGAAATTTCACAAAAGGTACAGAAATAGGACGGACTGTAGCTTTCTTTTATATATTTTTCAGAGTCAAAGGTCGAAACAGTGACATGTGGCACTTCATACAAGTTAGCTCTACTGAACTAGTCTACAATCAAGTCACTGCGGAAGATTGCGCATAACTCTTTCTTGGAGAATCCAATTTGGATCAGACTAGTGGCATTGGAAAGAGGACATAAAAGGCTAATACAAGTCACAATTTTAGAACTAGATGATTCGAAATTACAGAGATACATCAAATTCAATATCAGGCTTCTACAAAGTGAAAAAAGGTGTGTAGTTTTTTTTAAAATTTTTGCGTAAGCTTGGTTTGAAGGAATTCAAAGGGCATAGTAAAGCATTATTATCTGTAAATGATGCCCCAAGGAAAGAAAATGAAAACACCTAAAAAGCAACCTGGAAGCTATAGCATGACTTATGAAGAAGAGGAAGAAATGCAACATGATATAGCAAAATTATGAGACCAAGTGCAACAAGTGTCACTTGCACAAAAAGGAACAGAATCTAAGATGGATGGTTTAAATAAAGATGTAGAAGCTAAGATGGATGGTTTAAAGAAAGGCGTAGAAGCTAAGATGGACGATTTCAAGATAGATTTGAAGACAACATGGAATAATTGAAGAAGTTGCTACAAGAAAGGGTCACTAATGGTGAAAGGGTAGTAATGGAAACTCATGATGAGAACAAAAGAAATGTTAATAATGATTCCATAGACTCTAATGTTGGATTGAAGACCAAACATATTCCAAAAATTGATATGAGGAAGTTTGATGGCAAGGATCCCGCAACATGGATATTACAGATGGAGCAATTCTTCGATCTCAATAATGTGCAAAACACACAAAAGGTACGTATGGCAACTTTATATTTGGAACCAAATCATTTTGTATGGTATCAATGGCTTTGCTCTCATAAACAATTTATCACTTGGGAAATTTTTACGGAAGAATTGATAGCACATTATGAGGATACAAAAAGCAACACTTTTTTTAGCCAATTGATAAGTCTCAAACAAAAGGGTTCAATAATGAAGCATAGGATTGATGTGTTCATAGGGTCTTTAAAGGATAATATCCAACATGATGTTCACCTTTGGGAACCTGATTCATTAGAGAAGGCATTCAGGTTAGCAAGAAAAATGGAAAGCAAAATTATGGCAACCAGGAAGCATACCACTCACAACTATAAAGACGGAAGTGTTTTTGCCCCTAGTCTTCCACAACCTATAAGGTTGACACCACAAAAATTGGAAGAAAAAAGAGAAAAAGGGCTTTGTTACAGTTGTGATATCAAATACACTAAAGGTCACAAGCGTGTTGAGAAGAAATTATTCTACATAGATTGTGAAGAGGAAGAAGAAAAGGAGAAAGAAAGGTCAAAAGAAGAGGATATACTCCAGGAACAAAGCCTAGATGAAGAACAAATAAATCCGACCATATCTTGTAATGCATTGGCAGGAATTACCACTCCTCAAACCATCAAGATAGAAGGACAAATCAAGAAGAAAAAGGTAATAGTGTTGATTGATTCAGGAAGCACCCACAATTTTATTCATTGTAAGGTAGCAAAAGAATTGAATTGCTTCCTATATCCAGCACCAGAGTGTCAAGTGATGATTGCAAATGGAGGAACAATAAATTGCTTTGGAAAGTGCCATAATATCAAGCTATCCATGGGAGAATATGTATTGACTAGCCCAATGCTTTCCATTCCAATGGGAGGTGCTGATGTTGTACTAGGAGTCCAATGGCTACAATCCTTGGGTACAATAGCTTTTAATTTTCAAGAAATTTTCATCAAATTTTCTACGGAAGGAAAGGAAGTTGAATTAAGGGGTATTGCAGGGAAACCAGGAAAGATAATCAGCTCTAATGGTATGACAAAGCTTCTAAAAAAGGAGCAAAGAGGTGTAATTGCACAATTATGTTCGCTAGATGTTTCCACATCGGAATCATCTATTTCTCCAGATCTCCAAAAAGTCCTGGACAATCATTCCAAGGTATTTGAGACTCCAAAAGGTCTCCCACCTATGCGTGATCATGATCATGCTATTCATCTGATTCCAGGAAGTGTTCCTCCAAACATCAGGCCGTACAGATATCCCTATGTCCAAAAGAGTGAAATTGAACGTATGGTTGCAGAAATGCTAGAGGCTGGTATAATTCAACCGAGTCAAAGTTCTTTCTCTGCTCCAGTAGTATTGGTGCACAAGAAGGATGGATCATGGTGCATGTGTCCAAATTATAGGGAGCTCAACAAGCTCACTATTAAAGATAAGTTCCCCATTCCTGTCATTGATGAATTACTGGATGAATTGCATGGATCAATTTACTTCACCAAGTTGGATCTTCGTTCAGGATATCATCAAATCAGAATGAAGATTGAAGACATTCCGAAAGTAGCATTTAGAACTCATGAGGGTCATTATGAATTTTTGGTCATGCCTTTTGGCCTTACCAATGCACCTTCAACATTTCAAGGTTTGATGAATTCAATTTTCAAACCATTCCTTAGAAAATTTGTGTTAGTATTTTTTGATGATATACTAATCTACAGCAAGTCTTGGAAGGATCATGTTGAACATGTTGACAGGGTGCTACAACTATTGGAGGAGAAACAATTATATGCAAAAAGATCCAAATGTTTCTTTGGAGTCCAGGAGGTGGAATATCTGGGTCATATTGTATCTCATGAAGGAGTTAAGGTAGACCCTAGAAAAATTAAATCCATTAAGGAATGGAAGAATAGCAGCACCTCTAACAACATTATTGAAGAAAGATGCATTTTCATGGACTCCGAAAGCAACAAAGGCCTTTGAACATCTTAAAGAGGCAATGTGCCAAGCACCGGTCTTAGCTACACCGGACTTCACAAAAACCTTTATTGTGGAATGTGATGCTTCAGGAAATGGAATTGGTGTTGTTCTAATGCAAGATGAAAGACCCATTGCTTTTGAAAGTCGTCCAATCAAGGGAAAGTTTTTAAGCAAAGCTATTTATGAGAAGGAAATGTTGGCAATACTCCATGCACTTAAGAAATGGCGACCCTACCTAATGGGAAGACACTTCAAGGTAAAAACGGATCATGATAGCCTTAAATACTTTTTAGAACAAAGATTATCCTCTGAAGAGCAACAAAAGTGGGTCACAAAGATGTTGGGTTATGACTTTGAAATCATCTACAAAAAAGGGAAGCAAAATGTGGTGGCAGATGCACTCTCAAGAAAGGATGAGGATGTGGAAGCATTGTTGTCCGCCATTTCTATTATCCAACCAGATTGGATAAATGAAGCAAGGGAGGAATGGAAGAATGACGAAGAAGTGTGGGCACTTATTCAAAAGTTACAACAAGATTCCAGTACATCTGATACATTTAGCTGGAAAAATGATTCGTTATGGTACAAAGATCGCTTATACCTCTGTAAGAATTCCCAGCTAAAACAAAAGATTCTTATGGAATTGCACACTTCTCCCTTAGGAGGGCACTCAGGATTTTTAAAAACTTACCACAGGGTTAAGAAGGAATTTTTTTGGGATGGCCTTAAATCAGATATTCAAAAGTTTGTGGCAGAATGTTTGGTTTTCCAACAAAATAAAGTTGAAACAATTAAGACACCGGGTCTATTACAACCTTTATCCATTCCAAGCCAACGTTGGGAGGAGGTTTCAATGGATTTTATCACAGGTTTACCCAAGTCTGAGGGAAAGAGTGTCATCATGGTGGTAGTTGACAGACTTACCAAGTATGCACACTTTTGTGCATTATCACATCCATTTAAAGCCAGTACAGTTTCTACTGCATTTATGGAAACAATTCAAAAGCTACATGGAAACCCAAAGATTATTGTAAGTGACAGAGATCCCATTTTCACTGGAAATTTTTGGACAGAATTATTTTCTTGTCTTGGTACTCAGTTAGCTCATAGCTCATCTTATCATCCTCAATCTGATGGGCAAACTGAGATAGTAAACAAATGTTTGGAAAGATATCTTCGTTGCTTTGTATCTGATAAACAGACACAATGGGTCAAATGGTTGCCTCTGGCTGAATGGTGGTATAACACTTCCTTCCATACAGCAACAAAAATGACCCCATTTATGGCACTTTATGGGTATCAACCACCATCCATCACATCATATTTAAGAGAAATTCTAAGGTTTGGGTAGTGGAACATCACATCGAACATCAACAACAAGTCCTCCAACTCTTAAAGGATAACCTCGTGTTGGCACATAATAGAATGAAACAACAGGCAGATCAACATCGTAGTGAAAGAAGTTTTGATGTAGGTGATTGGGTATTCCTATGGCTACAACCATATAAGCAAATGTCCCTCAAGCAAGCTAAGAAGGATAATAAATTATCACCAAAGTATTATGGTCCGTACAAGGTGTTGCAAAAGATTGGTACTATGGCATACAAATTGGAGCTTCCTGAAGCTTCTCGATTGCACCCAGTTTTCCATGTTTCATGTTTAAAGAAGGTTATAGGCAATAAGCTCCCAGTTCAAACAATATTTCCAGAACTTGATGAGGAAGGAAAAATTATATTGGAACCGGAAGCAGTCACAGAAACAAGAACTCGACAGCTACGAAATCGATCAATTTCAGAGTATCTTATCAAGTGGAAGAACTTATCCGCTGAAGATTCCACATGGGGGGATGAGAATTTTATGCAGAAGTATCTAGAACTACTCAAGTGTTGAGGACAACAGTTTTTTGAAGGAGAGGGGCATGTTGGGTCCCCATAATACTAGTGATTACCCCATTACTATTGTAGTTATACCCCTTATTAATATTGTTGTGCCCCTATTGCCCCCATATAGTTATTACTGTGCCCCATAGAATCCCTCTATTGTTTTTTTTGTGGCTTTATATTATTATTGTTAGGTCGACTGGATTATATTGTGACTCCTTAGACTCCTATATATAGAAAGGAGGTTTTGTCATTTGAATCATCCAAGAATTGTTCATTTATGTAATGTAAAGGAGGTTGCCCCCTCGAAGAGGCCGAATTCTAAGGCGTTGATCTATCTTTTCTATCTTTTCTTGAGCTGGTTTCGTAACAGTTAGATTCGTTAGAAACAAAATTTAAACATCAAGGAATCTAGTTTGTATCCATAGCTATAATATCTTTATTGGATGTTATACATACTAATATGACTTAGCTTCAATCAATTGCTTCTAAGAGTTTTATTTCACACTCCTATTGTGTATTGATACTATTTTACAAAAAAAACCCATGTCTGACCTATTCATGATATCTAATTCGTTTGAAATTGCAAAAAATATTTTTATGTTAAATTAAGTTAAAATGGAGATTTACAAAAGAATGAACGTTGTTGAAGGCTTTGTAATAGAAATTTCCCAAATTTAATGAAATATTTGTTTAATTATTGTGTGTGTGTGTGTGTGTGTGTGAATTCCATTACCTGACAGGGTCGTAAGGGATCATTCTTGAGGAAGAATGATTAGATTATGCAGGTGAATGGCATGAAAATAATTTTATGAGGAATCGAGTGGGAATGTATCCCTAAAAGTTCTATGAGGTTAGTATCATGTGGATATGATTATGATACTATGTGCATATAACTATGCCTTTGTTTATGTTATGGATAGGAAATATTGAAGGATACATCGGCGGAAATAAAGCAGTATGATATACAGCATTCGAACAAGCATGGGGAGTTGAAAGAGCCACAAACCCAGGAATTAGGTTTTGGATCCATGCAGTAAGGTCTGGGAAATACACTAGAGGAAAGGCTTCCTAGTAGAGATGGTTTAGTCTTTAGATGTGCAGTAGTATTGATGTATATATGTTGTATATTTGTTGTTGTGTACATTTTGTATTATGTCATGTGTATTATGTAGTCTTTGTATTATGACAGGTGTACTCATTGCGTTGTACTATGTGTACATTCATATGTTGTGTTGTACACTATGTATATGTGTGTGCGTATGAAGGGATCGATTCCCAGGTCCTTGGAGGATTTCGGTTGGGACAGTATCTCTAGAGTCGTGTAACAACTTGGGTTCCCTAGAAACTATGAGTTGGAGTCCTGTAACAACTTGGCTTCCCTGGAGGCTATGGGTTGAGATTGTAGTCCTTGAATCCATTGATAGCTTGGGAAGAGACCAATATTAAGTTGATGATATTGAGGGTAGAGGTGGTGTAGTCTCTGAATACCCTTGTTGTTGATATCGAGGGAGGTGGTGGTGTAGTCTATGGATTCACTTATTTCATTAGAAGATAAGAAAATAGACGACATTGGGTGCTTGTTGGGTTTGGCAACCAATCCAGTATTTGTATGAAAAGAATAAAGAACCGAGGAAGAAGCAAAGAATCATTTGAATAATAAGTATGAATACTTTATTTTAGTATTTTATTTCAGTTTTTAACTATGCACATAATCTATTAATCTTATGATAGTTGAGTTTTGAGCTAATGAGATGTGATATGTTTATAAATAATGATTTGATCAAGGAGCTAATTTGACCTTTTGTTACAAGAAGTAAATAGAATTGCGGTTGCCACCTTATTGACGAGTTATCAATGAGGTATGAATTTAATTAATTACAATTCCTTTTGATTCTAATGGAAATTATCTTCTTGATATAGGAAAGCATGGAAAATGCCTGGTTGGGTGGCTGCAACTAGTTGTAAGAGAATTACTTGTAGCAACGGAAAAAGGAATTGAACATGCAGTAGTATGCTAATAAAGTGCTCTAATAGTAGGGAAATTGTGGGACAATAGTACCCAATAAAATATATTTATTTCTATAAGCATGTTATGACCGGTATGTGTTAGGACAGGGTCCCTTAGGGTCAATTTTGTAATAGCTTTTGTTATTTATGTAAAGTCTGCGGATTTTGAGGAGTAGAGCGGGAAGGTCGTTAGGAGTCAAAGGGGATTTACAAAGGTTAAAGACCCTTAGTTTTTTAGAAGTTAAGTTGTTTTGTGACCCACCCATGGTTCACAGACCATGGTATTCTAAAAGAAGGTGATATATAAGAGTAATAGAATTTCGTAGGGAAGTCAGTGAAGATAGTGAAGAATGTAGATAGGCAAGTTTTGGGTTTGTACTACCTACTCTATACTTAGGCGAATGGGAAGGCTCTTGCAGCTACATGCGTAGAGACCTTCGTAAATGCACAACTGAGTGTGCGGACCCCTACAACTATGTGCATAGGAAAAAAAGAGTCTGTAATAGAAGGATTGAACATAATAAAGACTATTTTGGAACAATATCTGTGTATCTATGTGTTTATGTTTACTTCTACATTTATCGTGAATTCACTCAATTTATTGCAATTATCATAAGAAACACTTAATGAATGCATTAAAGTGGTAGATATGTTAATTTACTTGATGATATGAATGTTTAAATGAATCGACACATGGTTAGAATCTGTTATCTGTAAGTTACTCTAATTTCTACATTTCATGGATTAGGGTTCACGAAGCTTGGAACAAATCCCTAGAAGTAACAGAAACCCATCACATGGACCTCTGGATGCAGAAACCTGGTTTTTTCATCCCCCAATACTTCCTTGGGTGAGACTGCAACTTGCGTTATGCAGGTTGTTGCTGAAAGGGTCAGGAGTGTAGGGTTTTGTTGGTTGGTGAAACTAACTTTTAACCTGGGTCTAGACCCCCTCAAGCCAACAAATAGTTATGTTGCTAGGATTGGGATGTGTCTGAGGAATGTGTGATTTTGAATAAATGGTTCCCAACTAAGAAAGAGATTGACAATTGGATAGATTGGAAACTGCACGAGTTTGAAGCCCAGGAAAATAGGAATCTGCATCGGTCGAAGCAAGAGAGGTTGAATATATATCTATATACAGACAAACACAAAATTTTATTCTTCTCTTTTTCATGTGAATTACACGAGTGGTTGTCTAAATTGGTGAACATTCAATATACATGGAAGTTGGATAACCCTATTGTGTGGACTCCATAGTTGGTAAGACACCTAGAAGCTTCAGAAAAGAAGATTGTGAGAGCTGTCGATTACTAAATCAATAGAATTTTGGGTGGATTCATCAATGAGTTCACGATCGATACATCTGTCAGTTATAGTGACGCTGAATGTTGGTTTTTCAAAGAGCCAAGAGGAAAGTATCGAAAGTCCCTAAAAACGTGGATTAAAATGCTATTGTGAGAGAAAATGGTTATGCCATTGAATTAATGTTTATAAGAGACTTGGCGGGAACTATGCGAAGTGGAAAGACATTCAAACGAAATATATATCTGTATGCTTAGTACAGTCTCCTGTTTGGAGCATTTTGATAGTGATGAAGAAAGTAGTATTCTAAAAACACCTCAAGGTGTGCTATAGAGAGTAACTTAGGGTATCGCGGGAATACCACATCCATTCGCTTCACCTCCACCATCACCTCCACCTCACACACCTACACTTACACCTCTGCCTCCACCTCCACCTCCACAATGCAATATGGCTAACACTATGAAGATGCATGTATTTAAGGGTGTGGGGATAAAAGACCTTGAGTAGTCTTGGTTTGTAGTAGATGCTGTATGGAAGTCACAGCAAACTACATATGATGACCTGAAGAAAGTGCAGTTCGTCACAACGTTGCAAGATAGAGAACTAAGATGGTATATTAAGTATTGTTTGACCCATCCAAATGCGACACTGAAAGAAATAAAGCAAGTGCTAAATAATGGATTCAAGAAACCTAAGTCGCAAGCCTAGTCATTAATCAAAGGTTAAGGAGATCCAGTAGAAGGTGAATGACTCCACGTGGGACTTTGATCATAGGTTGAAGTGTCTACTGCAACATGCTAATATCCAAATCAATGATGACCAAAACAAGGACTTATATATTGCTTCGCTAATACCCCATTTGAGATTGCCACTGTCATAGCAGAATATTGGAATGGATACTGAGGCACTTGAGATTTCTATGAAATTGGAAGCCTTACCTATTTAGGATATGAATCTGGGAATGCAGTGGATTCAGTCATAGTTGGCTAGCTTGCATATGGAGTTGCAAAGCCTCAAGAAGGGAAACAAATTCCAGGGTGAGGCCTCTTGTGTCTAAAGTGTAAAGGCCATGGTCATGATAAGGATCATTGCCCAGTGTATCACAATTACCTAGTGGGGGGAGGTCCTGTTCCCTTGAAGCTTGATAATACCACTGGGGAAAAGTACAGGTGTAGTACCGTCATGTGCTATTTGTTAGATTACAGGAAAAGATATGATGGATAATTTTCATTTACTCTAGAAATTTTTGTAGACTCCCCAACATCTCTTCTGTAATTTCTGTAAGTTGGTGGGTCATGACGAGCGAAATTTCCAAAGTTATGAATTGATGATGGAAGGAAAACCCACATATAGAGTACAGATGGAGGCCTATCCCGAGGATCAAGGCGCAACTGCAGCACAAAGAGGATTTTAGGGTCGAGAGAGAGGAGGAGGAGGAGGAGCCAGAAGAGGTCATGGCTAGATCATTTCTTACAATTGTGGAAAACCAGGTCACTTTGCATGTGATTGTAAGAATCTAATGCATCCCTCATGTCAATAGTGTTGACAGCTTTATCATCTAATAGAAGATTGTCACTTTCTCATTGTGAAAATGCAAGAAAATAAGACCCAGACTCAGCAGACTACTCAGAACATCCAAATGATGAGATTAGAACCGCGCGAAGAGTGTCCTAGTATTACTATCATCACGTGAAGTGGCATAACTACTAGGTAGGATAAAGGGAAGTAACTAGAGGAAATTTATGGGTTCACAAGGTTGCTCATAAGGAGGGTAGATTTGATGTAAAGAAAGTAAAGGAAAAAATTATTGAAGCAAAGAGAAGCTTCATGGATGGAGGAGCTTCTACATGAAGGACTCAAAGTGTGTGCAAAGGGAAGCCTAAAGATGTCATTATTTTGTAGGAGGTATGCCCCTCATTATTAGCATAATTTTTACAAACCTACATGAATCTCCTAAGGGATAAGAAGGAAGTAGAGGGATTGCAAGAATTGATAGATAATTGCACTTGCAAGAGTAAGCCATTGCTGGAACAACGTGTGGTACATAAGGTGGATAGAAGTAAGAAGAGGGTTGGTCACAAAATGAGATTAACTACCCATATTGGACAATTTGAAATGGATCAGGTAATTCTTGATTTGTGGTCTAATGCAAATTTTTTGCTGAAGAAAACCTAGGAAATAATGGGAATACATGCAGTACAGTGGTCCCCAATCTAGCTGAGAATGGTGAATCAGCAAATGATTATTCCTATGGTGTGACTGTGGATATTGATGGGGCACGCACCATAGCTGATTGTGTAGTGATCCAAATAGTGGACGATAGTAACCCATACCTAGCGCTTCATGGAATTGATTGGTCATTTGATATGAACATAGTCATCAACCTTAAGAAGCGCAGTATGACATCTGAAAAGAAAGAACTAAGGGTTATTTTTCCACTGGATCCAGCCGAGGGTGCACGATATATAGAAACAGTCCGTGATTATGATGAGGAGGACTATATTGAGAAAATATATAAGCATATTGCGCGGGATGAATATTGGATCAACCCTACGGTGGATGGGCGAATTACGTAGCAGAAGCAAAGATCCTACAATTAAGATTCAGATGAGGAGATCGAACACTGGCAAAACACATTGCATGAGTATCGTCATTGTGATGTAACATGCTTACAAAATCACTCTAATGTATGTTCACTGAGGTACACAACTTACCGTATTATGGTGGGTTAGAAGATGTCAATTTATTTCTGGATGAATTTGAAAGGTATGTACTAGAGGAACATTGGTTGTAGGCATTAGACAGCATGCTACAAGATACACCTACCATATGGTGGGGTACACATAAGAAAAAATTTGTAGATTGGAAGGAATATCGAGGGATGATGAAGTTGAGGTTTAGGTATGCCAATATCCATATTACGGAGAAATATAATGGGAAGGATGACTTGCACGAGCATCTAGCTCAATGGAAGAAACCATGGGGAGAAGAACCATGTCTAGAATGGGTTCATATATTTTACCACACTTTGGATATGATTCCAATGAACTGGTACCTAGAAACGGAGCTACATCATGGAACCACAGAATGGGATGTTCTAAAGGAAAGTTTTCTGCTCACTTTTAGCTTTGAAGATGGATTTGAGTGTATTGAGGATGAATTATAGGAGATCAAAGTTGCAATATTCATAATTTCAGAAGAATCTATTGTGTGGGTACAACCATATTGGAGTACGCAGTTGTGCCATACATTGGAATGCTACAATGTGACTACTGAGGAAGGTAACAAAGTTCGTAGGAGCATCAATATTCCCGAGTCAGAAGGACAACCTGAAGTCATAGGGCCTAAGGAAAAAGTCTCTGATATCTCAAATCCATTGAATACCAATCAAGTGAATATTGGATCAGAAGCATAGCCGAAGCTTGCAAACATAGGCGAATATTGGGACAAAGACATAGTAGACAAAGTCACAAAGTTACTACGGGAGTATCAGGACTTTTTTCCCACCAATTTCTCTAATCTGAAAGGGATAGTAGGGGATTTGGGAATTATGAAGGTCGCCCTGAAGTCGTATGCTAAGCCAATAAAGAATTTCCCTTATCGATTGAATCCTAAGTAAAAGAAAAAGTGCATGAAGAGTTGGATAAGATGCTTGCATCTCGGATTATTGAGCCTATCAAAGAATCAGATTGGGTTAGTCCTATGGTGGTCTAGGAAAAGAAGGTGAAGGGTGAGATTCATATATGTGTATACTTAAGGAAGTTGAATGATGGTTGTGTCCATGGTCCATTTACTATGTCATTCACAGACGAAGTACTACAAAATGTTGGAGGTCAGGAAGCCTATTCATTTACTGATGGGTTCTGAGGTTATCATCAGATCAAGATTGTGCTAGAGGATCAGAGTAAGACCACCTTCATGGCTAAGTGGGGTTGTTTTCATCATACAATTATGCCTTTTAGACTTAAAAATTCCCCTGCAATCTTCTCTAAGGTGGCAGCCGTAGCTTTCAAAAAGTTTATTCACATGTTTTTGGAGGCTTACTTCGATGATTAGAAAATGTTTGGGTGAGTAAAGAGACATGTTGCCAGTCTTCGACTCATTTTAGATACTTATAGAAAGCATCATATATCCCTTAATTTGAACAAATGCATATTCTGCATAAGGTATGGGATACTGTTGGGTCATGTAGTCTCTAAGCAAGGGTTGATGGTAGACAGTGCCAAAATTGCAGTGATTGTTAATCTAGAGCCTTCAAAGAATATCAAACAACTGCGCGCGATGTTGGGCCACACATGTTATTACAAAAAATTCATAAAATCATATGCGCAGATCACCATGACCATGGAAAAACTGCTGAAAAAGGATGCAATGTTTTGTTTGGATGAGAACTGCCAGAAAATTTTGGATTTCTTAAAGGAAAAGATGGTCACTGCACCTATTCTAGTGTTCCTGAACTAGAAGAAGGAGTTCCACGTACATGTAGATGCTTCCTGCATAGCACTAGGAGTTGTGCTAACCCAACCAGGCGAAGGTGATATCGACCATCTGATAGCGTTTGCAAGTAGGAAGTTATCAAAGGCAGAAAATAATTATTCAACCACAGAGCATGAAGGATTGAAAATGGTGTATGCACTCCAAAATTTCATACACTATTTGTTGGATGTGCACTTCGAGATGTACACAGACTATTCTACTTTGAAGTATCTGGTCAACAAGCCTGTGTGGGGGGGGGGAATCTGTAGATGGTTGCTTCTCTTTCAATAATATGACTTTGAAGTAATTATGAAGCCAGGGTGACTAAATGATGGACCAAATGACCTCTCGCAGATTGAGAATGGTGACAAACCTACAAATCTCAAGGAAGGATTATCTGATTTACATGCCTTTGTTGTGCGCGTCGCAGATGACCATTTCACAGACATAATCTAATTCTTGTCTACATGTATAGCTCCTGAAGGTTATATGACACAACAAAAGAAAGAATTGGTAGTACAAGCTACATATTTCTCTGTTACTGCGAGACACTTATACAAAATAGGATTCGATGAAATATTGTGAAGGTATATCCCGGAGTATGAATGACAAAGTATCCTTGCTGAAGCACATGGAGGGGTTGCAAGAGGACATTATACAGGAAGAGCAGTCAGGCAGAAGATCTGACGAGCACGACTCTCATGGAAGACTGTGCATAAGGATTCCAAGGCTTATTGTAGGGCATGTGATGTCTGACAGAGAATGGGGAGGCCATCGTGAACAAATGAATTACCTTTGAACCCTCAAGTGTCATTACAACCATTTGATAAGTGGGGAATAGACTTTGTGGACCAATTCATCCACTAGGAAAGAAGACAGGAGCCATATATATCATTACAACGACCAAATATTAACCACGTGGGCTGAGGCATAGCCTGTAAAGGATTGTAGTGTAGCTACAACTGCAAAGATAATTTTTTGAATACATCCTATCTTAGTTTGGTTTCCCTAACATCTTGATGAGATATAGGAGTTCGCACTTCCTGAATGAAACGATTGTGGATTTTCTTGAAGAATTTCATATGTATCACTAGAAGAGTATGCCATCTCAACCTCAAGTGAATAGCATGGTGGAAGCCTTTAACAAAATCCTACAGAATTCCTTAACGAATATTTTCAGTGCAAAGTAAAATGATTGGGATGTGTGCATACCAATTGTTCTATGGGTGTATAGAACTACCTACAAGAAGTTAACTGGACAAACGTTGTTTAGACTACTTTATGGATGGGAAGTTGTAATGCTGGTGGAATACATCGTGCCAAGTTTTGGGATTGTTGTAGTTATAGACATGGTCAATCGATATACCATGGAAGAACGCCTCGCACAGCTCGTTGAGTTGGAGGAAGATCGCTTCTTGGCAGGCTTTCATCATCAGGTGCAAAAGGATCACAAAAAGGTAGGGCATGATCACTATATCAAACATGGCACCTTTAAGAATGGAGAATTAGTATTTCTACATTAATTTCACGAAGTTTCCACAGAAGTTTAAAATGCACTGGTTGGGTGCATATGTTATTAAGGAGATTACAGATGGATTTGTAGTTCAAATCACGAAGCTGAATGGGGAGTTGTTTCCGAGAAAGGGCAATGGGAGCCGATTGAAGTTGTACAGTGGCTATCCTTCCCCGGCATAATTACTATATGGATGTGGGATAGTATTATTACTCCATGCAGTTGCAAAGGAGTGCGTTACTATAAACTACACTGCTAGGAGGATGGTTGGGCTAAGTGAAGGGGCTGCATAATGAATCAAGGGAAGGCACAGAAGTGAGTTGTGATGAAGGAGAAACACTAAAATGGTGGCTCCCATGCAACTTGGCCAAAAAGCGACCATTGGAATAATTTCATCTGATTAAATCGCGATTTTTCCATTAAAAGGAGCGGGGGGGGGGAGAATTTATGGAGCATATCTTTGGAAATTTTCCACCAAAAACGCATTAATGACAGGTATTTTGAGGGAATGGGTGGATTTGAATTAAAATTGAGCTATAAATACAACATACCACTCCGCATTTGAACAATTTTCTTCCTGAGAATTTTCCTTAAGCTTTTGTGCCTAAGCTTGTGCGAAGAGAAGTGGTGTACGGCTGGTAGGGATTGGGAAAGGATTAAGGATTTGATTTCACAATCGGGATTTGCAAATTTAACTAACTGGCAGCCAGAGATATTCATTGAGAAGATGACTGCAACTCGACCTAAGATGGATCTGGTCGATCCTGTACCCACAGGGTTGACTACTACAACGCCTAGGTCGCCAAGGCCTAAGCCATCTACTTCCATAGTGAGAGATAAGAAGCAGAAGAAGCCTCAGCAAGCACCGGCGTGGTAATCATCATCGAAAAATATGACAGAAGTCTACCAGAAGGGAAAGATGGATAGGTTCAAACCACTGACAATGCCCCTGGACTTGGATGAGGAAGAACTACACAAAGGAATAGAGGATATTGATGTAGAGGAGGTTGAGCCAATAACTCGGCTACCATCATATATATCATCAAGAAAATACCACACACTTTTATGAGTTGTGGAGCACCCCTCCAAGGCTAAAGTGCTCAAATATTCATATGCAACAAAGTTCATGGTATCTACACCTTTGCTGCCAGAGAATGTGACGTTTGAGAAAAATTTTCTCGCTTGGATACCATATCTAAAAATGGAGGATTTGGATTTGGGGGACCATGCGAAGTTCACCCAGCTAGCACCAAGAAAATACCTGAAGAAGTTATATTATGAAGAATCAGAGGTCACCCAATTAGAGTCGATGAAATGGGTGGCTGGATTTGGGTGCACGTGGTTACTGAAAATGTTGTGGATGCCACATTTTAGCCATAGCGCTATCAAAACAATCTGTGTGCATAAAATTTTGATGCTAGTGCATGATGGGTGTCTCTGGTTGGGAGGGCCCATATCGATCACTAATATGCTAACCCATCTAACAACTTGTACGCCATACCAAGGAGAGGGACCTGTAGAGGCATTTGTAGTAAAATCACAGGAGAAAAAGTTGGCGGACCAAATGAAAGGTGATTTTGGTCTAGTGAAGAAGTCATGCAAATATTCCATTCATTTAGCCTAAGATGGTGCGATGTTGTTTGTTGCACAAATTTTGCCCAGTCAAATCATGCGTAAATGTCACACGGATGAAGTACAAGCACTAGTAGTATCTTTGGATTCGTAGTGCATCAAAGGACTCCAATACAATTTGGCTCAATACTTGTGCCACGAATTTTTGGAAGACTGTAGAGAGGCCCAAGATGAGGGAAAGGCATTCCACTACGCATGGCTACTATTGTTGATCACATTGGTGGCATGGAGGATGCTAGAAGGAAGTCAATTCCCTTAGCATGATTCATATCTACCTGAGGGTGTGAAGTTTGCTTCACTGTGGGTGACTCAAGACCTCAAGCGCGTCATGGAGATGAAGATATTATGGGTGTTATTTGAGTTAGAATGTAGAATGGTGATTAACCAGCAGCCAAGGTTATCATCAAGTTTGCATGCATAGTACGTCAATGTCACTGATTTCAAGGAAAATTTCCATAATTTTCACATCGACATAAAGAAATATGCCAAGGTCACATGGCACAAGTTTCCATACTTAGTCGATGAGGATGATATTCTAAGGGTTGTCATTAAGTGGCTAGGTGACTGTCTCACCCCTTCTGATGCTGGCGCAGGTACCGGTAAGACTGTTGAAGGTGCAACAACAAAGGAAAAGAAGAATGAAGCATAGAATGATTCTGCTAAAGAGAAAGTTGTGAAAAAAGAAATGGTTGTGCATCAGAAAGAAGCTTCCATAGTGGAGAAAGAGGCAACCAAAGAATGGGTCTCTACCAAAGAGAATGATATGACCAAGGAGACAACTTCCGCTATGGCACAGGCCATCATTGACCTCGTTGAGTCAGAAATAGAGCATACTAATGTTGAAGGGGAAACAAAGGGTGAAGAAGAAGGGGACACAGGTTTGGAGTCCCCCTTCTTCGTCAAAAAGTGGCAGAAGATGAGTTCTATAGGGTCATGCAAGAAGCATAAGTTATCAAGTCAGCCAGCACGATGCCTTTAGTCCTCGCAGAAGGGGACTTAGATGAGATCGGAAATGTGGTCTGCGACGCAACAAAAAAAATCTATAACCACATCGAAGACCAGTATCATCATACATTGGATAAAGTGCAGAAGGGCTTGAGGGAATTATAAGTCCAGACCAACCTTATTCAAGTGAGCATGGGATTGACGAGTCTGAAGCAAGTGGGCCTAAAACAAGCGAGCAGGTTGGACTTAGAAGCAGAACTCACTACGAACTCCTACTCGGTGCAGTTACCATAGGGGTCCTTGCATTTCGACTCAGCAGAAGGTAGGGCACACCTCTTACACATGAAGGATTTGAGTCTGAATCTAGTGGCGATTCCTATTCAGACACTACATGAGCTGCATCAAGGGGTGTCCGATGAGATTAAACTTTGGGAACAACGTGGACTGCTAATCATCAATGAAGGAAAAACCAATAATCATTAGATGTGCGAGGAAAAATCCTAGGCCCTCAAGGAAAGGGAGGATGTGATGATGCACAGTTAGAAGTTAGAAGCAGCAACAACACAAGCTTGTAGTGAGCGTCTCGAGCTCCAGATCCTAGTAGAAGCGGCCTCTGCAGAAAATATTCAGAAGATAGATTCCATAGTCAAGGAGTTAAAGGTGGAAATTGAAAAATTCAGATTTGAGTGGCAGCTGCAAATCTATGAGCTACGAATTAATCATAACCAACCACTCCTCTAGAAGCAAGAGAGCAATGCTAGGCTTCTACTAAAGAAGAAATGGCTACCTTAGAAGATACATTCAAAGGTTGCACTCAGTTATTCGAAAAAGTCATGGAACTATGGACCACACTATAAGAGGATCCAACTCTATAGAAGATCGAAGCTGATATCTGTGAAAAGAAGAGGTAGTTGAATGAGATAATGTCTACAATGTGAACCTTAGCACCAATTCAAATGTTCACAAGATTAGAGGAGGGAAAGCTCATCTAGAGCGAGATTGATGAGTTGCGTCGCAAGGAAGCCATTATATCTTCAAGGATACAACCTTGGGAAGATGAAGAAAGTCAGTTAACTCTATTTGTGTAGAGCAAGATGAAAGCTATACAGTAGACATAGAGCACCATGGGCCTTGCAGTCAAAGGCCCAACCATAGAAAAATTAGTTGAGGAGTTTTGTCAGGCCGCTACGAAGGGAACAATAGATCTGCAAGTGTTGAAGATAAATTTTAGTGAGCTAGAGGTGAAGATTGAGGCACCACTAGAAGAGTGACTCGAGGACGAGTCATGACTTTGTGATGTGGGCCTATTGAGCCGGGGTCCCCTAGGGCCAATTTTGTAATAGATTTTGTTATTTATGTAAAGTCTCTTCATTTTGAGGAGTAGAGCGCGAAGGTCATTAGGAGTCAAAGGGTCTTTAGGAAGGTTAAAGCCCCTTATTTTGTTAGAAGTTAAGTTGTTTTGTGACCTTTCCCATGGTTCATGGACCATGGTATTGTAAATGAAGATGATATATAAGAGTCATAGAATTTCATAGAGAAGTCAGTGAAGATAGCGAAGAATGCAGATAGGCAATTTTTGGGTTTGTATTTCCTACTCTGTACTTGGGTGAAGGGGAAGGCACCTTCAGATGTGTGCACAGAGTCCTTGGTAAGTCTGCAACTGAGTGCACCGGCCCCCGCAGCTATGTGTGCATGGAAGAAAGAGTCTGTAACAGAAGGATTGAACATAATAAAGACTATTTTGGAACAATATAGTGTGTTTATGTTTACTTCTGCATTTACTGTGAATTCGCTCTATTTATTGCAATTATCATAAGAAACACTTAATGAATGCGTGAAAGTGGTAGATCTGATAATTTACTTGATGATATGAATGTTTAAAGCAATCACCACAGGGTTAGAATATGTTATCTATAAGTTACTATAATTTCCGCATTTTAAGGATTAGAGTTTACGAAGGTTGGAACAAAGCCCTAGAAGTAACAAAAACCCATCACACAGACCTCTGGGTGTAGAAACATGGTTTTTTCATCCCACAATACTGCCTCAGGTGAGACTGCATCCTATGCTATGCAAGTTTTTGACGAAAGGGTCGGTAATGTAGGGTGGTGTTGGTTGGTGCAGCTAACTTTAAACTTGGTTCTAAACCCCCTCAAGCCAATATTATGATGGTTCTAAGGCAAGGATATGCCTTCATTTGTTGAACCTATGATGTGAGGAAACCTTGCCAAGGGATGGATCACCTGAGGGACTGAGTAGTAGATAAGGGGATGTTGGGGAGATTGGAAGGTGAGAGACTGCGTGGAAGGGGGTGACTAGATTTCTTGAGGGATTGGGAAGTAGAGAAGGGAAGGGTGGGGAGTAATTTTTTACTGTCACTAGCATTTCTAGTTAAAATCAGAAGAACATTGGAAGTGTACCTGGGAATAATGAGTTGGTACTTGTTCACTGAGAGAAAAAGTAGCACAAGGATTGAATCATTGGACATTCGACACAAAATTTGATTTTAGCACTGGATTTTGGACTTCTTTGGAAGGAGGTGAATTTGTGGTACTACTTTTGAGTGTGGAGGTGTGAAGCTTTGGACTCCATTGTTATTGATGCAAGCATTATATCCTTGTAGCTGTTGGTTGAAGAAAATGTGCATATGTATATATGCATATATTATTATAAATACTATATCAAGTTTTGTTTATGAAGACCCATAAATAGTATGTTTATTTGCTAGTTTAAGAAAATGTGCATGGTATCATTATAAATGTTGCACCAATATGGGTTTATAAAGCTCCTTAAGTAGTATGTTCTCATGCCTTTCAGCAATTTGTTCTGGTTATAAGTATCATAGAACATCGAGGACGGTGTTCCTCAAAGGGGGAGGGGTTTGTAAAAGCCCCATGTTATATTTCCATGTAAAAGCACAAAAAATCAATGAAGGTCATGGGACATGTTTTCCAAGTTAAAAGGACAGAAAAAACATCACATTGGGGGTCACTTGTGGTTAATTAATGGCTATGGAAATTGGCATTGACATTGGCAAAGGCAAAAAGGCAATAAATGAAAATTTAATATAAGAAATGAAGGAAAATAGGAGAAGAAGGAGATGAAGAGACAATGATATGAATTCAAGGGAAATCAAAGAGAAAATAAGGGAAAATGAAAGAAAAGAGGAAATGGAAAGGAAGAGACATCAGACATCAATGATAAAAAGGAACCTAAGAAATAGTTGACAACTTCTACTCATCTTTTTATCACTTTTCAGATATCATATTCCAAGAAAGAGAAAGAGAGGGAATAACCCAAGTAAGCAAGGGACAAGCCAAGGAAAGCAAGGGAGCACAAGAGGAATTTTGTAAAATGACAAGTAAAGGCACAAAATAGTTGTGGATTTGTAGGTAACATAGTGCATGTGTGATAAGCATCTTGGTATTTGATGCATGGTGCATGCATTGGTTGATTGTTTACGTTTTCTCTGATTGGAATGTGATTTGTTTCGATTGATAATGGTTTTAGCCTTGCCTTTCCATTTCTTGGACACCCATGATGTAGTGGGTTCCCTCTTTTGGTTAAGCTTTATATGGTCAGTAGATTTCGGATCTTGGTGAGGCGGTCTCAGGAAAATTCCCAAGGGTCAAGGGTGGAGATGGGCTTTCTCCTAGAACTCTTGATGGATTCTTGGAGATAACAAAAATTCCTATAGATTTGGTGAAGAAGTTGGAGGCATCTAAGCTTGTTTAGTTTTGGTGATTTCTAGACTAGTTTAGATGAAATCCCCATGTTTGAGGGTTGAGGATGTTTAGCTTCTGGAAGCATTGGTTTTTTCTATTCTGGTTTATCCCATTATCCCAAATTCATGCTTGGAATATGGCACAAGGGTGATTTGACGAAAGTTATATTTGGTCAGCCCAATCTATAGTCGGGTGCTACGTGGAAGTATCTGACTTGATTAGCTTATGCATATGTTATTATGTGTTATTTATTATTAATATATATGGGCACATGTATTGGTTATTGTATTGATTTTATTACTAGTTTGTAGGGAAACTTTTAGGGGCTAATATACGCAAGTGGCTAACTTTCCATGCTTTCTCCAAAAAACATATTAGATAAATTCTATTTTTTCTAAAAATGATTCTCCCAAATTTTATAGTACAAAATTATATTACCATAAAAATATCCAAAATTTTATAGAGACTATATATAAAATCATTATAAATTTGAGTACTTTTACAAAGATATCACTAAATATTTGATAGTTTTCATATTAAGGACTAGTAAGATTCGCTGAGGTTTCTAAAATTTAATATTAATTTCCATTCTTAAAATTTTCTTTGTTGGTTTTTCATAGCTTCATCCTAGTTAAATCTTGGTTATAGGAACGATATACTCTTGGTATATGATATGCTCTTATTATGGATTTTTTTCATCATTTGATAAGATATTGTATGATTATATGAATACATGGGCTAATATGTGTTTCTATAATTATTGCCAGAGGGAAGTAAGGCTTATTCATGATCATTTCATGAAATAAGGAAACAATGAGAAGAAGGTGCATTCATGACCTATAGGTATTATGCTTACAATGTGTTTGTTTAAATGGTTATCATGTATTTTCCATGTTTAGAGAAAGAGTAGAGCTTGGAATTAGGTATATAGACACAAACTTTGTTGATAAAGTTATGGAAGGTTCTAGCAATATCTAGGCATTTCACCTGAATGCTAGCCCAAAAATATGGAACTTGAGTGCTAGCACACCCTTTGAACTGAAGGATTTCAGCTACAACTACATGGAGGAAGGATTGTGTGTGCTACTGGAGCTTTCTAACCACAAGAAAATTTTGGTATTCCTGTGGCTAGAATGCAGGGTCAAGAAAAATATAGTTTCATCCTAGGGCAAGATAATCAACAAATGTTGTCTGGTATCTAGGTGATGTGGTGCTCCTGGGAAGTTGTAGTATGTTTCCAGTTTATAGACCCCACTTCCATAACTAGAACTTGGATGTTGAGTCATGTCATAGTAACTCTTAACTCATGGTTACTGTAGATACCTTATAAAATGGACTAAATGTGGGGTGAGTTGTTACATTTCACAATTGTACATAACTGTGTAGCATGTGAAATTCTCTTTTAGCACATTTTTCCATTGTAATTTACATAAACAACCATATTCACATTATCATCATACCAAAAGGAACATTTAAGTACATCATGTATTCATACTTGACTCTCGGTATGGGTCCCATAATTTGTAAATGTAAATTTGATAGGAATTCATAACCAACATCTCATATCATATAGGCAGTGTTAATTTCAAATTTTCACATAATCATCAACATGCAGTTTTACAAAAACAATATCAATATTGCATATTGTAATGTTAAACATTATACCTTCTCATTTGTAGTTTCAATTCACATTGTAACATTTTACCTTTCACAGGTTTTTACATTACCACTAAGCTACACCTTCTTAATCACATAAACAACATTAGTAATAATTGTTTTTAATAAAATCATACCTTCTACAAAAAAAAAATTATGCACAAAAGATTTGTCAAATATATTGAACATGCATTTTACTTGAATATGCATCTATGTTCTCAATATTTCAGAATAGGAGAAAGGTATTTGTTATGTTACTTTTCATAAGCCACTTTCATGCATTAAAAGTAAGCATAACAAGTAAGGTGTTGATGGTGTTGGACTTGCCAACATCTCAGGGGATCTCCCCGGTAAGAAATCCCAACTAGTCCTCAGACCGTTTGGTGTAGGAGTCCCAGTAGTGGGCCATACGATATCGTCTTGACCACAATTGTGCACAAAGGCAAGTAAGATTTCCCTGTTGGTAGTAAGGGTGTGACAGGCACATCAAGCCAAGGAAGGTGCATGAACAGTTCTAACATAGGAAAGTGAGGTGAGTGTGCCACTTGGAAACCTGTGAAAGAACATGTCTAAGAAGGGAACACACGAGCAAAGATGCATCAAAAAATGGAAAGAAAGTAAGCTAGAAATCCAAAGTGATGGTTAAACCAACAAAACATTCCAGTAAGATCCATACATACATATATGGAAAGAGTCTATACACTCATGCATAAGCAAACAGATACATATATCATTAGAGTAAACAAGATAGTTGAAATACAATAACAACATATGCATGAAACATGTTGGATTTGTTATATTAAGAAGTGAAAGTTCCAACCATATAGTACAAACATGACCAACCACTAGTCCTGATAGCAGAACGTTATAGTCACTGCCACATGCTCCTACAAAGAGATGTACTAGTGTTTCATTGTGGAGAAGCCAAGGCTCGTTACAATGCTCTCCAATGTTTCTCTAAGATACACCTATCAGAAGCTTCATTGACCAAAAGCCTTTACAATGAGTTATGAGGGACTATATGTTATGAGGGACTATATATAGAAAAGGGTAGGGTGACCCTTCACATTCCCCTTTGTGACTATTCACCTACCCTCATGACCCTTCAACTACTCTATGACTCTTATATTCAACTATTGACACTCTAACTTCCAATTGATAAGACGTTACATACAATCTGCACATGTACCCATGTGAGACAAAATAGGCTTGAGTACACCATACAAGACATCACCATGACTCATAAAACTATGGGAATACCAATTCTTTGACATCTTTATGATGGTTTACAGTAGCGAACTGATGCCAAGCTCAATAGTCCATGATGGTGTCCGTGTACTTTGTGGTGACATCTTTCTCGAAATGAACTCTTGCCTCTGTTGGACCCAGGATCCTCTGTCTATCTTGTCTAATGACATGCCCATTATTGTCTTGAGTGCGGCTGGATCTGCGAAATACTCATGCATGGTATCTACACTGATCACCAATTATCCACTAATGGCTATGTGCATCAACTCGTCAAAGTACGAGTCAAGCTCCAGTTGGACTTGTGCCTTTGTCTTTGCCTCTGTGAATGTCCCAATAGACTGGATCACATGTGCATGCACAACAACATCCATGCTTCTGAATTCCTGCGCATGGAAGCCTACAAACTATTTATGAGCTATGGGAGTTCTTCATAGTTCCATATCTGTCTCTAGATATGTGCCTTCACCTCGACCGCTTTAGGCTTCATCATCTTGGGAATGTGTAACGGGGCTCCCTTGTATCTCATTGTCCATGTCTGCATGAGGTCAACAACAATATGTACATTTGAAAAGATACGTGCTCTCATCGCACATAATTGCTGCCAATTGTTGAAATGGACAACTGCCTTATGCATGGTACCAAATATGGAATACAACGCCCACATGACTGCCTCAAGGGACGATACTTCTTCCAATATCACCTTCTTCAACTCTACTCGGGTGGATGTTGAAACTAATTCTTGTCCTTGATTTTCCTTCTGTAACTCCTTAGCCATTTTCTCGTTCTCTTCTAGATCAAGAAGTGAACACTCAAGCTAGTGGCTTCACCATATGCTCTGATAGCATCGGCAAATGCTGTTGGATGCTTGTGCACGTCAGATACGATCACTCGTTCCTCAAAGTGCACAGGATATGTATGGACATCCAGAGTAGACATTATGCATGATTTCAACACTCTATGTTGTGACTTATCGAATGATATGCTCTGTAGTTCTCCTTCCAGGTTGTCTCCAAGGATCTCAGTGTCTCCTTGGTCGCTTGGGACTTGCTCTGCTTCCAGATTCAGTGAAGCCGGTGGATCGACCTCTTGGTGAAAATGCATAAGGTCGATGTCTTGCTCTAACTATCGTTTCTCCATCTCCATATCCATCTCCTCAAGTGCCCGTTCAATCTCTTGAGTGACGTCCTGCTCCTATGACTGCTCATCCTTGTTGTGTGTGGAGCATGATTGTTCAGAGGTCTTTGTTTCAGCCAGATGTATATCCCAGGAAGTTTGTACACCCCTCCACGCAGGGGGGTGGGGGGGGGACTTGTCCCCCCCCCCCCCCCCACGGGGGTCCTGGGGCCAGCGGTCCCCCGGAGGGGCCTCAAGGGTAGCACCCCTGAAGCTAAAAACAAATGTAAAATTGCCTTGTAAAAGTATGGTAATTTCTAGTCAATCTGGGTCGTTCATTAGGCATATTATTTGACAGTAGAACTTATGTTTAGTTTAGGGTTTTTTTCCCTAGAAGGCAACCCCTCTCTTTGTATGAGGGCATTGTATTTCAGGCTGTGTAATAGGTGTGTATTCTGTGAGCGAGAAACAGAGAGGCGAGACTGTGAGAGAAAACAGAGGATATTACAACGGATCTGCTGTAGGTTGTGTCTCTTCATTTTGCTGGATAATAGAAAGGAAAGACTGGCTGTTCGAGGTGGACGTAGCCCAAACTGTGTGAACCACGTATATATGTGTCTCTCTTGTTTTATGCGTTTTCTGTGTTTATATTTCTACAATATTTTATGTGTTCCATTACTCTGTAATATATAATTTTCTAACAACTGGTATCAGAGCCAAAGGTCTATTTGGCTGATAAACTCGTAGGAAAGAAGGGTTCCTCGTTCGAGTGGGAGTAATGGCGGAGGATGGTAAGTTTAGGGTCAAGAAATTTAATGGCCAAAACTTCTCGTTATGGAAGATGCAGATGGAAGATTATCTGTATCAGAAAGATCTGTACCTACCATTGAGTGGAAAAACAAAGAAGCCGACGGCTATGATAGATGAAGAATGGAACCTTCTCGATAGAAAGGCACTCGAAACAATACGGTTGTGCCTCGCTGCATCAGTCGCCTTCAACATTTCAAAGAAAACAACGACCGAGGGTTTGATTCAGGCGTTGTCGAAACTGTATGAGAAACCCTCAGCCTCAAACAAGATATTTCTTATGAAACGGTTATTTAATATGAAGATGTCGGAAGGTGGATCTGTTGCAGATCATTTAAATGATTTTAATACAGTTACAAGTCAGTTAAGTTTTGTAGGGTTAAACTTTGAAGATGAAGTTAGAGCTCTATTATTCTTGTGCTCATTTCCAGAAAGTTGGAATGGTTTAGTAATGGCCATTAGTAAATCTGTCTCTAGATCTAGTACTTTAAAGTTTGATGATGTTGTCGGTGCTATCCTTAGCGAGGAAATGTGACGGAAAATCTCCGGTCAGACATCGGGTAATGCTTTGAGTGCAAAGTCTAGGGGAAGAAAAATGGAAAGAGGAAAGAGCTCAGGATATCACAGTAAATCAAGGAAAGGCAGATCCAAGTCTAGATCGGGGATAGTGTGCTAGAAATGTGGAAAGAAAGGACACCTAAAGAAATACTGTAGATCTCAGAAGGGAAAAGAAGGAGATTCACAACAAGAAAACAATCATGAAGAAAATGTGATAGGTGAGGTGTTACAAGATGATTTGATTCTTTCTTTCGAAATATTACTAATTCCTGGGTGGTAGATTCATGGGCCTCATTCCATGCCACACCTGATAAGAAATACTTTCATGACTATGTTCAAGGAGATTTTGGAGAAGTTCGTTTGGGTGATGATAAACCCTGTAAAATTGTTCGAATGGGTAAGGTTCTTGTAAAATAGCAGAATGGAAACCAATGGCTACTAAAGGAGGTAAGGCATGTTCCAAATCTAAAGAAAAATTTGATTTCAACAGGGCAGTTAGGTGGTGAAGGTTGTGTGACAACTTTCACAAATAAAGCTTGGAAGGTCACCAAAGGAGCCCTGGTAATAGAAAAAGGCGAAAAGGTTTGTACATTATATATATGCAATGGTATTTCTAACTCTGTTAATGCTTTAACTTCCAAAGGAGCAGATGTAGCATTATGGCATCATAGGCTCGGACACATGAGTGAAAAGGGGATGAAGATTCTTCACTCAAGGAATTTGTTGCCGGGTTTGAAGAATGTTGATTTGGACTTCTATGAGAATTGCATCTATGGAAAGTAGAAGAGAGTCAGATTTCTCAGAGGTGGGAAAGAAAAGAAGAAAGAAAAATTAGAGCTTGTGCATATAAATGTATGGGGACCTGCTCAAGTATCATCTCTCAGTGGCTCTCATTATTATGTTACTTTTATTGATGATGCAACTAGAAAAACTTGGATTTATTTTATTAAGAATAAATATGATGTATTTGATACTTTCAAGAAATGGAAAGCTTTGGTTGAGATTGAGACAGGAAAGAAATTGAAGTCTCTTAGATCAGACAATGGAGGTGAATATTGCAGCAACGAGTTTGATAGGTACTGTTCATAACATGGAATTCGTAGAGAGAAGACAGTTCCAAGAACACCACAAGAAAATGCTGTGTCAAAAAGGATGAACAGAACAATCATGGAGCATGCAAGGTGCATGAGATTGCATGCAGGATTCCCTTTATAGTTTTGGGCAGATGCTATAGATACTGTTTTTTATCTAATAAATTGAGGGCCTTCAAGTTCCTTGGATGGTGGTGTTCCTGAGGAAGCATGGATAGGTAAAAAGGTAAACTACTCTTTTTTAAAGCCTTTTGGTTGTGAGGCCTTTATCCATATTGATAAAGAAAATAGAAAAAAGCTTGAGGCAAAGTCAAAGAAAATGTACCTTTATTTGATATGGTGTTAATGATTTTGGTTATCACTTATATGATTACGAAAATCACAAAATCATTAGGAGCAGAGATGTAATATTCAATGAAAAGGTCTTGTATAAGAATCAGTTGCAGGAAAAGAAATAGGGAAAAGAAAACAAGGAATACACAGTTCTTGATGAAATCACTGAAAAATTAAAGGTGCCTGAAAATAATAATAATCAACAACCACAACAATAGAAACCACCACAACAGCAACAGGCACCCCAAACACCTGAAAGTGGTGTTAGAAGATCTACCAGGATAAGTAGACCCCCTGAACGATACTCTCCTTCATTATATTATTTATTGTTGACTGATTCTGGTGAACCCGAATGTTATGAAGAAGCAATGCAGGTTGAAAGTAGGAAGAAGTGGGAGGTATCCATGGAAGAAGAGATGGACTACTTAATGCATAACTAGACTTGGGACTTAGTCAGGTTTCCTGCAGGTAAAACTACATTGCAGAATGAATGGGTTTACAAGCTGAAGGAATAAGATGGAGGAAAACAAAGGTACAAAGCTACAAAACAAATCCTTGGTATGAGAATCACTAGAGACAGGAAAATTCGTAAATTAACATTGTCTCAGAATGAGTACATACAAAAGGTGTTGAAAAGATTTAATATGCACAATGCGAAACCAGTTAGTACACATTTTGCTAGCCATTTCAAACTTAGTAAGGAAATGTGCCCAAAGACCCAATAAAACATGGATTATATGTCTAAAGTTCCATATGCATCAGCAGTTGGAACCTTAATGTATGCAATGGTCTGCACAAGGCCTGATATTGCACATGCAGTGGGAGTTGTAAGCAAGTACATCAACAATCCAGGAAAGGAACATTGGATGGCAGTGAAATGGATTCTCAGATATTTGAAAGGTACCGCAAATCAAGCATTATGCTTTGGTGGTTCAAACATTTCTCTACAGGGATATGTTGATGCAGATATGGTAGGTGATAGAGATAATAGGAGGAGCACTACATGATATGTATTTACTATTGGTGGAACAATTGTTAGTTGGGTTTCAAAAATCCAAAGTGTTGTTGCACTTTCAACAATAGAAGCAGAGTATGTTGCTGCTACATAGGCTAGTAAAGAAATGATTTGGTTACAAAGGTTTATGGGTGAATTGGGTAAGGAGCATGATATGGGCATGTTATACACTGATAGCCAAAGTTCAATTCATCTTGCAAAGAACTCAGCATTTCATTCCAGGACTAAACACATACAGCTCAAGTACCATTTCATACGATCAGTGTTGGAAGATGGAGAGTTGAAGCTGGAAAAGATACACACTAGCCAGAATCCTGTAGATATGCTAAAAAAAGTTGTAACCAGGGAGAAACTAAGAATATGCTCAGTTTCAATTAGGCTTCAAGGATAACGATGAAGATGAGAAACAGCCAGGTCAAAAGAGGAGTCATTGTCTAGAAAATGAAGCAGCGATGGAGTTGCTACAATCATTTTCCAAGTGGGAGATTGTTGTGTGTCAAGCATGATTGTTCAGAGGTCTTTGTTTCAGCCAGATGTATACCCCAGGAAGTTTGTACACCCCTCCATGTGGGGGTTGTGGGGCGCCCGATCCCCCTAGGCTGGGGGGTTCGGGGGCCAACGGTCCCCCGGTAGGGGCTCGAGGGCAGCACCCCCAAAGCTAAAAACAAATGTAAAATTGCCTTGTAAAAGTATAGTAATTTCTAGTCAATCTGGGTTGTTCATTAGGCAAATGATCTGATGGTAGAACTTATGTTTAGTTTAGGGTTTTTTTCCCTACAAGGCAACCCCTCTCTTTTTATGAGGGCATTGTATTTGAGGCTGTGTAATAGGTGTGTATTCTCTGAGCGAGAAACAGAGAGGCGAGACTGTGAGAGAAAACAGAGGATATTACAGAGGATCTACTGTAGGTTGTGTCTCTTCATTTTGCTGGATAATAGAAAGGAAGGACTGGCTGTTCGAGGTGGATGTAGCCCAAACTGGGTGAACCACGTATATCTGTGTCTCTCTTGTTTTATGCATTTTTTGTGTTTATATTTCTGCAATATTTTATGTGTTCCATTTCTCCATAATATATAATTTTCTAACAACCCTATCTACTTTTTGCCAGCTGCTCGGATGCATATACCACCTGTACTGGTGTTGTTTCATATGTTTGTACATGTTGTGCCACCTACTGTATTTTTCCTTGCTACACTTCCTTCCCCTATTTGCACAGCTTCTGTTCCTTTTGGAGTTTCTCCTTCAGCTCATGTAACTCCTTCATTGTTTCTGCCATCCTCTGTCTTTCTCTCTTGCTTTGCACGGTCCTCCTATCGCATTGTTTCCTCCCTGCCTCTATTTCCAAAGTTTCTTTCTACACAAGTGGGTCTGAATTGAACTTGCAACTTTTTTCTATCTGTGCATTTTCTACAATCTTTCTCTTGCCTTTGTTGCATGCTGGTATGCTTACCTCTTCTCCTGCTACTATTGGTGCTCTCCTAGATGCTGCTTCACGCTACTTTGCTAGCCATTCCACATTGATGCCGACTGATTCATTAGACTTGGAGAAGCTGTGGAAATATTTCCATGGGTCTTCCTTAACCCAATGACATGCCCCGTGGATCCACGGAAGCTGTACTTTCACATACTGATCCTTCACAAAACAATGTGGGTCATATGGGTTGAAGCTTTAAGCGTTGAAAGGATATTTCTTAAATGCTTTTGTTTCAGTATCCACATGCTTGAGATCCTATATCTCATACAACCCGATCCGAAATAGAAGAGTGGACCATGGTACCTTCTTCTTCTGGTGCAGCCTGGGTGACAGTTCTGCCGAGATGTGGTATGATCCTTCTTGCATGACGAGCTTGTCCATGGAAAACTTCGTCAAAACATGTGGAGGCTTCTCTGCATTATACATCTATATGAAGGTGCCAAGGGGTGAGGAATACCAATCCGTTATGTCAATTAGTGCCTCCATTGTTGCCTTTGACATGCAAGGTGCATCCTACTCAAATATCATCTTGTACATCGAGGTGACAAAATGATCTGACAATTGTGGGATGACTCCTCGAAACTGCATTCAGAAAAAATAAAATTTACAATAAGTATTCACAGAGGTTTCCGTGGGTGTCCATGCCCACTTCAATCCCGAGAACTCTTGACGGGTACAGATTACATCCAATATTATGTGGACATGTCGATTTCTACTTCTTGACGTTTGGGTGGCTATCGAGCTACTGTTACATGTTCCTTCAACCTGTTGGCCAACATGTTGGACCAATTACATGCTTTGCCTTCACTGACCAGTTGGTGCAATGTGATTACCCAATTTTGTGGGAAGGTCTCCATGCTCTGCTGGCCATACAAGTGACATGCAAAGATGGCCAAGTACTGATACACCTTCTACATCATCTTCATCTTGTAAACTTGGATGGGTGTCATCTTGAATTTGGCTGGCTCCTTCACCCAGTTCTCCAAGATATCCCTGGAGCTGGTATTGCTATTGGGTATGCTATAGGGTGTCCCCATGGTGATCAATGGCCTCAGAAAGTGGTACATCTATGGGTAATCCTATGCCCTGAAGGTAAAAATCTCTGTCGTGTTGACACTACTCAATACCATCGTCTCAAGTTTATTGTGCGAGGTAATCCAATGTATCATGTTCGCGCATGGTAACGCGACGTATCTGCATGCGGTCTGCTACAAGAGAGACTTGCGAATGTTCACATAGACTTGGCAGTCTTCAAAATCTTCCCCACATGTGCCTGAGAATGCATCATTGACCTCCTACCATTTCAGATTGATGTATTTTTCTACGATCAGCTTGTTGTCTTCATATATCGGAAAACTCACAGACACTTGCTCAACTGTTGCTCCAGTTGCACTTCTATCGGTGTCCTTTTGATCCTACTCTCTTGGAGGCCATTGATACTGAAATGCTAAGAGATGGAAGAAAAATTTCTATATCGGGAGACATGGCAACATGTATGGCAAGAAATCTGTCAGTTAAAACGAAAGCGAACTTGAGGACTGACATGGAACATACCCAAGGAATTATTCACAAGGGTTCTAGAATTTTCACTGGGAGGTCGGTAGAATGACTACTGAAACTACATAAAACACATCCCATAGTGTCTGGAGGTTGCTTGATGGCTGAAATTTTTTAATGCACAATCCATATTGGCCTTCTAGATGCTGAGATTGTGCAATGCGCAATTTCAGCTAGCAATTGATGTAGGCCTAGGGACTGCATTGCGCAATTTTCTAGGCCAACAGAAACTACTTCTTAGAATTTTGCAAGGCAAGACTGGAGAACATTGTCTAGCCAGATTTGTGCATTTTCTAGGATGGAGGTAAAGACTTCCCCCTCAAAATTGTGCAATTTTTTTTAATCAAGGCAGAGTCCAGGCCAAGGTTGCCCAGACACACCGACAGGCAACTAAAATCATATGAAGTTGTGAATTCATGGTGATACTAAGTGTAAGCAGGAGTGAATGATCATGCATGCAAACAATTAATGCAAGATTTAGAAAATGGAGCAACATGCATATGTGTGAAACGCGTCGTTGAATCAGTGACTGTTCATGCAAAACAATGTCATTCATGTGACAACAGTGAGATGCTAACAAAAAATGAAACAATGCTTGTACAAGCTAACATATATGTAAATGAAAACAATTGTTCACAGAAATCAAGAAGACATCACTCATACAAACCCAAAAAAAAAAAGCGTCACAAACGCTACAAAAGATAAGTAAAGTGAATTTACCCAGAAATAGTTGAGTTGGATGTACCGAAGACTCCTCGATGTCCTGTGGGATGTCAGAGATCCAATATCTATGTGAAGAATGAGATTTGAAGCGTTGAATAAATAATTTTGAGGCTCATGATGCGCATTCCACAAATCTAGTAAAAAGTGACACTTGGAGGAAAGCTTCTAAAGCGATCTTTTCATGTAACCTCCAACTGCTAAAAATAGCTCCCTAAAATCTAGGCATGCTTTTTTCATGTCTCCTTTTTGCAATTTCAGGAAAAAGAATCCCATGCATGCAAGACAATTTTTCTCATTCCTAAAGGGAACTGGTCAACCTGAAGACACATACAATAGCCTAGTTGACTGAGAGTGATTTTTGCGCAATTTCTAGGAGGAGCAGCTCACTGCTGCCCAGAATTACATAATTTTTGGGTTGAGCTTCAGCTTCACTATTGGGCCCGATTATACCATTTTCACTCGGAAGGCTACTTGAAAGGATTGTAGAGTTTATAGATTAAGCGGGCTGTGAGTTATATTTGCGAAATTTCTGGAGGGAAGGCTGGTTCCCCCCCCAGAATTGCACAGTTTCCTGAGGGAGATGCTCAGCCAGCAACTCACCCAAGTCCATAGTGGCATCATGTGAGGTGTTGAAGAAACCTATCATGCATAGGCTAGCAAGATGCGGAAAAACAAATGAAGCTTGTGTACATGACAATGCAAGACATGCTGCTGCAGATGGTTCATAGGGAGGCTCCAAAATGAAGCTAAGGAAAAATTTTGGAGGGTAGTTGTAGCCGCTACTACACATGGAGACACACTGGTAGAACTCTAGATCTCTGAATGGACCTTGTTCATGAAAAGCAAGACTAACACCTCTGGAAGTATTGTTCAGTTCTCTGTTTGTCTTGGTTTCCACACTTGCTTGATTATAAGATATAGCATCTACCAAGCTCTTGGTCGGTCGACACACATTTGAAGCAAAGCCAACATAGTTGTTCCGATTGGGGATGAGGGGTATATTGATGCACAAGAAGTATGGTCATCAGAGTTTTAGTTTCATCTCTGGTGTTGCTCCATTGCCAGCAGGCTTGGAGAGTACCCCAGTAGAGTCACATAGGAACAAAAGCATCGCTTTGCTGCCAGTGAGCCTGGTGAGTACCATGGCAAAGTTATTTCATCATCTCTATGCATAGGAAGCCTTTCTATTCTTTTGCCTTATTCATTTTTCATTTTTCGTAATTGTGCATAGGACTTATTCATTTCAGAGGCGAAAGAGGGATCCCAACTTATTGAGATCAAAAGAGGTTGTTCCTACAGATAAATATTTTATATATACCTCTGATGTGCTTGTTAAGGTTTTCCCCCTCACCTTACTCTACTTGACTGAGCTGACAAGGATTAACCCAAAAACAACCGACTATAGTAGGTGACACTAGTTAGCGCGCAAGCGTTGTTTTTTCATCAAGGTTCACTTCGAACAATATGTATTTTCCATTGATGTATGATGGAGTGAAGACAACAAGTTCTCCATATAGATGCAAGATGACAGATAACTAGGTGTTGATAACTGCACAAGACCTCTTGTACTTTAACGAGTTTACTTTAAGAGTTGCACACGATTCCATGCGAAACTAACCTACGAACGTAAACAAGCAAACAAAAAAAAAAACAAAGCGAAAGAATAAGTAAATGCATAAGAAAAAAAAGTAAGAAAACAAGCAAGAAAACAAACAAACATGCAAAGTAAGAAGCAAACATGCATGAAAGCAAACAAACCAAAAGCAAACACTACTCCTACTCCTAAGCTAATGGTACATGGTTCTGCTCAGGTGAAGTGATACTTCCAATGCAACCACCAACACATTGGTCGACCCATGTTGGTGAAGGCATGGTTCACAAACAACACAGTTGTGGGGACCAACAAACATGAAAAATATAACAATGAAGACAAACGCACTCCGAGTTTAAACGCGTACACATACATAATTGAGTGCAAGTGCATGACATGAAATCCATGGACTTACCATGGTGTTATGTGACACTGCGTGTAGCTATTAAGCATATGCATACTCTTAAATATGGCATGCAAGAAAATGAAAGAAACAAAGACAACTTGCGTCATGCACGTGTGCTTGCTATGTAGGATTCCTCCAATTCATGGGCGATGGGATCGTGTAGTTCGAGTGGAGGAAGCATAAGCTGTGTGTGTGATTGATCATCAATGCATACAGGTGAGTGATGAGGAGCCTCGAGTGATTCAAAAATTTCCTTATTAGAAGTGAAACCAACCTTAGGACAATGAGAGCCTGACATAACCATTAGCACGGGCTAAAGTGCCTCAACAATCTGTGGGGTTTCAACTTTGTTGATAGATAGATCATCATAAATAGGTGGCTTGGAAAAATCAACTGCAATGGAATCATCATCATGATCAAATACGGGAGTAAATAGAGCATCACAACTACGATCAGAAAAATCAATGATTTTATCGAAATCCTCATGATCTGATGAACCAAACAGAGGGGTAGATGAAAAGTGGAAAAACTCACCCTCTATGTTTCTGGAAAAGGTAGACAAAAAATCAAGTGGATTTTTAATGAACAATTTATCCTCTCTGTTGTCAGATAATCAACTGACATCCATTGTGTTCTACGAATGATCCACAATGGGTGCATCGATAGATAGAGATACACATGCGAAATCAAGGATGGAAGAATCACCAAAGATGTCAGGAAAACACGAAGGAGGCTCAGACAGAAGGGAGTCATCCTTCACTGAGGATTGATGCCCAAGCTCCCAGTCATACTCTTCATGAATGACAACGAAGGTTGGTTGTGTAACACCAGCTCTGTGAATGGCTTTATCCTCATTCACGACAAGTGTAGAGTCCGGAACGAGAGAACACAAGACAATGCTATCCAGAGGATCAACAAAACATGAAGACGAAGGTTGAGGTAAGACATGCATTTTGACAACCCTTGGGCTTCACAACCAAATTTTCATGAAAACTGAGAGAAGTGATGTTGGGAGAATGTGACAGTTGAACGGATGTGTGTGCATGTTATCCCACATCACTCCGCGATGGTGGAGTTATTTGATGAGGGGACGATGGACAGTCACTTGTGATAGTGACCGTGTCCATCTGTGATTGCGCAACTCCATCACCGAAATATGCTAAGTGGGGCTTGGGATTAAACTTTCTTTTAGGACTAAAATATTTGGTAAGACAGTACTCAAATCTGTCCATGAGATACTGGAATTTCATCTGACTTTTTGGAGCTTCAAACTGAAACACACAGAAGTGGTCCCAAAATTCCATGGGCGATTAATGTGGGGCCTTCCATTATTGTAACATTTTTTTTCAAAAGGTTATAGATAAAAATGATCAAAAGTAGATTCAATAAGATCATAGAACTACTCGAGTGAGTTCACGCTATTGGGAGGCACACTCCAGCACCACCGTTGTGGGGATTCGTGAAGTGTGTATTCAAGAAGAAGATTGTCCGCTTTTACATAGAACTCGTTTTCATCCTCAAGGAATGCGTAGAAGTCTTCTAAGTACTCAGATCAGGCTACTTCACCTTCACCATAATATGTAAATTCAGTCAAGAGATCAAAAAACTCCCTCGTGATGTTGAGAGGTTTGGCATGCGGAAGACATCATGGAGGGATGAGTCTGATAGAATCCATCATATATGCACAAAGGTTCAAAAGAGGATTAGAGGACACAGCTTGTCATCTGGCCCTCCTTCTAGCACCAGAAATGTTGATGGTGGTGGACCCCCCAACATGTCAGGGGATCTCCAAGGTAAGAAGTCCCAACTATACCTCAGACTGTTCGGTGTTGGAGTCCCAGTAGTGGATCATACAGTATCTCCTTGATCACAGTTGCACATAGAGGCAAGTAAGATGTCCCTATCGGTAGCAAGGGTGTGACATGCGTAGCAAGCCAAGGAAGGTGCATGCATGGTTCTAACACAAGGAAGGTTAGGTGAGTGCTCCCCTTGGAAACTTGTGAAAGCACGTGGCTAAGAAGGGAACACACGAGCGAAGGTGCATCACAAACTGGAAATTAGGTAAGCTAGCAATCCAAAGTGATGGTTAAAATAATAGCACATTTCAGTAAGATCCATACATACATATACAGAAAGAGTTTATGCACACATGCATAAAAAAATAGATACATATATCATTAGAGTAAACAATATAGTTGAAATACAATAATAACATATGCATGAAGCGTGTTGCCCCTGTTATATTAAGAAGTGAAAGTTCCAATCGTACAGTAAAACCATGACCAACCACTAGTCTGAATAGCGTAATATTACAGTCACTACCGCCTGCTCCCCAAAGAGATGTACTAGTTCTACACTGTGGAGAAGCCAAAGCTCATTACAATACTCTCGAAGATTTCTCTAAGATACTCCTATCGGAACCTTGGCTAACCAAAATCCTTTATAATGAGTTAAGAGGGACTATATATAGCAAAGGGTGGGGTGACCCTTGAAATTCCCCTTTGTTACTATTCACCTACCCTCGTGACTCTTCAACTGATCTATGACTGTTACATTTAGCTCTTGACACTTGAACTTCCACTTGACAAGGCATTACATACAATCTACACATGTACCCATGTGAGACAAAATAGGCATGAGTAAGACATACAAGACATCACTATGACTCAGACAACTATGGGAGGGCCATCTCTTCGACATCTTCACAATGGTTGATAGTAGAAAACTGATGCCAAGCTCGGTAGTCTGTGATGGTGTTCGTGTACTCTGTGGTGACATATTTTTGGAAATGAATTCTTTCCTCTATTGCATCTGGGTACACTATTGTGAATCATGTGTCCAACTCATCTAATTACATGTGCATCATTTCCTTGAGTGTGGCCTAACCGATGATATATTGATTCATAGTATCTTCACTAATCGCCAAGTCTACGTTGGTGGCTATGCGCATCAACTAGTCAAAGTACAAGTCAAGCTCTAGTCAAACTTGTGCCTTTGTCATTGCCTCGGCGAGTGTCCCAATAGATGGGATCGGATGTGCATGCCCAACAACATCCATGCTTTTGAATACCAGTGCATGGGAAGCTTACAAACTAGTCATGAGTTGCGAGAGTTCTTCATAGTTCCATATCTGACTTTGGATACGTGCCTTCACCTAGACCACTCTGGTCTTCATCATATTCAACAAGTGTAACGAGGCTCCCTTGTATCTCATTGTCCATGTCTGGATGTGCTCAACATCAATTTGCACGTTTGACAAGATACCTTCTCTTGTAGTACATTGTTGTTGCTAACTGTTGAGATGGACAATGGCCTTATGCACCATACCAAATCTAGAATACAACGCCCGCATGACTATCTCAAGGGGTGATACTTCATCCAGTATTGGCTTCTTTAGCTCTGCTCAAATGGATGTTCTAAGCAGTTC
Organism: Pinus tabuliformis; assembly: GCA_031772625.1. Lineage (NCBI taxonomy): Eukaryota > Viridiplantae > Streptophyta > Pinopsida > Pinales > Pinaceae > Pinus > Pinus tabuliformis. Next base: position 284,998,295 of record CM062815.1, read on the forward strand.
TCCTCCTTGCTTGGTCGTCTGTAACTCCTTAGCCATTCGCTTGTCCTATACTATCAAGAAGTGAAGACTCGAGCTAGTGGCTTCATCATATGCTCTGGTAGCATAGGCCAATGTTGTTGGATGCTTGCACACGTTAGATATGATCACTCGTTCCTAAAACTGCACAGGAGATGTATATACATCCAAAGTATTAAATCTGCGTGAGTGCACAACTCTATGATATGACTCGTCAAATGATATGTTGTGCATCTCTCCTTCCAGATTGTCTCCAAGGATCTCAGTGTCTCCTTGGTCGCTTGGGACTTGCTTTGGCTCTAGATCTAGTGAAGCCAGAAGATCGACCTCTTAGTGGTAAGGCATGAGGTCGATGTATTTATTTAACTCTTGTTGCTCCATCTCTATATCCATCCGCTCAAGTGCTCATTCAATCTCTTGAGTGAAGTCCTACTCCTACAACTACTCATGTTGTCTGCTTTGTGCCACCTACTCGGATGATTCTACCACCTACACGAGCATTGTTTCATCTGTCTGTACATGTTGTTCCCATTGTTGTATCTTTCCTTGCTACTCTTCCTTCTCCTATTTGCATAGGTCTTGTTCTTTCCGTAGTTGCTCCTTCAACTCATGCAACTCCTTCATTGTTTCATCCATCCTCTATTTTTCTCTCTGCCTTTCCGCGGTCCTCTTGTCGCGTTATTGACTCTTTGCCTTTATTGTCAATGTTGCTTTTTGTAAAAGTGGGTCTACTCTAAACTTGCAGCTTTGTTCTGCCTCTGCAATGTCAACAATCTTTCTCATGCCTTTGTTATGCGCCAGTATGTTTACCTCTGCTACTACTTGTGCTAGTTCTCTACTGGATATTACTTCAGGCTACTTTGCTAACCATTCCACAATGATTTTGTCCTTTTCATTGGGCCAGGAGAATTTGTGACAATATCTCCATGGGACTTCCTAAACCCAATGACATGCCCCATGGATCCACAAAAACTGTACTCTCGCATAGTGATCCTTCACAAAACAATGCGGGTCATACGGATTGAAGCTTGAGGTTTCGAAAGGATATTTCTAAAATTCTTATGTTTCAGCATCTGCATGCTTGAGATTTTGTATCTCATACAACCTGATCGATAATGTCAGAGTGGTCCAAGGTACCTTCTTCTTCTAGTGCAGCTTCGATGAAAGTCCTTCTAGGATATGGTATGATCCTTCTTGCATGATGAGCTTGTCCATGGCAAACTTCGGCAAAAAATGTGGAGGCTTCTCTGCACTGTACATCTGTATGAAGGTTCCAAGAGGTGAGGCATACCAATCCGCTATGTTGATTAGTGCCTCTATTGCTGCCTTCAACATGCAAGGTGGATCCTACTCAAATATCATATTGTACACCGGTGTAACAAAATTATCTAACAACTCTACGATGACTTCTCGAAATTTGCATTTGGAAAATAGTTTACAATAAGTATCCAAAAAGGTTTCGCTAGTGTCCATGCCCACTTCAAGGCCGAAACTCTTGACAAGCACTGATTGCATCCAAGATGTATGCGTACATGTAGATTTCTTCTTGTTGGTCTTTGGGTGGCTACCAATATCTTGTTAGCTATTCCTTCAACATTTGAGCCAACATGTCGGACCAGTTGCATGCTTTTCCTTCACTAGACAGTTGGTCCAACGTGATCACCCAATTTTGTGGGAAGGTATCTATGCTCTCTTAGCCATACAAGTGACATGAAAAGATGACCAAGTACAGATACGCCTTCCGCATCATCTTCATTTTGTAAATCTGGTTGGGTGTCATCCTGAATTTGGTTGGCTCCTTCACCTAGTTCTTCAAGATATCCCTGGAGTTGGTATTGCTGATAGGTATGCTGAAGGGTGTCTCCATGGTGATCACTCACGTCGGAAAGGGGTACATCTACTGGTAATCCTATTCCCTAAAGGTAGCAATCTCTATCTCCCTGACACTACTCAATACCATAGTCTCAGGGTCAGTGTACGAGATGATCTAATGTATCATGTCTGTGCATGGCAACACGGGGTATCTGCATGCAATCCGGTACAATCCAAACTTATGAATGTTCACATAGACTTGGAGGTCTTCAAGATCTTCCCCAAATGTGCCTGAGAATGCATCATTGACCTCCTGCCATTTTAGCTTGATGTCTTTGTCTACTATCAACTTTGTGTCTTCATATATCAACGAACTCATAGACGCTCGCTCAACTATTGCTTCAGTTGCACTTCCATTGGTATCTTTTGATCTTGCTCTCTTGGAGGCCATTGATCCTAAACTAATGAGAGATGAATGAACACCAGCTATATTTGTAGACATGGCGACATGAATGGCAAGAAATCTGTCAGTTAAAACCAAAACGAACTTGACAACTGACATGCAACATACCTAGGGAACTGCTAGCAAGGCTTGCCCCATTTTCATTGGGAAGAAGGGAGACTGATTGTCAGAACCACGCAAAAGGAAGCCATAAATGTCGAGAGGCTAATTGATTGTTGTAATTGTGCAATGCATAATCCACACTAGCCTACTAGATGTTGAGATTGTGCAATGCGCAATTTCAGCTGGCAAGTGATGCAAGCCCAGGGACTGCATTGCACAAGTTTTTGGGCCAGCAGACACTGCCTCTTAGAATTGCGTAAGGATAGACTAGAGGACACTGTCTCACCAGATTTGCACATTTTCTGGGAGGAAGGCAGATCCTTCCCTCTCAGAATTACACAATGTTGTTCAGGCAAGGCAGAGTCTAGGCCAAGGTTTCGTAGACCCGCCGATAGGCAACTGAAATCATAGGAAGGTGTCAATGCATGGCGATACTGAGTGTAAGCAGGAATGAATGATCTTGCATGCAAACAACAAATGAAAAATTCTTAAAATGGATCAACATGAATGTGTGTGAAACGATTCGTCGAATCGGTGACCGTTCATGCAAAATAGTGTCATGCATGTGACAATAGTGAGATGCTAATGAAAACTGAAACGGTGCTTTTATAGGATAATGTGTATGCAAATGACAGCAAACATTCACAGAAATCAAGCAGACAACACTCACACAAGCCAAAACACAAAAACAGACATAAATGTTGCAAAAAACAAGTTGGACTTACCCAGAAATAGTTGAGATTGATGCACTGAAGACTCCTGGATGTCCTATGGGATGTGAGAACTCCAAGATTGATGTGAAGAATGAGCTTTGAAGCGTCAAAAAAGCAAGTTTGAGGCTCATGATGCGCATGCCACAAATCCTTTCATGTAACCTCCAACTTCTAAAAATAGCTCCATAAAATCTAGGGATGCTTTTTGCATCTTTCTTTTTTCTATTGCGTGAAAAATAAGTCCATGCATGCAAGTTAAGTTTTCTCAGTCTCGAAGGGAACCAGTCAACCTGAAGGCACATGCAACAACTTTCTTGACTGAGAGGGATTTTTGTGCAATTTCTAGGAGGAGTTGGGATGGTTGTCTAGATGGATTCTGTAATTTTTGGGAGGAGTAGCTCACTGCTGCCAGGAATTGTGCAATTTCTGGGTTGAGTTGCACGGCGGGGCCGAATTATGCCATTTTCACTTGGAAGGTTGTTTGATAGGATTGTGCGATTTCTAGGCCTAGGAGGTTGTTAGTCAGATTTGCACGATTTCTTTATGGAAGGTTGGTTCCCCTCTAGAATTGTGCAATCTCCTAAGGGAGCTTCTCATACAGTAGCTGGCCCAAGTCCGAAGTGGTATCCTATGAGGGGTGTGAAGCAATCTATCATGCACAGGCTGCCAAGTTGTTGAAAAACCAATGAAGCTCATGTACTTGACAATGCAAGACATGTTGCTGAGGATGGTTGGTAGGGAGACTCCGAAACGAAGTTAAGGAAAAATTTTGGAGGGTGGTTGTAGCCGCTACGACATAAGGATATATCATCCATATGTTAGAGTGGAATTTCCATAAAGTTTTTTTTTTTCTGAAACAACATTTAAGGGAACAGCATGCAGACGCCACATCTCTTCTCATAGATAAGCTACCATCACCCAAGCTAGCTTATTTCCATTATGTATGTAAACATATTCCAGTCCTTTGATATTAATGAAATGGAGTTTTATTCCTGCTGCATCTTTGTGTTTACTTTTATATCCATATTCTTTTGCATTCCTACATAAGTCTAGATTAGTGGTATCAGAGCGGTCTACTATTTCTATATTTTTCTTTACATGTCCCCATTGAGGACAAGGTATAAGTAGATAGGGCTTGAACTAGTTGAAACTTTGCAAGACCAGCCTCGTAGACCCTGATGGTATCACATGGCAGAAGAAAATAAAGATGAGGGAGCAAGAGATCCCTTCAAAAAAAAATTTAAAGAAGCCTTCGAGCAACAGAGGAACATGATGATGGACAAATTTACCCAGATACTTCAGCAAATGACCATAGGTGACACATATTCATTCAGTAGCCACTATGGTGGCACCTCCCTTCAAGGTACAAGTCAACTTTTATATTCCAATATTTGAAGTCCAGATCGATGTAGTGTTACACTAAAAAATGTCACCTTGACTACTTACAGTTAGTATGGCTCAAATCAACAGTCATGCTACCCTCTTAGGCAAGTCTCATGCCTCTGTTATCCATCTCAAACTCAAAGAAGAGAGAAAGTCTTGTAAAAACTATGTTTATCTCTGGGGTCGCAGGTTCTCTCTAGCCTTACCTGCGGGGACGCTGACCATGTTCACAAAATCTGCGTCCATGGACGCTCTGTATGTTAAGGGACAGGTGCGTCCCTCTGTAAAAGGCAAAATGCGCGAGTTTTATCTTGAAAAAGTTACTTGTGGTTACTTCTAGAACATTCTAGAGGTCGGTTTGATGAAATGGATGCGCCTCCAGTTGGTTCATGTATCTCTATTAAGGGGGAACTTATCCCATCAATAAGGGAGCTATCCCACCCATAGAGGGGGATGATCCCATTGATAGTGGACCTGAATAACCTCTTTACAGCACTATAAATAAAGACATTGAGCCAGAAGGAGAGGAGGTTGGAGCTATACATTTTCTTTGGGTAAATGCTGCAGGATTTAGGTCTTCCATTAGAGCCTTTGTGAGGAGAGATTGTCTTCACTTGATTCTACTTGGGAGAGGGTGAGCTTTGTCAAAGTAGAGGAAAACCCTTGATGGACCCTGGGAGAAACTTGCACAACGCCAAGGCCAGGTTGTAAGAGTTTCTTTGTTTCGTTATTAATACAAACTGGTTTATTTTTCTCAATAGCTTGTGTTAATGAGTTATTTCATGTGTTCCTTGGTCTGCATGTTGAATATATGTTTTATTATATGAAATGCAAGTGCTTGGTAATTGTTTGATTGTTTGTGGTTGCAGGAATTGACTTGAAGGAGGAGCTCATCCGGATCGTCGAGAACGGACTTCAACAACAGCGTTTTGGAATAAGGTAAGCCTAAACACTTGTAGTTTTCATGTTGTAAAAGGTGTATTTAGAGAAAGATCACTCCATTTTGTCTTGTTTGTCATTAGAATGTCTTAGACTTCTAGGAAGGTCAGTCGTGTCCGCACCCTTGACAGATTCCGTGTGACAAATTGGCGACTCCACTGGGGAATCCATTAATGAGAGAGTCTTTTCCTTTATATGAACTTTGCTTTGAGAAAATCATTTTTATTTTCTGGTTTTTGACTGTGAGAATTAGTATTTGGGTGGCTTAGCTGTAGATTTAGTTGGCTTTAGTTTTTCTTCCTTTTTCCAGAAGGACGCAGTCTCTGTGTGCTGCACAGTGCGTCCTTGGACGCGCTGTTGTTGACTGCACAGTGCGGGGCCGCACCTGTGACAACGGGTGGCCTGCGTCTTCCTGTAAAAGTTAAGAAAATTCCATTTTTGCTTTAAATTACTTTTAGATTTTGTTTTTCCTTAGTATTTTCTGCCCAGATCCTTTAGTACCCTGTCGAGAATTCTCACCTGAACTAGTTTTGTGAGCTTTGAGTGTTTTAGTGGTTTTCAACGAAGTTTAGACCTAGGGTTTGATTTTTGAATAGGTTCTGTAGTAACTTTGAGCTTAGAAAGTTGTCCAGCCTTAGATATCTCTGGTTAGTCAACCTTCTTAGAAGTTGAGCCTGTCGTAAAGTCTCCTTGTGTGAGCAACTTATCATTTGAGTTGTTTTGGGTCAAATTTCGCTTTGCTTGTTTTTAAAGTATTGATTTCCATTTTCAAAAAGGACAAAAAGATTAGAATTTTGTTTTGACTAGTTTTTGGTTCTGCAATAAGCTAGTCCTTGATTCGTTCATGATCAAGTAAAACACCTTAGAAATAATCATTGTTAGTTTTGGCCTCGTTAAGATTGCTTAGAGTAAATTTGCTTTTAGTTTGCTTATGAGTGCATTTTCATAGATTTTAAGAGTTGTTAAGATTGATTTTTTGGTTACATTAGATTTATTTGCTTTATTAAAAGAAAAATACAAAAACATCTTCTTAAAAAGTCTTGTTTCAAGTAGCTTTTTGTTTTCAAAAGAAGAAAAGAGTTTTTTCGTGCATGTAAAGAGAAGTTATGTTTTTATGCTTGGAAAAGAAAAACGAATTGTTTCTTTGATTGTCTTCAATTAAGAAGTTGCTTTTATAAAGATTGCATTCTCTCAACTTTTTAGTTAAGCAATTCATCGAAAAAGTAAAGTAGTGGATAAATCATTTTAGGTGCATTTTGTAGTGGTTTCGAGTCGAGTCAACACACCACTAGTTTCACTTCCATCACCTTTTGACTTAAGAAACAACCTTAAAAGTAACGCTTAAATTAAAATCAATCTAGTAATCTTTATTTTTCTAGGGCTCTGAAGCACCAACATAGCTTAGGCTAGGGTCTTGGAGTAGGTGAGTACTTAACTCTCCAAGACTACAAAACCAAACAGATAGTCTATCTTGAGTAGAACAAATCCAATTGTTTCAGTTACATTCTGGGAAAGCTCCTCTTAAAGGAGAAACACGAGCTCGTGTCCGAACCAGTGAGGGGATCATTCCTCCCTCGTTGGGAACGACGCCAGGCAGTACGTATTACAAACGGTAAACCTCGGATTAACCATTGTCGAGGAGCCAGGGGTCACTTATCGGTAAACCTTGGATTGTTGTCAAGGAGCCGGTAAGGGGATTGGAGCTTGCTACTCTGCCCTTGCGTGCTGTCGGAGTTTAGACTGTTCCCCCAGGTGTAATTGTTGTGATTGGTAACCTTAGTGGCCATAATATCTAGGATTCTACCCAAGGTGACGGTGGAGGGAAGGTCCCACTGTACCTGGAGCAGACGTCGGTTATACTCACTTGGATTTTCTGGGGGGTTCGCTTCACTTCGAGACGGTTAAAGTGGAGGAACTTGGTCCAGTCTATTCATTAAGCAGGTTGCCGGGGTAACTGTTCCACCCACTATTTCTGTACTGAATCCTGCGAGGTTGGGCCTAATCACCAACTAGCGTTTTTGGTCCGGAAGACTACTGTTTGTGTGTGGTTTGACGCTCTAGATTATTTAGGCGTGTGCTTCAAATTTGATTGGTTCTTTAGAAGACTTTAGGTGGTTTGATTTGAAATTTTTTACTTTGATTTCGTGTGTTGTAGTTAAAATCTTTAATTGTGGCGGAATTACCGAGAAGGTCCCGTCGCATTGCGGGCCAGTCTCCTGAAGTTGTATCTGTGGCCGAATTGTTGAGAAGATCCCGTGAACTTAGGGGTTCACCTCCTCGAGACGACCCCAGTTATTTAGAGGGTTTAAAGGTCCTTGTAACTCCTAGTGGCAGTAGAGTAGGTTCACCTGAAGAAGGAGAATCTTCTTTGGTAGTCCATCCAGATTACCAAAGATTAGAAACAGGTTACAATCCCGAAGCTGTTACAGTTTCCGAGCTTGCTGGTAGTTTTTCATCTGCCAGTGAAACAGGCGAAGAACCTGAAATTTCAGAACCTGTTACTCCAACTCCTAGTGTTCCTGATTCACCAAGAATAGAAAGAATTATCACCGAAAATCTTCCTGTTGGATTAATTGCTATAGAAGAACTTGTTCCAGAGGAAGAAATAGGCGTTTCTGATTCTGAAGATCTAATTACCCTTGATCTAAGGGAGCGTGAATCCATCTTTTACAGTCCTCCTAGAAGTGAATCTTGGTACCTTGCATTAACCAATTTTTTAGACAACTCAGTAGGTTTTTCTACACCTCGTACTCCGGTTCCACCTAGAGGAATTCATTCTCCTGTAAATATGTCTGGTCAGTCATCTGTGTTTTCACAAAGTCCTGAATCATTTTTACATGGCGGTCCTTCTGTTCCTACTGGGTATCAATCACTTTCTGGTACCTTTGCGGGAGCATCTCCTCAACCTGTTGATCATGGGTTATTAGTTGGAAACAGTGGTAATGTACCATTGAGTATAGGTGAAGTTTATATGATGTCAGGTTCAACTCCCATTAACCAACCTCAAGGTGGCCAATTACCGCCTGGGGGGCAACCTTCGTTAATGCCTGGGGGGCAACCTCAAGGTACTTCATTTGTGACTGGGGGGCAACCTCAAGGGTATCAACCCCAAGGGTATCAACCCCAGCCTCAATATGTACCCCAAAGTCAACCTCAGTATCAGTATCAACCTCAAGGATGGCAACCTCAAGGATGGCAACCCCAAGGGTATCAACCCCAAGGGTATCAACCTCAAGGATACCAACCTCAAGGTCAAGGTCAACCCCAGTATTCGTATTTACCTCAAGGTTATCAACCTACGGGTCAATACCCTGGTCAAGGTTATCAACCACCTCAAGGGCAATCATATGGGACTACACCTTACAGTTATCAACCCTATCCTCAATACGGCTATGGATCTCAGTATCCTCAACCTGTTACGAGTCAATACCCTGGAATGTTAACATGGGATCCGTCACAGGGTCAACAGATGTCGCAACCAAGTATACAGTCGGTACCTCAAGCAGGACAACCTGCAGTTCCTGGTCCACCCCAGCAACCGCAACCTGTCCAGTCAAGTGTTCAGACCCCTGTAACTTCTGTAGTTACTCAGCCGCCAATTGCACCTAGTACTCCACCTCACACGGCTGCAGCAACTACCGCTTCATCTACCATGCTTACTTCTGGAGTATCGGCAGCTCCGGTTTCTACTGTCCCTGTAACCGCTCCTCAGACATCTGTACCGTTGTCTGGACCCACGGTTCAAACCACAGTCCAGATGCCTGCAGGCCAACCTGGTACAAGTACGGTTGTTACTACTCAACCTCAATTTGTTCAACCTCCGTACCAGGGACAGTATCAACCTGGGCAAGCTGCCCAACAACCGGTTTACCAGTATCAACCGTATCCTGGGTACAATTATCAACCACCTCAGCAACCCCAGTACGGTCCGGTTAATCCTGGTTTTCCAGGAGGATATAATATCCCAAATGCGACTCCTGTTCCTAGTTATCCTGGATATCCTCCTCCTGGGGCTGGTATTGTGACTCAGAGTTTTAGAGATCCTAACCGGCAGTTACCGTTTATTGCGACTTTAGATTTACCCGACTTGACGCGCCTAACGAACGATCCAATTCAATATCTTCCGTTCTGGCCGCCAATGCCAAATAAGTTGCCCAGCGATATACCCAAGTTCGAAGGTAAGTCTGGAGAGGATCCGTCTAATCACGTGATGACTTACCACCTCTGGTGTGCATCAAATTCCATCTCAGATGATTCTATCCGCTTACGTCTTTTCCAGCGTACACTCATTGGTCTCGCAGCCAAGTGGTACATTGAGTTACCACGGGCTTCTTTTTACAACTTTAGCCAGTTAGCTACTTCATTCTTAACTCATTTTCAGTTACCAGTCAGATACGATAATGGTACAGAATTATTAACTTCGCTAAAACAATCGACATCCACGTACATTTCTGATCACATCCATGAGTGGAGACGTCGAAGAAGATTAGTGAAAGTTTTTATCCCGGACCAAATCTTAGCTGAATGGTTTGTCAAATCATTATTACCAAGAATTACTGAAGATGTAGCTAAGGCCGGCGTAGTTACTGAGGAGCAAGTCATTGCTCAGGCACAATACCTTGACTTAGTTTACACTCAGTCGGGTACGTTACACGAGAAAATTCCGGATCTTCCAAAGTCAAACCAAATCGCTGCTGCTCCTTCGGGATCTCATGCCGCTGATGGTATGATCGGTATCGTGACTACGAAGAGTAAGAAGAAGTCTTCCAAGACCTCCAATACTCCAATTATCACTTTGCCTGATTCTCCGACAGGAGAGTCTTCTCCTCCTGAACTTACCGCCGACATTCACGCTGTAGAGTCATCTACGGCCAAATCCAAAAACGGTGGAAAGAAGAAAGGAAAGAAGAAGGCTAAAGCAGACAAGGCTCCAAAGGAGAAAACGGAAAAGTCGGAAACCAATGACGAAAAGCGCAAACCTCGTTATCCTTGTCTCATTTGTGAAGAAGATCATTTTACGAGAGACTGCCCTCATCGGGCCGAGGTAGTGAAAATAGTTAAAGGTTCTCCGACTCCTGCTGTGTTAAAGAATCCATTCCCGAGCAGGAAAATAAGATGATAGGTTCTTCTTCGAATGCCAGTGAAGAACCCATTTTGATGATGTCTCATGTCAGGATTGCGACTCGATCGCAAGATTATGGTAGTAAGGCTCCTGTTGATGGTAAAGAAGCAGAATCTTCTCACTCTAACCCATCAACCTCAGCTCCTGGTTCCGATCCACTACAGATCGAAAAACCTAACCCAGACTTAGTGATTAAGCCGCCCGCCAAGGGTGTACTTCGAAGGTCTGCTTTCAATCCACATGCGAGAGCAGCCCAGAATTACAACATTGTTGAAGACTTAGCTGTTTCACCTTCAGCAATGTCGGCACTCGAAGTGCTGCAATCATGTCCAGCGCAACGAAAATTGCTTTTGTCGGCTATTGGAGCTGTCGATGTTCAGGACCCGAACCTAATGATCTTTGATCTAGAAAGTAGTACACCGCGTCTCCCCCATCAAATGGCTTTCCAAATTCCAGTGATAGTCAAAAACAGGCCTATTCATCGGACTGTGATTGATGAGGGAGCTTCTACGTGTATTATGTCGATTCAATGTTGGAGATCGCTTGGTTCTCCTTCGTTGAACCAATCCCCCACCATCCTTAAGGCCTTTGATGGCCGTGGGTTCCGTCCGTTTGGTATTCTACAAGAATTGCCTATAGGGGTCGAAGGTAAAACCGTTAGTCTGGATGTGGAAGTGGTTGATGCCCCTCTAGACTACAACCTTCTTTTGGGTCGAAGTTGGTCATATGCTATGACAGCGGTCGTTTCATCGGTCTTCAGAGTCATTAAGTTTCCACATAACGGTAAGATCGTGACTATTGATCAGCTGACATACTTTTCATCCGACCCAACCTCTTTAGAAACTATCCAGCATGTTGGTAAAACGACAATCCCTTATAGGGACATTGGTGTAGGTTTAGTTAAGGATTCCGGTTTACTGGGAACTTTTCCTCTCCCTCCACTCAATGCAGACCCTTCGTTCGCAACAATTCATATGATCACGTCAGAAAACATTATTTATGATGATCCTTGGTATGTTCCCTCTGACTCTGAGCTAGACTCACTCGGTGATGTTATGCCGTTGAGTCCGTATGAGATTGCTTATGAAGCTCTTATGTCTTTTACCGACTTTCATTCAACCGACCAAATGAATGTGGTCAGTGAAGAGTCACTTTTCACCTCACCCTTAGAACGGATAACGTTTCCCGAAGAAGTGTCATCTGACGAACAACTTCGCGAAATCCTAAGTGTAGATGATCTACCATGGGACGATCTCCATCACAGATCTTCGTTTTTACCTAAGGATGATGCATTTGAAAATGATTTTTCATCTATCTTTACCGCTGAATATGTCAAAGACGCTCAGGATCCAACGAAACATTCTGATTCAGAGCTGAATTTAGGGAATATTTCTCGTACTATTCCCATTGATATTTCAGTGAAGCCCGGAATCAAGGAGAACATTCATATAGGTGCCGCATGTACTGACGAAGAAATTGAAACTTACAAGGCCCTATTCCAAGAATTCCGCGACGTGTTTGCCTGGTCTTACGAAGAAATGCCGGGAATTGATCCTGCCATTGTTGTTCATGAAATCAAAACCTACCCGGATGCTAAACCCATTCGGCAACGGTTGCGTCAGATTCACCCTCGAAAAGCAGCTGCAATCAAAGCCGAAGTCGAAAAGCTGTTGAAAGCAGGTTTCATTTATCCGATCCCGTTAACGGATTGGGTATCGAATATTGTTCCCGTCAATAAAAAACAAGGAACAATAAGAATCTGTATCGATTATAGGGATATCAATCGAGCTTGTCCAAAAGACAACTATCCTACGCCTTATATCGATCAAATTATTGATGATTGTGCCGAAAGTGAGATGTTTTCCTTCATGGATGGTTTCTCCGGGTATAATCAAATCAATATTCTACCTGCCGATCAACCAAAAACAGCATTCATTTGTCCATGGGGGACATTTGCTTATTGCAAATTACCTTTTGGCCTTAAGAATGCCGGTGCTACTTTTCAACGGGCCATGTCTTATGCATTTCATGACATCAAGCACATTGTGCAACCCTATCTCGATGATTTGCCTGCTCATTCTTTACACCGAGCTGATCACCTTGTCCATTTACGAGCAATCTTTATGAGGTGTAGGCATTATCGAATTCGGTTGAATCCCCACAAGTGTGTTTTCTGTATAGAAACAGGTCGATTGCTGGGATTTGTTGTTTCCAAAACCGGCATTCGCGTCGATCCCTCGAAAGTCGAGGCTATCATCCAATTGCCTCCTCCTTCGAGTTTGCGCCAACTCCAAAGTTTGCAAGGGAAAGCAAACTTTTTACGCCGATTCATCCCTAACTACGCCGAGGTCACTAAAGGTTTTACACGGTTGTTGAAACAGAACGTACAATTCTTTTGGGACGAGATTGCTCAACAATCTTTTGATGCACTGAAACACGCGTTGACCCATGCACCGTTATTGCATCCTCCCAACTACAACCAGGACTACTTCTTATACCTCGCAGCTTCGCATTCCACCATTGGAATGGTGTTAGTTCAAGAAGATGAATTCAAGGCAGAGCATGTGATATATTACCTTAGCAGAACCTTAAATCCAACTGAGTTAAAATATTCACATGTGGAGAAATTGGCCCTGGCAGCCGTTCAAGCTGTCCAGCGTTTTCGTCACTACATTCTTCTCCGCAAAACTACTGTTATTTCGGATTGCAACCCTATGATTTATATCTTGACAAAACAACTGCTAGGGGGCAAGTACTCTAAATGGATCGTCATCCTGCAAGAGTTCGACTTGGAGTTTGAGAAGTCCAAGTCTAAGAAATCTTTAGTCTTCGCGGAATTAATGTGTGATTTCCCGAGTGCTGACACAGAGACTGTGGCAGAGGAGTCCATTGCGGACGAATCTTTGTTTCTTATTAGCACTGTAGATCCGTGGTATGGGGATATAATCATCTATCTCCAAACCCAAACCTTTCGGCCTGAAGCTTCCAAGGAAAACCGTCGAAAAATTCGGTTTCAATCCCAGCAATACAGAATTATTGGAGATACACTTTATCGCCTGGGGGCAGACTTAGTTTTTCGACGTTGTTTAACTCACGATGAGGCTGAGAGAGTTTTGAATGATTGTCACTCTGGAGCATGTGGCGGTCATATGTCTGGGTATGCCACAGCTCAGAAGGTGTTGCGCGCTGGCTATTTCTGGCCGTCTATCATCCTTGCGGTTGATTATTTTACTAAGTGGGCCGAGGCGATGCCTACATTCGACGCAAGCGGCAAGACAGCTGCACTTTTCTCCATCCATCATTTTAAGCATAATACCTCTTTAGGTAAAGTCCATTTCTGGGTTTGCCCAAAGAGTCCCCATCAAAATCAACTAACTCATAAGCCCCTTTTGCTAGCTTTCGCTTTACAATGTAGGGCCCATGCCACATGGGAACGAATTTTCCAGCACCTAGCTTATCGTTTGCTTGATCATATAATAGTACTAGGTCTCCTTCTGAAAAACTTCGAGGAGTTACACTTTTATCGTACTGGGCTTTCATTCGTTTTGCGTGAGTCTCGATGGCTAAAGTAGCGTCACGTCGAGTCTCATCTAATTTAGCCAAGTATAACAACCGTTTCTCCTCTTCGGAAGTAGCTGGAAGTAATTCGACAGCCATTTGAAGTGATGGGATTTCGCACTCAATAGGTAACACAGCTTCTAAGCCATAAACTAGCTGAAAAGGGGTGAAACCTTGTCAGAACCTTACCTTAGCAGAACCTTAAATCCAACTGAGTTAAAATATTCACATGTGGAGAAATTGGCCCTGGCAGCCGTTCAAGCTGTCCAGCGTTTTTGTCACTACATTCTTCTCCGCAAAACTACTGTTATTTCGGATTGCAACCCTATGATTTATATCTTGACAAAACAACTGCTAGGGGGCAAGTACTCTAAATGGATCGTCATCCTGCAAGAGTTCGACTTGGAGTTTGAGAAGTCCAAGTCTAAGAAATCTTTAGTCTTCGCGGAATTAATGTGTGATTTCCCGAGTGCTGACACAGAGACTGTGGAAGAGGAGTCCATTTCGGACGAATCTTTGTTTCTTATTAGCACTGTAGATCCGTGGTATGGGGATATAATCATCTATCTCCAAACCCAAACCTTTCGGCCTGAAGCTTCCAAGGAAAACCGTCGAAAAATTCGGTTTCAATCCCAGCAATACAGAATTATTGGAGATACACTTTATCGCCTGGGGGCAGACTTAGTTTTTCGACGTTGTTTAACTCACGATGAGGCTGAGAGAGTTTTGAATGATTGTCACTCTGGAGCATGTGGCGGTCATATGTCTGGGTATGCCACAGCTCAGAAGGTGTTGCGCGCTGGCTATTTCTGGCCGTCTATGTTTAAAGATTGTATCCTTGCCGTCAGAAAATGCCACAACTGTCAAGTGTTTGATCGCAAGATGCGCGCTCCACCTGCTCCTCTCCACCCTATAATTGCCGCTGGTCCATTCGCCAAATGGGGCATTGACTTTATTACTTGTAACCCTCACTCGGCCGGGGGGCATGCGTATATCATCCTTGCGGTTGATTATTTTACTAAGTGGGCCGAGGCGATGCCTACATTCGACGCAAGCGGCAAGACAGCTGCACTTTTCGTATTCAATCATATCATAACTAGGTTTGGTGTCCCACAAGCAATCATTACGGACCATGGAAGCCATTTTCGAAATGTCATGATGACTGAACTTACAAGCCAGCTTGGTTTGCGCCACGATAGCTCTACACCTTATTATCCGCAAGCCAACGGTTTGGTTGAGTCAATCAACAAAGTTCTAGTCATCATGATTCGACGGATCATTGGTATCCATCGAACGAATTGGCATAACATGTTATTTTCGGCGCTATGGGCATATCGAACTTCAGTGAAAAATTCAACAGGTTTCACCCCTTTTCAGCTAGTTTATGGCTTAGAAGCTGTGTTACCTATTGAGTGCGAAATCCCATCACTTCAAATGGCTGTCGAATTACTTCCAGCTACTTCCGAAGAGGAGAAACGGTTGTTATACTTGGCTAAATTAGATGAGACTCGACGTGACGCTACTTTAGCCATCGAGACTCACGCAAAACGAATGAAAGCCCAGTACGATAAAAATGTAACTCCTCGAAGTTTTTCAGAAGGAGACCTAGTACTATTATATGATCAAGCAAACGATAAGCTAGGTGCTGGAAAATTCGTTCCCATGTGGCATGGGCCCTACATTGTAAAGCGAAAGCTAGCAAAAGGGGCTTATGAGTTAGTTGATTTTGATGGGGACTCTTTGGGCAAACCCAGAAATGGACTTTACCTAAAGAGGTATTATGCTTAAAATGATGGATGGAGAATTTTTTAGATAGGTTAGATTTCCTTTCTAGCTAGCAAGTGTGTTAGTTTAGTCAGTATGCTTAGTTTAGCGAGTGTGGTTTTTCGTCATTATTTTGGCTCATCTTGGTTTTACTCTTGATATTGTAGATGTCGACGCCTCTCCAAACATACATTGGATTTGCTGATGGTGCTTGTCGTAGTACACGGAATATCTCTTCCGCAGCTTGGGTTATCTATTCACCCTCTGACGAGTTAGTTTCTATGCATGGGGTAAGCCTCGGTCAAACAACGAATAACATTGCAGAATACAGTGCAGTGGTTGAATTATTATCCGAATCTATTTCATTTGGAATTCGACGTTTGATAGTGAGGTTAGATTCTGAACTTGTTGTATTACAGCTTAATAGAGTTTATGCCATTAGAAATCCTGTGTTATTAAGGTTGTTTTTGAGAGTGCGTCTCTTGGAACGTGAATTTGATTACATTGAATATCAACATATTCCAAGGTCTTTGAATACATTAGCAGATGCAATTGCTTCTCGAGTGTTGGACAGACATTTATAATAATCATGCAAGTAAATTTAAAGACATTTCATCATACATGTTAAACAAGATAAGCCGGTAATAGTGATATATAGATATAGATAGAAGTGTGTCCAAAAATATATACATCGTCTTCGATCATAGGTTTAACACACCTTATGATCGGCAAAATGATAGTGCAAAAAGTCAAAAATGTCACATGTGACTACAAAAGTGACTAGTCAATCACTGGTGGTGCTCTCTGTACGACACCACTGCGCGGGCTATCTTGCGCAGAAATCTCCTAAACGGTCCAGGGACCGCGACCACGAAGCGCTGAAGCCTCATTGGAATATCATCCATAGTAGTCTCAGGTATATCTGCCGTGAGACGCTCTAGATCATGCTCCAAATCGGCTAGTACTTCTGCTGTCGCATCCTGTAGGGCCGGTGCCGGTGCAGCTGGATGTCGTCTGTCGTAAGGCCGGAGATTGGCTGGACGCTGTGGTCCAACATCTGCATTTTTAAAATTTTACTGTTACTTTGAGACGATATATATGAAAAATAAAAAATACATAATTAGAAAACTTGTGAAAATGAAAGTACCTCTGTCATCCCATTGTTCTCCCTGTGGAAGAACCATGTCCGGATCACCTCTGAAATCCATTCCGGCATATGGAAAGTCTTGTATCACAAAAAGCTGGCCCTCTAGCCAGTCGAAGTAACTGTCTGAGAATCGAACCACTGCAGCACCCTCGTCAGGATGCCGGGCCATCACCGCAACCCATCGAACAAGCTTTGGCTCCCGAGGACCCAAGTCATCAACAGTGAGTTGCTGAGGGATCAGCATAGGAACTCTCTCCAAGGCAAAGCTCACGACTAGAGGCCCATATCCAAAAGTCTTTAGTCGTCCGTTCTTTGCCTTGGTCAGTTGGCTCTTCATATGAGCCGACACAGCTTCGCACCAGTTGAAGATGGTGCCTTGGTAACAGTCAACTGCCATCCGCATTTGGGACCCGGAGGCAATGTGCAAGGTGGCCGCGCCACAAATCCTAGTGACCGTAAATGCAATAACTCTAAGTTCCGCCAGAGCGATGTGCTTTATCTCCACGCCTTTTTTATGGCGAGTCCCTGGTCTGCACCACTCCTCGCGGAGATCATCAAGGGATTGGCCACCCGGCCTGGTCCCCGCAAGGTTGAGTTGCTCACCTCTGTTTGGCAAGCCAGTGAGAAAGTATACATCCGAGGGCTCTATCTCGAGCTAGTGCCCTCCAATGTAAAAACATTGATCCTGAACGTTCCATCGCTCAACCAGCCATTCCAAAAATCTTACCTGGCCCCTCATGCCCGGTATGGTCCAATATTTGTACAATCCACATGTTCTTAAGGCATCCAGAGAGGGTTGGTGGTTAATCGCAGCTTCATCATCCTCTACGTGCTCTCTCTCTCTCCAGTCTAACATGTTTAAGGTCCTGCACATCAAAAGAGTCAATTAGAAATTAATTTGAGCAAATTTGGTGGTTTTTTGAGAGAGTTAGGGTTTTGAAATGCGCCCTTTGCGGAAGACGCACCCCGGATTTTTAGCACAGGGCGTCCGGACGCAGCTCGCCTGAAGGTGGACTGCGTCCCCCGACCTTTTTCCCGTGTGAGAAAAAGTGGGGGACGCGGGTCACCCGAAGGGCACCTGCGTCCGCCGAGGGGCGCATTTTGAACCCAAAACCCCCCAAAAAATGAAACAGAGACCAAAAACAAAAAACTAAACGGATAAAAATGAAGATTGGGATGTGTAAAATACCTCGGTGAAGCGGCGTTCGATTCCGACGGTCAGATTTTCTGCAGCAACCACGGGAAGTTTCTTGTCAAAAGCTCCTTTTTCAACCTCAACAGTGAAACGGTAAAAATGACATGGTAAAAGGTCTTTTTATAGGTTTTTTGGATGAATTAGTTCATTTTTTACCATGAAAAGATGTTTTCAAATGTATTTTTGCCTATTTTAAACAGGTATGAGTAATGTGTCGCTTTTGTGCAGGACGAAGGGATTTCGAGGGAAATTGTAATTTTTCACAAACAAAATTTCAGAGTCATCTTTTAAGCCCTTTTCTGACTGCTAAAACATGAAAAGATCGCCGAGTGTTTCTTTTTCACTCGTTAAAACGGAATTAAAAGACGGTCCCCTTTTAGCTCTTTTCTGACCGCAAAATCAGGAAAAGATTGCCGGGTTTTTGTCGTTTCAAACTCGATAAGGAAATAAAACGACGTGTCTTTGATCGCTTTTTACTTTTCAGGTCAACGATACTATTATGAAAGTACTCCTTGGTCGCAAGATCAAGCGGTTCCCACAGGTATTATTTTATACTTTTTCGGGCTTGAGGGACACAAATATACGAAAAAGTTCAACGTGGAGTTTCCTTAAGTTTTTCAGACTCTCTAAAATTGAAAAACGCCGAGTTTCTCCTATACTGGGCTCGTTAAGCTTTTACAGTAAAGGACCTGTTCAATTACAAACAGGAACGAACCACTCCTTCCTAGGGTTCGCATTTAAACTAGGTTGGACTCGTCCGAAGGATGAGCTTATAATCAAGCATATGTTATCCTCCTCAAGCTTGTTAAAAATAAAGAGGTACTTGCCAGAAATGGTGGGGGAAAAAAGAGAAGAATGAACCTATTTGTCACCTTTTGCCTCAGAAGAAACTTTATTACCGCTCTTGAACACGACACTTTTCATTCACCTGGGTTGGGAAATCTTTTACCTCACAGTTGGCTAAATCACTTTGAAAATCTTTAACCGGGTTCAGGGATCAACTTTGAGTTATTCGTCACCAAACCATCTGTTGTGTCGTTATGTGTTCAAGAGGTCTGCAAGCAAAACTTTCATCTGCAAAATACTTGTCATCCATTTGACCATCCCTGAGTTAGTCCTTACAGCAACATTTCTTCAACTTGAATAATGATTTCATGTTGCGGGCTTGCCTGCAACGGGTCGCTTTCTATCGACATCGACACATTATCTAGAAAGATGACTTAGGAATCGACAGCACCTTGAAGTCTGCATGCATCAATGGCAGGTTTCTCGCCTTTGACGTCAGTTTACATCATTGACTTTCGATCAAAGGATTCCGTGAAGTGTTCGACATCAAAACATCTATTCACATTTCACAGGTTGTGCTTGGTACTTTGAGGACCATTGACATTACTGGTGGTTTCTCTCACGCTTGTTAACAGTTTACATCATTGACTGGTAATCAAGTGGTTTCTACCATGTTCGACATCGAATCATTTAATCACATGGCTAGAATCGTACCAATTCGGGAAGTAGAAGTGAAGACCCTGGATCTAGTTTCTACCATCCAGGCTGCGAGGAGTTTTGTATTCATTGTCTATGTAGACTTATCATAAACAGATGGCTGCGTCCATACTGTGTCTACAAAAGTCTATAAAAATAATGTACTGCAAGATCATTCCTGTATCAGAATAGTTAGTCCATTAGTTAAAGTTTTGAATCTGAGTATGGGAATGCCTACCTCAGTGATGATATAATCTTATCCATGTATTTTGTGTTGAAAATTGCAGGTTCCAACCAGGCCATCCACAAGGCAATCCTTAAAATGATAAAGCGCTTCACCCTTCCTAGAATTACAAAACCCTATTCTATTCCAGGCTTCGCACTTTAGGGGGCAATCTGTTACACTAAAAAATGTCACCTTGACTACTTACAGTTAGTATGGCTCAAATCAACAGTCATGCTACCCTCTTAGGCAAGTCTCATGCCTCTGTTATCCATCTCAAACTCAAAGAAGAGAGAAAGTCTTGTAAAAACTATGTTTATCTCTGGGGTCGCAGGTTCTCTCTAGCCTTACCTGCGGGGACGCTGACCATGTTCACAAAATCTGCGTCCATGGACGCTCTGTATGTTAAGGGACAGGTGCGTCCCTCTGTAAAAGGCAAAATGCGCGAGTTTTATCTTGAAAAAGTTACTTGTGGTTACTTCTAGAACATTCTAGAGGTCGGTTTGATGAAATGGATGCGCCTCCAGTTGGTTCATGTATCTCTATTAAGGGGGAACTTATCCCATCAATAAGGGAGCTATCCCACCCATAGAGGGGGATGATCCCATTGATAGTGGACCTGAATAACCTCTTTATAGCACTATAAATAAAGACATTGAGCCAGAAGGAGAGGAGGTTGGAGCTATACATTTTCTTTGGGTAAATGCTGCAGGATTTAGGTCTTCCATTAGAGCCTTTGTGAGGAGAGATTGTCTTCACTTGATTCTACTTGGGAGAGGGTGAGCTTTGTCAAAGTAGAGGAAAACCCTTGATGGACCCTGGGAGGAACTTGCACAACACCAAGGCCAGGTTGTAAGAGTTTCTTTGTTTCGTTATTAATACAAACTGGTTTATTTTTCTCAATAGCTTGTGTTAATGAGTTATTTCATGTGTTCCTTGGTCTGCATGTTGAATATATGTTTTATTATATGAAATGCAAGTGCTTGGTAATTGTTTGATTGTTTGTGGTTGCAGGAATTGACTTGAAGGAGGAGCTCATCCGGATCGTCGAGAACGGACTTCAACAACAGCGTTTTGGAATAAGGTAAGCCTAAACACTTGTAGTTTTCATGTTGTAAAAGGTGTATTTAGAGAAAGATCACTCCATTTTGTCTTGTTTGTCATTAGAATGTCTTAGACTTCTAGGAAGGTCAGTCGTGTCCGCACCCTTGACAGATTCCGTGTGACATGTAGGCATTCTAGATAGATGCTTAAATCTATTGGAAGGGTATTTTTCAGTTCATGATTTTTCCACGAGGGAAAATTACATTTTTGCTCCTCAAATTTTCCCATCGTGTTAAGAACCGGTGGGAAAACTTCTATGAGGAGAAGGACGAGAGGGAACCCTCACATTTTTTAGCTACACCCCCTTGGAACTCTTCCTGAGATGCAATCAAGGAGTAGTATTACCTTTTTGGGAGATATGAAGATAGGTACATAAAGTGGACCACACTACAATAGGGAAGGGACCAAGACGTGCTAGAGTTCACAAAATTCTTTTTATACCCTTCGTATGAAGTTGGGAATCAAGGATTTTGAGTGGCATCTTATACTCAACTACCACAATTGTCTGCATAAATACATCTAAGACAAGATGGAGTTCCTAGACATAAAGGTAGAGTTGGCTGACCCAAGACAAATCGTAAAGACGCAAGAAAATAACAACACCACGAAGGCAAAGGACACATGAAAGTGGTGCGAGTTTCATAAGAGCGCCACTCACAACAAAAGTGAGTGTCGAGCTAAGTAGTCACTGATGGTTGAGCTGAAGGCTTCAGAATCAAATGCATGTTCTGACTCTAAGATAGATCCTAACAGGGGGAATGACAAAGGGAAGTAAATTATTGATGCAGATCCCAATGCCATTGTTTCCACCACCAAGATATAGAAGATTTAGCTTGAATATCTAGAGGAGGGGGAGCATCTCTTCCACTCGTGGATGTGGGTGAAGGGTTCACTACTACAATTCATTTTCGATAGAATGAGCCAAAATAAACTCATTTCAGTAGAGGCTATGAATCTGTTGGGCCTACCAACCGCACCACACCCACAATTGTACACCATCGGATGGTTGCACCAAGGATGAGATCTTTGCGTCATCTAGTTGCGCTAGCTTCCTTACACCATCAAGCCCTTAGTGGATGAGTTATTGTGTGATGTGTCTCCTCTTGAAGTTTGTGAGGTATTATTAGGCCAACCATACTTGTGGAACCATCATGTTGTATCTGAGTCAAGGCCTCACACTGTTATTATTTCTTTAGCAATAAGTTATACAGGATACCAGAGGAAGCCCTTCTTACAACCATCTCTTTGATCCCTGCTAAGAAATTTAGTAAGATCATCTCCCAGACTGGGAAATTTGTTTTCTTTCTTATTAGCTTTGAAAGTAAGGGGAAGATAATGACCACATTCATGGCCCCCGGGAAGGGTTCCTCCATGTAGTAGAAGCAGGTGGATATGGTCATGGAAAAATATAGAGACATCCTCTTCTCACCTGCAGGGGTAACCTTACACTGTTTGATCAAGCATTCGATTGATCTGACTCCCAGAGAACCTATACCCAACACGTCGATATATCACTACTCCATTCTGGAAAATCAAGAGTTCAAGCAGAAAATCCAGGAGTTGTTGCAAAGAGGGCACATATGACCAAGTTCCTACACTTGTGGGAGCCTAATTGTACTTTTACAGAAGAAGGATGGGACCTCGAGGCTCTGCATTGATTATGAGGAACTAAAAAAAAGTCACTATTAGGAATAGGCATCCAATCCCATGAATTGATGACCTTCTAGACCAGCTCAACGGGGCCAATTATTTTTGCAAGATCGATCTGTAGTTTGGCTATCACAAGGTTCCAATAGAGCCCACATATGTATGGAATACCACCATCAAATCCAAAGAAGGACTTTTTGAATGGTTGGCTATGCCCTTCGGTTTGAAAAATGCCCCTACTACATTTATGAGGCTAATGGATGAAATTTTGTGGCCCTTCACCAACTCATTTGTGGTTTTCTATCTGGATGACATCCCAGTCTTCAACAATAATTGGGAAGAACACTTGCAACACATTCGACAAATCCTTCAAACCCTTGGGCAGCACAAATTATTTTCCAACTTGGAGAAATGCACCTTTAGATAAGATGCTTGCATCTCGGATTATTGATCCTATCAAAGAATTATATTGGGTTAGTCCTATGGCGGTCTAGGAAAAGAAGATGAAGGGTGAGATTCGTATATCTGTAGACTTAAGGAAGTTGAATGATGCTTCTGCCCATGATCCACTTACTATGCTATTCACAGACGAAGTACTGGAAACTATTGGAGGTCAGGAAGACTACTCATTTACTGACGGGTTCTAAGGGTATCATCACATCAAGATTGTGCTAGAGGATCAGAGTAAGACCACCTCCACGACTGAGTGGGGTTGTTTTCATCATAAAATTATGCCTTTTAGACTTAAAAATGCCCCTGCAATCTTCTATAGGGTGGCAGTCGCAGCTTTCAAAGAGTTTATTCACAAGTTTTTGAAGGCTTACTTCGATGATTGGACAATGTTTGGGTTAGTAAAGAGACATGTTTCCAGTCTTAGACTCATGTTAGATACTTGTTGAAAGCATCATATATCCCTTAATTTGAATAATTGCATATTTTTCATACCGTATCGGATACTATTGGGTCGTGTAGTCTATAAGCAAGGGTTGATGGTAGATTGTGCCAAAATTGTAGTGATTGTTAATATAGAGCCTTCAAAGAATGTCAAACAACTGCGCGTGATGCTACAAGCATTTGATAAGTGGGAAATAGACTTTCTGGGACCAATCCATCTCTAGGAAAGAAGATAAGAGCCATATATATCATTACAAAGACCAAATATTAACTAGGTGGGATGAGGCGCAACATGTAAATAATTGTAGCATAGCTACCACTGCAAAGTTAATTCTTTGAATACATCTTGTCTCGGTTTGGCTGACCTAACATCTTGATGAGTGATAGGGGTTCGCACTTGTTGAACGAAATGATTGTGGATTTTCTTGAAGAATTTCATATGTATCACTAGAAGAGTACGTTGTATCAACCTCAAGCGAATAGCAGGGTGGAGGCCTTTAACAAAATCCTAGAGAATTCCTTAACAAGGATTTTCAATGCAAAGCAAAATAATTGGGATGTGCGCATACCAGTTGTTCTATGGGCATATAGAACTACCTTCAACAAGTTGATTGAACCAACATTGTTTAGACTAGTTTATGGATAGGAGGTTGTAATGCCGATGGAATACATTGTGCTAAGTTTGTTGATTGATGCAGTTATAGACATGGTCGATCAAGATACCATGTAAGAATGCCTCACGCAGCTCGTTGAGTTGGAGGAAGATCGCTTCTTGGCAGGCTTTCATGTGCTGGTCCAGAAGGATCACAAAAAGGTAGGGCATGATCACCATATAAAACATGGCACCTTTAAGAATGGAGAATTAGTATTTTTATATGACAGTAAGTTCACAAAGTTTCCAAAGAAGTTTCAAATGCACTGGTTAGGGGCATATATTATTAAGGAGATTACAGATGGATGTGCAGTTTAGCGCGTGAAGCTGAATGGGGAGTTGTTTCTGGGAAAAGTCAAACAGAGTTGATTAAAGTTGTACAACTGTTACCCTGCCCCTGCATAATTACTATATGGATGTGGGATAGTCTTAGTACTCCATCCAGTTGCAAATGAGTGCATGGCTATAAACTACATTGCTAGGAGGATGGTTGGGCGACATGAAGGGGCTTCACAATGAAGCAAGGGAAGGCACAGAAGTGATTTGTGATGAAGGAGTTGCATTGAAATTGTGGGTCCCACGCAACTTGGCAAAAAAGTGACTTTTGGAAGCATTGCATCTGAATGAATGGTGATTTTTCATTAAAAGTAGTGGGGTGAGAATTTATGGAGCATATCTTTGGAAATTTTCCACCTAAATGCATTAATGATAGGTATTTTGAGGGAACGGATGGATTTGAAATAAAATTGAGCTATAAATACAACATACCACTCCACATTCGCACAATTTTCTTCCTGAGAATTTTCCTTAAGCTTTTGTGCCTAAGCTTGCGCCAAGAGAAATGGTGTATGTCTGACAAGGATTGGGAAAGGATTAAGGATCAAATTTCACAATCGAGATTTGCAAATTTAACTAACTGGCAGCGAGAGATAGTCATTCAAAAGTTGACTGCAACTGGACCTGAGATGGATCTGTCCCATCCTGTACCCACAAGATTGCTTACTGCAACACCTAGGTCGCCAAGGCCTAAGCCATCTACTTCCACGGTGGGAGATAAGAAGTAGAAGAAGCCTTAGAAAGCACCAGTGTGCTAATCGTCATGGAAAAATATGAAAGAAGCCCACCAGAAGGGCAAGATGGATAGGTCCAAACGGCCGACAATGCCCCCAGACCTAGAAGAGGAAGAACTACACAAAGGAATAGAGGAGATTGGTGCAGAGGAGGCTGAGCCAATAACTTGGCTACCATTATATATGCCACCAAGAAAATACCACCTGCTTTTATGAGCTACGGAGCACCCCTCCAAGGCTAAAGTGCTCAAATATTCATACACAATGAAGTTCATGGTATTTACACCTTTGCTGCTAGAGAATGTGACGTTTGAGGGAAATTTTCTCACCCGGATACCATATCTAAAAATGGAGGATTTGGATTTGGGGGACCATGCGAAGTTCACCCAACTGGCACCAAGAAAATACTTGATGAAGTTATATTATGAAGAATCGAAGGTCACTCGATTAGAGTCAATGAAATGGGTGGATGGATTTGGGTTCACAGGGTTACTGAACATGTTGTGGGTGCCACATTTTAGCCATAGCACTATCAAAATAGTCTTTGTGTGTCAAATTTTGATGCTAGTGAGCGAAGAAATCCCAACTACACCTCAGACTGTTTGGTGTAGGAGTCCTAGCAGTGGTTTGTATGATATCGCCTTGACCGCGGTTGTGCGCAAAGGCAGGTAAGATGTCCCTATTGGTAGTAAGCGTGTGAGATGTGCAACAAGCCAAGGAAGGTGCATGAACAGTTCTAACACATGAAAGTGAGGTGAGTGCGCCACTTGGAAACCTGTGAAAGGACGTGTCTAAGAAGAGAACACACGAGCAAAGGTGCATCACAAACTGGAAAGCAAGTAAGCTAGCAATCCAAATTGATGGTTAAACCAACAACACATTCTAGGATGATCCATACATACATATACAGAAAGAGTCTATACACTCATGCATAAGCAAACAGATACATATATCATTAGAGTAAACAAGATAGTTGAAATACAATAACAACATATGCATGAAACGTGTTGGCTTTGTTATATTAAGAAGTGAAAGTTCCAATCATATAGTACAACCATGACCAACCACTGCTCCTGATAGCGGAACGTTACAGTCACTCCCACATGCTCCAACAAAGAGATGTACTAGCTCTTCACTATGGAGAAGCTAAGGCTCGTTACAATGCTCTCCAAGACTTCTCTAAGATACACCTATCGGAAGCTTGGCTGACCAAAAGCCTCTACAATGAGTTATGAGGGACTATATATAGCAAAGGGTGGGGTGACCCTTCACATTCCCGTTTGTGACTATTCACCTACCCTCATGACTCTTCAACTACTCTATGACTCTTACATTCAAGTATTAACAATTGAACTTCCAATTGACAAGACGTTACATACAATCTGCACATGTACCCATGTGAGACAAAATTGGCTTAAGTAAGCCATACAAGACATCAGTATGACTCAGAAAATTGTGGGAAGACCAATTATTTGACATCTTCATGATGGTTTATAGTAGCGAAATGATGTCAAGCTTAGTAGTCCGTGATGGTGTCTGTGTACTTTGTGGTGACATCTTTCTGGAAATGAATGCTTGCCTTTGTTGCATCCGGGTACACTGTTCTGGATCCTATGTCTATCTCATCTAATGACATGCCCATTATTGTCTTGAGTGCGGACGGACCGATGACATGCTCATGCATGGTATCTGCATTGATCACCAAGTCTGCACTAATGGCTATGCGCATCAGCTCGACAAAGTACAGGTCAAGCTCTAGTCGGACTTGTGCCTTTGTCTTTGCCTTGGTGAATGTACCAATAGATGTGATCACATGTGAATGCACAAAAATATCCATGCTTCTGAATACCCATGCATGGGAAGCCTACAAACTAGTGATGAGTTATGGGAGTTCTTCATATTTTCGTATCTGACTCCAGATACGTGCCTTCAGCTCGACCACTCTAGGCTTCATCATCTTGGGAAAGTGTAATGGGGCTCCCTTGTATCTCATTGTCTATTTCTACATGTGGTCAAAAATAATATTTACGTTTGAAAAGATATGTGCTCTCCTAGCTCATCACTGCTGCCAACTGTTGACGTGGATAACTGCCTTATGCATGATACAAAATCTGGAATACAATGCCCACATGACTGCCTCAAGGGACGATACTCCATCCAGTATCAACTTCTTCAACTTTTCTTGGGCAGATGTTGTAACCGGTTCTCATCCTTGATTTTGCATCTGTAACTCCTTATCCATTCACTCATTCTCTTCTATCAAGAAGTGAACACTCGAGCTAGTGGCTTTGGCATGTGCTTTGGTAGCATCGGCAAATGTTGTTGGATGCTTGTGCACGTCAGATATGATCACTCATTCCTCAAAGTGCATAGGAGATGTATGGACATCTAGAGTAGACAATCTGCATGATTTCGGAACTCTATGTTGCAACTCGTCGAATGATATGTTTTGTAGCTCTCCTTCTAGATTGTCTCGAAGGATCTCAGTGTCTCCTTGGTCGCTTGGGACTTGCTCTGCTTCTAGATCCAGTGAAGTTTGTGCATTGACCTCTTGGTGAAAAGGCGTGAGGTTGATGTCTTGCTCTAACTATTGTTTCTCCATCTCCATATCCATCTCCTCAAGTGTTCGTTCAATCTCTTGAGCAAAGTCCTACTCGTGCGCCTGCTCACCCTATCTGCTTTGTGCCAGATGCTCGGATGCATATACCACCTATACAGGTGTTGTTTCATATGTTTGTACATGTTGTGCCACCTATTATATCTATCCTTGCTACACTTCCATCCCTTTTTTTCACAACTCCTGTTCCTTTTAGAGTTTCTCCTTCAACTCATGCAACTCCTTCATTGTTTCCTCCATCCTCTATTTTTCTCTATTCCTTTGTGCAGTCCTCCTCTTCCATTGTTGCCTCTTCACCTCTATTTCCAAAGTTTCTTTCTACACAAGTGGGTATGAACTAAACTTTCAACTTTTTCTTGCGTGTGCACTATTGACAGTATTTCTCCTGCCTTTGTCACGCACCGATATCTTTACCTCTTCTCTTGCTACTATTGGTTCTCTATTGGATGCTCCTTCACGTTGCTTTGCTAACCATTCCTTAGCAATGTCAACCGGTTCATTAGGCCTAGAGAAGTTGTGAAAATATTTCCATGGGTCTTCCTCAGCCCAATGACATGCCCTGTGGATCCAAGGAAACTATACTCTCACATAGTGATCCTTCACAAAACAATGTGGGCCATATGGATTGAAGCTTCAGGTGTCAAAAGGATATTTCTTAAACACTTTTGTTTCAGTATCTGCATGCTTGAGATTCTATATCTCATACAACCCGATTCAAACTGGAAGAGTGGGCCAAGGTGCTTTCTTCTTCTGGTGCAGCCTAGATGACAGTTCTACTGAGATGTGGTATGATCCTTCTTGCATGATGAGCTTGTCCATGGAAAGCTTTGTAAAAAATGCAGAGGCTTCTTCGCATTGTACATCTATATGAAGGTGATAAGAGGTGAGGCATACCAATCCATTATGTCAATTAGTGCTTCCATTGCTGAATTCGACATGCAAGGTGGATCCTACTCAAATATCATCTTGTACATCGGGGTGAAAAAATGATCTGAGAATTGTGGGATGACACCTCGAAAGCTCCATTCGGAAAAAAATTTACAATAAGTATTCATAGAGGTCTCCACGGTCTCCATGCCCACTTCAAGCTTGGGAACTCCTTACGGGTATAGAATGCATCCAAGATGTATGCAGACATGTAGCTTTCTACTTCCTAACCTTTGGGCACTGCCGAGCTATTGTTACCTGTTCCTTCAACCTCTTCGCCAACATGTCAGACCTGTTGCATAATTTGCCTTCACTGGCCAGTTAGTCCAACGCGATCACCCAATTCTATGGGAAGGTCTCTATTCTCTCTTGGCCATACAGGTGACATGCAAAGATGACCAAGTACTGATACGCCTTCCGCAACATCTTCATCTTGTAAATCTAGATGGGTGTCATCCAGAATTTGGCTGGCTCCTTCATCCAATTCTTCAAGATATCCCTGGAGCTGGTATTACTTCTGGGTATGTTGTACGGTGTCTCCATGGTGATCACTGGCCTTAGAAAGTGGTAGATCTGCTGGTAATCCTGTGCCCTGAAGGTAGAAATCTCTATCCTGTTGACACTGCTCAATATCATCATCTTAGGGTTATTGTGTGAGGTGATCCAATGTATCATGTCCGTGCATGGTAACGTGGGGTATCTGCATGCAATATGATATAAGAGAGACTTGTGAATGTTCACATAGACTTGGTAGTCTTCAAGATATTCCACACATGTGCCTGAGAATGCATCATTGACCTCCTTCCATTTCAGATTGATGTATTTGTGTATGATCAGCTTGTTGTCTTCATATATCGGAAAACTCATAGACACTTGCTCAAATGCTACTCTAGTTGCGCTTCCATTGGTTTCCTTTGATCCTACTCTCTATGAGGCCATTGTCAGGCGGAAAGAGTCGATAGTGCGGACACAAATCAACCTCCCTAGGAGCCTAAGACTCTCTAGTGACAAACAAGACAAATAAGAGCAATCCTTCTCTAAACATGCATTTACTATATAAGAAATCAATTGTTTAGATCCTACCTGTAGTCCAACGCTGTTGTAGCAGTCCAGCCTCGCTGATCCGGATGAGCTCCTCCTTCACTTTGAAACCTGCGTTCACTAACAATCAAACGATTAAATAGCATTTGATAATCTCATAAAATAAAACATATTTAACACATAGACCAAGGAGTACATGAAACAACTCATAAATAACAAGTTATTGAGAAGAATGGACTCATTTGCATTAATAGGAAACAAAAGGAACAATTACAACCTGAGCCTTGGTGTTGTGCAAGTCCCTCCCAGGGTCCATCAAGAGTTTTCCTTTACTTTGACAAAGCTCACCCACTTCCAAAATAGAACAAGCAAAGATGACAATCTCTCCTCACAAGCTTCTAAATGGGAGTCCTAATTCCTGCAGCATCTACCCTTAGAAATGTTTAGCTTTCAACCTCCCCTCCTTCTGGCCCAATGCCTGTATTTATAGTGCTCAAGAGGAAGTTAATCAGGTCCACCATCAATGGGATAATCCCCTCTTTGGATGGGATAGCTCCCTTATTGATGGGATAAGTTCCTCTTTGGTAGGGGTACATGAACCATCTGGATGTGCTCAATACACGTCGAACAACCTTCTAGAATGCTCTAGAAATGACCACAAGTAACTTTTTAAAGATGAAACTTGCGCATTTTGACCTTTACAGGGGGACGCACCTGCCCCTTTACATACAGAGCGTACAAGTACGCAGCTTTTGTGAACATTGGGTGCGTACCCGCAGGTAAGGTTGAGAGAACCTGCATACCAAGAGATAAATACATTTATAAAGACTTTCTCTCTTTTTGGAGTTTGACATGGAGAGCAGAGGCATAAGACTTGCCTAAGAGGATAGCATGATTGTTGATAGAGCCATACTAACTGTAAATAGTCATGGTGACATTTTTTAGTGTAACAGATTGCCCCCTAAAGTGCGAAGCCTGTAGTAGATTAGGGTTTTTTATTATCTAGGAAGGGTGAAGCGCTTTATCATTTCAAGGATTATCTCATGGAGAGCCTGGTCAGAACCTGCAATTTTCAACACAAAATACATGTATAAGATTATATCATCGCTGAGGTAGGCATTCCCATACTCAGATCAAAACTTTAACTAACAGACTAACTACTCTGATACAGGAATGATCTTGCAGTACATCATAATCATAGACTTTTGTAGACACAGTATGGGTGCAGCCATCTGTTTATGATTAGTCTACATAGATAATGAATACAAAACTCCTCGCAGCCTGGATGGTGGAAACTAGATCCAGGGTCTTCATTTCTACTTCCCGAATTGGTACGATTCTAGCCATGCGAATAAATGAGTTGATGTCGAACATGGTAGAAACCACTTGATTACCAGTCGATGATGTAAACTGTTAACAAGTGTGAGAGAGACCACCAGTAATGTCAATGGTTCTCAAAGTATCCAGTACAATCCACGAGATGTGAATGAATGAGCTGATGTTGAACATTTCATGGAATCCTTCGATCGAAAGTCAATGATGTAAATTGATGTCAAAGGCGAGAAATCTGCCATTGATGCATGCAGACTTCAAGGTACTGACGATTTCTAAGTCATCTCTCTAGATAATGTGCTGATGTCGATAGAAAGCGACCCATTGCAGGCAAGCCCACAACACGAAATCATTGTTCAAGTTGAAGAAATGTTGCTGTAAGGACTGACTCAGGGATGGTCAAATGGATGACAAGTATTTTGCAGATGAAAGTTTTGCTTGCAGACCTCTTGAACACATAACGACACAACAGATGGCTTGGTGATAAACGACTCAAAGTTAATCCCCGGAACCCGGCTGAAGACTTTCAATGTGGTTTGATCAACTGTGAGGTAAAGGATTTCCCAACCCAGGTGAATGAAAAGTGTCGTGTTCAAGAGTGGTAATAAGGTTTCTTCTGAGACAAAGGATAACAAATAGGCTCATTCTTCTCTCTTTTCCCCCACCATTTCTGGCAAGTACCTCTTTATTTTTAACAAGCTTGAGGAGGATAACATATGCTTGATTATAAGCTCATCCTTCGGATGAGTCCAACCTAGTTTTGATTCGAACCCTAGGAAGGAGTGGTTCGTTCCTGTTTGTAATTGAACAGGTCCTTTACTGTGAAATTTTAACGAGCCCAGTATAGGAGAAACTCAGCGTTTTTCAATTTTAGAGAGTCTGAAAAACTTAAGAAGACTCCAGGTTGAACTTTTTCGTAAATTTGTGTCCCCCAAGCCCGAAAAAGTATAAAATAATACCTGGGAGAACCGCTTGATCTTGCGACCAAGGAGTACTTTCATAATTAGTGCCACTGACCTGAAAAGTAAAAAGCGATCAAGGACACGTCGTTTTATTTCCAGTATCGAGTTTGAAACGACAAAAACCCGACAATCTTTTCCTGTTTTTACGGTCAGAAAAGGGCTATAAGGGGACCGTCTTTTAATTTCGTTTTAACGAGTGTAAAAGAAACGCTCGGCAATCTTTTCATATTTTAGGAGTCAGAAAAGGGTTTAAAGATGACTCTGATATTTTGGTTCGTGAAAAATGACAATTTTCCCCTAAATCCCTTTGTCCTGCACAAAAACGACACATTACTCATACCTGTTTAAGATAGGCAAAAATACATTGAAAAATATCCTTTCATGGTGAAAAATAAACAAACCTAGCATTCATTCATCCAAAAAACCTATAAAAAGTCTTTTTACCATGTCATTTTTACCATTTTACTGTTGAGGTTGAGAAAAGGGCTTTTGGCAAGAAACTTCCCGTGGTCATTGCGGAGAATCCAACCGTCAGAATTGAACGCCGTCTCTTCTAGGTATTTCACAACATCCTCCTCTTCAATTTCATCTGATTAAAATTTTGTTTTAGGTTTTAGTTTTGGTTTTTGGGGGGTTTTAGGTTTTAAAAACCACTCTGCGGGGTACGCAGGTGCCCTAAGGGTGACCTGCGTCCCCCGACCTTTTCCTATACAGGAAAAAGGTCGGGGTACACAGCCCACCTTCAGGCCAGCTGCGTCCCGACGCTCTGTGTCCTAAACGCGGGGTGCGTCCCCCGCGAAAGGCGGAATTTGAAACCCCAAACCCCAAAAATAACCATTTGAATTTTCCCAAATTAATTCTAATCTTTATTTCTTGGTGTGTAGGGCACTCACCATGTTGGATTGGAGAGAAAGAGAGCACGAGGACGTTGATTTAGCCGCAATCAATCATCAACATTCCATTGATGCCCTAAAAGCATGCGGACTATATAAATACTGGGCCATACCTGGCATGAGGGCTCAGGTGAGATTCTTGGAGTGGCTGGTTGAGAGATGGAACATTCATGAGCAATGCTTTTACATCGGAGGGCACCAGCTCGAGATAGAGCCCTCTGACATATACTTTCTCACTGGCTTGCCAAACAGGGGCGAGCAACTCAATCTAGCCGGGACCAAGCCGGGTGGCCAATCCCTTGCTAGTCTCCGGGCAGATTGGTGCATACCCAATCAAAACCATGCGAAAGGCGTAGAAATCAAATACATCTCTCGGCGTGAACTCAAGGTTATAGCTTTCACGGTTACCAGAATTTGCGGTGCAGCCGCTTTACATATTGCCACCGGGTCCCAAATGCGGATGGCGATTGACTGTTTCCGAGGCACCATCTTCAACTGGTGCGATGCTGTGTCGGCCAATATGAAGGCCCAACTGACTAGGGCAAAGAATGGACAACTGAAGACCTTTGGATATGGGCCTCTAGTTGTGAGCTTTGCCTTAGAGAGAGTTCCGATGCTGATCCCTCAGCATCTCACTGTTGATATCTTGGGTCCTCGGGAGCCAAAGCTGATACGATGGGTTACGGTGATGGCCCGACATCCTGACGAGGGCGCGACAGTTGTTCAATTCCCTGCTGGTTATTTTCACTGGTTAGAGGACCAGGTTTTTGCGATCCAGGACTTTCCGTATGCCGGAGTAGATTTTCGAGGTGATCCGGACATGGTTCTTCCACAGGGAGAACAATGGGATGACAGAGGTACTTTATTTTTCACAAGTTTTTAAGTTATCTATTTTTTTTTTGTTTTTTATATATATCGTCTCAAAACTGACAGTGGAAAATTTTCAAAATGCAGATGTAGGTCCACGGCGTCCGGCCAATCTCCGGGCTTTTGAGAGAAGAGTACCAGCTGTACCAGCACCCGCCCCACAGGATGCGGCCGCAGAGGCCTTAGTCGAGCTGGAACGGGATCTAGAGCGTCTGACGGCGGATATACCAGAGACCACCATAGATGACATTCCTATTCGACTTCAGCGCTATGTGGTTGCAGTCCCAGGACCCATCAGAGGGTTACTGTGTAGGGTAGCGCGGGCAGTGGTCTCGTATAGAGAGACCACCAATGACTGGCTAGTCACTTTGTAGACACATATGTCATTTTTGTTTTTTGTACTTATCATTTTGCCGATCATAAGGTGTTTTTCAACCTATGATCGAAGACGATGTATATTTTTTGACACACTCCTACTTATATATATATATCACTATTACCGGCTTATCTTGTTTAACATATGTGATGAAATGTTTTTAAATTTACTTGCATGATTATCGCAAATGTCTATCCAACATTCGAGAAGCAATTGCATCTGCTAATGTATTTAAAGACCTTGGAATATGCTGATATTCAATGTAATCAAATTCACGTTCCAAGAGACGCACTCTCAAAAACAACCTTAATAACACAGGATTTCTAATGGCATATACTCTATTAAGCTGTAATACAACAAGTTCAGAATCTAACCTCACTATCAAACATCGAATTCCAAATGTAATAGATTCAGACAATAATTCAACCACTGCACTGTATTCTGCAATGTTGTTCGTCGTTTGACCGAGGCTTACCCCATGCATAGAAACTAACTCGTCAGAGGGCGAATAGATAACCCAAGCTGCGGAAGAGATATTCCGTGTACTACGACAAGCACCATCAGCAAATCCAATGTATGTTTGGAGAGGCGTCGACATCTGCAATATCAAGAGTAAAACCAAGATAAGCCAGAATAACGACTAAAAACACACTCTCTAAACTAGGCACACTATCTAAACTAACAAACATACTAGCTAGAAAGAAAACCTAACCTAACTAACAATTCTCCATACCCACCATTTAAGCATAATACCTCTTAAGGTAAAGTCCATTTCTGGGTTTACCCAAAGAGTCCCCATCAAAATCTACCAGCTCATAGGCCCCTTTTGCTAGCTTTCGCTTTACAATGTAGGGTCCATGCCACATAGGAACGAATTTTCCAGCACCTAGCTTATCGTTAGCTTGATCATATAATAGCACTAGGTCTCCCTCCGAAAAACTTCGAGGGGTCACATTTCTATCATACTGAGCTTTCATTCGCTTTGCGTGAGTCTCGATTGCCAATGCAGCGTTACGTCGAGTCTCATCTAACTGAGCTAAGTATAATAAACGTTTCTCCTCTTCGGAAGTAGCTGGGAGTAATTCAACAGCCATTTGAAGTGATGGGATTTCGCATTCAATGGGTAACACCACTTCCAAGCCATAAACTAGCTGGAAAGGAGTGAACCCCGTTGAAGTTTTCACTGAAGTTTGGTATGCCCATAGCGCTGAAAATAACATGTTGTGCCAATTCGACCGATGAATACCAATGGTTCGACGGATCATGATAACCAAAACTTTGTTGATAGACTCAACCAAACCGTTGGCTTGCGGATAATAAGGAGTAGAGCTATCGTGGCACAAACCAAGCTGGCTTGTAAGCTCAGTCATCATGATGTTTCGAAAATGGCTCCCATGGTCAATGATGATTGCTTGTGGGACACCAAACCTAGTTATAATATGATTGAATACGAAAACTGCAGTTGTTTTGCCGCTTGCGTCGAATGTAGGCATCGCCTCGGCCCATTTAGTAAAATAATCAACCGCGAGGATGATATACGCATGCCCCCCGACCGAGTGAGGGTTACAAGTAATAAAATCGATACCCCATTTGGCAAATGGACCAACGGCAATTATAGGGTGGAGAGGAGCAGGTGGTGCGTGCATCTTGCGATCAAACACTTGACAGTTGTGGCACTTCCGGACCGCAATGATACAATCTTTAAACATGGACGACCAGAAATAGCCAGTGCGCAACACCTTCTGAGCTGTGGCATACCCAGACATATGACCGCCACATGCTCCAGAGTGACAATCATTCAAAACCCTCTCAGCCTCTTCGTGAGTTAAACAACGTCGAAAAACTAAGTCTGCCCCCCGGCGATAAAGTGTATCTCCAATAATCTTGTATTGCTGGGATTGAAACCGAATTTTTCGACGTTCCGACTTTGAAGCTTCAGGCTGAAAGGTTTGGGTTTGGAGATAGATGATTATATCCCCGTACCATGGATCTAAAGTACTGATAAGAAACAAAGATTCGTCCACAATGGACTCCTCTGCCACAGTCTCTGTGTCAGCACGCGGGAAATCACACATCAATTCCGCAAAAACTAAGGATTTCTTAGACTTGGACTTCTCAAACTCCAAGTCGAACTCTTGCAGGATAACGATCCATTTAGAGTACTTGCCCCCTAGCAGTTGTTTTGTCAAAATTTAAATCATAGGGCTGCAATCCGAAATAACTGTAGTTTTACGAAGAAGAATGTAGTGACGAAAACGCTGGACAGCTTGAACGGCTGCCAGGGCCAATTTCTCCACATGCGAATATTTTAGCTCAGTGGGGTTTAACGTCCTACTAAGATAATATATCACATGTTCCGTTCCGAATTCATCTTCTTGGACTAACACCATTCCAATAGTGGAATGCGAAGCTGCGAGGTATAAGAAGTAGTCCTGGTTGTAGTTGGGAGGATGCAACAACGGTGCATGGGTCAGCGCGTGTTTAAGTGCATCAAAAGATTGTTGGGCAATCTCGTCCCAAAAGAATTGAGCGTTCTGTTTCAACAACCGTGTAAAACCCTTAGTGACCTCGGCGTAGTTTGGTATGAATCAGCGTAAAAAGTTTGCTTTCCCTTGCAAACTTTGGAGTTGGCGCAAACTCGAAGGAGGAGGCAATTTGATGATGGCTTCGACCTTCGAGGGATCGACGCGAATGCCGGCTTTTGAAACAACAAATCCCAGCAATCGACCCGCTTCTATACAGAAAACACACTTGTGGGGATTCAACCGAATTCGATAATGCCTACACCTCATAAAGATTGCTCGTAAGTGGACAAGGTGATCAGCTCGATGTAAAGAATGAGCAGGCAAATCATCGAGGTATGGTTGCACAATGTGCTTGATGTCATGAAATGCGTAAGACATCGCCCATTGAAAAGTGGCTCCGGCATTCTTAAGCCCAAAAGGTAATTTGCAGTAAGCAAATGTCCCCCATGGACAAATGAATGCCGTTTTTGGTTGATCGGCAGGTAGAATATTGATTTGATTATAGCCCGAAAAACCATCCATAAAGGAAAACATTTCACTTCCGGCACAATCATCAATTATTTGATCGATATAAGGCGTTGGATAGTTGTCTTTTGGACAAGCTCGATTTATATCCCTATAATCGATACAGATTCTTATTGTTCCTTGTTTCTTGTTGACCGGAACAATATTCGACACCCAATCTGTTAACGGGATTGGATAAATGAAACCTGCTGTCAACAGCTTCTCGACTTCTGCTTTAATCGCAGCCGCTTTCTGAGGGTGAGTCTGATGCAACCGTTGCCGGACGGGTTTAGCGTCCGGGTAGGTCTTTATTTCATGAACAACAATGGCAGGGTCGATTCCTGGCATTTCCTCGTAAGACCAGGCAAACACATCGCGGAATTCTTGGAATAGGGCCTTGTAAATTTGGATTTCATCTTCTGTACATGAGGCGCCTATATGAATGTTTTCCTCAATTCCGGGCTTCACTGAAATGTCAATGGGAATAGTGCAAGAAATATTCCCTAAATTCAACTCTGAATCAGGATGTTTCGTTGGATTCTGAGTGTCTTTGACATATTCGGTGGTAAAGATAGATGAAAAATCATTTTCAAAAGCATCATCCTCAGGTAAAAATGAAGATCTATGATGAAGATCTTCCCATGGTAGATCGTCTACACTTAGGATTTAGCGAAGTTGCTCGTCAGATGACACGACTTCGGGAAACGCTATCCGTTCTAAGGTTGATGTGAAAAGTGACTCTTCACTGACCACATTCATTTGGTCGATTTGGGTTGAACGCGAGTCGGTAAAAGACATGACAGCTTCATAAGCAATTTCATATGGACTCAAAGGCATAACATCACCGAATGAGTCTATCTCAGATTCAGATGGGACAATCCAAGGATCATCGTAAATAATGGTGTCTGATGTAATCATATGAATTGATGCAAATGA
This sequence comes from Pinus tabuliformis, assembly GCA_031772625.1. Classification (NCBI taxonomy): domain Eukaryota; kingdom Viridiplantae; phylum Streptophyta; class Pinopsida; order Pinales; family Pinaceae; genus Pinus; species Pinus tabuliformis. The sequence goes on from CM062815.1 coordinate 285,036,560, forward strand.
AGGGTCTGCGTTGATTGGAGGGAAAGGAAAAGTTCCCAGTAAACTGGAACCTTTAACTAAACCTACGCCAACGTCCCTATAAGGGATTGTCGTCTTACCGACATGCTGGATACTCTCTGAAGAGGCTGGGTCAGATGAAAAGTATGTCAGCTGATCAATTGTCACGATCTTACCGTTATGTGGAAACTTTATTATTCTGAAGACCGATGAAACGACCGCTGTCATAGCATATGACCAACTTCGACCCAAAAGAAGGTTGTAGTCTAGAGGGGCATCAACCACCTCCACATCCAGACTAATGGTTTTACCTTCTACCCCTATAGGAAATTCCTGTAGAATACCAAACGGACGGAACCCACGGCCATCAAAGGCCTTAAGGATGGTCGGGGATTGGTTCAGCGAAGGAGAACCAAGCGATCTCCAACACTGAATCGACATAATACACGTGGAAGCTCCCTCATCAATTACAGTCCGATGAATAGGCCTGTTTTTGACTATCACTGGAATTTGGAAAGCCATTTGATGGGGTAGACGCGGTGTACTATTTTCTAGATCGAAGATTATCAGATTTAGGTCCTGAACATCAACAGCTCCGATAGCCGACAAAAGTAATTTCCGTTTTGCTGGGCATGATTGCAGCACTTCTAAAGCCGACATTGCTGAGGGTGAAACAGCTAAGTCCTCAACAATGTTGTAATTCTGGGCCGCTCTCGCATGTGGATTGAAAGCAGACCTTCGAAGTACACCCTTAGCGGGCGGTTTGATTACTAAGTCCAGGTTAGGTTTTTCGATCTGTAGTGGATCGGAACTAGGAGCTGAGGTTGATGGATTAGAATGAGAAGATTCTGCTTCCTTACCATCAACAGGATTCTTACTACCATAATCTTGCGACCGAGTCACAATCCTCACATGAGACATCATCAAAATGGGTTCTTCACTGGCAGTCGAGGAAGAACCTATCATCTTACTCTCCTGCTTTGGAAATGGATCTTTCAACACAGCAGGAGTGGGAGAACCTTTGACTATTTTCACAACCTCGGCCCGATGAGGGCAATCTCTTGTAAAATGATCCTCTTCACAAATAAGACAAGGATATCGAGGTTTGCGCTTTTCGTCATTGGTTTCCGACTTTTCTGTTTTCTCCTTCGGAGCCTTGTCTGCTTTAGCCTTCTTCTTCCATTTCTTCTTTCCACCGTTTTCTGATTTGGCCGTAGATGACTCTACAACGTGAATATCGGCGGAAAGTTCAGGAGAAGACTCTCCTGTTGGGGAATCAGGCAAGGTGATTATAGGAGTAGTAGAACTCTTGGAAGACTTCTTCTTACTCTTTGTGTTCACCGTACCAATCATACCATCAGCGGCATGAGATCCCGAAGGAGCAGCAGCGATTTGATTCGATTTTGGAAGATCTGGGATCTTCTCGTGTAACGTACCTGATTGAGTATAAACTAAGTCAAGGTATTGCGCCTGAGCAATGACTTGCTCCTCAGTAACTACTCCGGCCTTAGCTACATCTTCAGTAATCTTCAGTAATAATGATTTAACAAACCATTCAGCTAAGATTTGGTCCGGAATAAAAACTTTCACTAACCTTCTTCGACGTCTCCACTCATGAATATGATTGGAAATATACGTGGACGTCGATTGTTTTAATGAAGTTAATAACTCCGTACTGTTATCGTATCTGACCGGCAACTGAAAGTGAGTTAAGAACGAGGTAGCTAACTGGCTAAAATTGTAAAAAGAGGCCCGTGGTAACTCAATGTACCACTTGTCCGCGAGACCAATGAGTGTACGCTGGAAAAGACGTAAGCGGATCGAATCATCCGAGATAGAATTTGAAGCACACTAGAGGTGGTAAGTCATCACATGATTCGACGGGTCCTCTCCAGGCTTACCTTCGAACTTGGGTATATCACTGGGCAACTTATTTGGCATTGGTGGCCAGAACTGAAGATATTGAATTGGATCATTCGTTAGGCGCGTCAAATCTGGTAATTCCAAAGTTGCGATAAACGGTAATTGCCGGTTAGGATTTCTAAAACTCTGGGTCACAAGACCAGTCCCAGGAGGAGGATATCCAGGATAACTAGGAACAGGAATCGCATTAGGGATATTATATCCTCCTGGAAAACCAGGATTAACCGGACCGTACTGGGGTTGTTGAGGTTGTTGATAAGTGTACCCAGGATACGGTTGATACTGGTAAACCGGCTGTTGGACAGCTTGCCCTTGTTGGTACTGTCCCTGGTACGGTTGTTGAACAAATTGAGGTTGAGTAGTGACCACCGTACTTATACCAGGCTGATCTATAGGCATCTGGACCGTGGTTTGAATCGTAGATCCAGACAACGGTAAAGATGCCTGAGGAGTGGTTGCAGAGACAGTAGAAACCGGAGCTATCGATACTCCAGAAGTAAGTGCGGTAGATGTAGCGGTAGTTGCAGCAGCCATTTGAGATGGAGTGCTAGGTGCAATTGGTGGCTGAGTAACTACCGAAGTTACAAAAGTTTGAACATTTGACTGGACAGGTTGCGGTTGCTGGGGTGAACCAGAAACTACGGGTTGTCCAGCTTGAGGTAACAACTGTATACTTGGCTGCAACACCTGTTGACCTTGGGATGGATCCCACACTATCATTCCGGGGTATTGACCCGTAACAGGTTGAGGATACTGAGACCCATAACCAGGTTGAGGGTAGGGTTGATAATTGAAAGGAACATTTCCCGGACCTTGAACATAAGACTGATCCTGAGGTGGTTGATAACCTTGACTTGAGTATTGACCTTGAGGTTGATAACCTTGGGGTAAATACTGATACTGGGGTTGACCTTGACCTTGAGGTTGATACCCTTGAGGTTGATACCCTTGAGGTTGATATTGATACTGAGGTTGACCCTGGGGTACATATTGAGGCTGGGGTTGACCTTGAGGCATGTATTGTACCATAGGTACATACTGGCCTTGAGGTTGCCCCCCAGACACAATTTGTGTACCTTGAGGTTGCCCTCCAGGTGTTAATTGAGGCTGCCGCCCCAGGCGGTAATTGGCCACCTTGAGGTTGAGAAACGGGAACTGATCCTGACATCATGTAAATGTCCCCTACACCCAACGGTCTATTACCATTGTTTCCAGCTAATAACCCATGATCAACGGGTTGAGGAGATGCCCCTGCAAAGGTACCAGAAAGTGACTGATACCCGGTGGGAACAGAAGGAATGCCGTGTAAGAAAGATTCAGGAGTTTGAGTAAACACGGACAACTAACCAGACATATTTACAGGAGTATAAATACCTCCAGGTGGAAAAGGAGTGCGAGGTGGAGAAAAACTTAACCCTGAGTTGTCTAAATAGTTAGTTAACGAAAGGTACCAAGTAGTACTTCTAGGAGGACTGTAAAAGCTAGATTCATGCTCCCTGAGCTCAATAGTAAGTTGATCTTCAAGGTTAGAGACGCCTATTTCTTCCTCTGGAGCAAGTTCTTCAATAGCAATCAAACCAGTAGGAAGATTTTCGGTGATAACTCGTTCTATTCTTGGTGAATCTGGAACACTAGAAGTCGGAGTAACAGGTTCAGATATTTCAGGTTCTTCGCCTATATCACTAGTAGACGAAAAACTACCAGCAAGCTCAGAAACTGTAACAGCTTCGGGATTATAACCTGTCTCTAGACTTTGGTAATCTGGATGGACTACCAAGGAAGATTCTCCTTCTTCAGGTGAACCTACTTTACTGCCACTAGGAGGAGTTACAAGGACCTTCAATCCTTCGTACTGACCCGGGACGTCTTCAGGAGATCCACCCCGTGATCTACGGAGTTTCCTCAACAAATCAGTTCTGGTAACAATCTCAGGTGACTTGCCCTGAAGTCTACGGGACTGTCTCGGTAATTCCGCCACAGCTAAAAACTTTTAACTACTACACACGAAAACAAAGTAAAATCTCAAACCAAACCACCTAAAGTCGCTAAAGAACCAAACAAATTTGAATCACATGCCTAAAGAATCTAAGGCTTCAAACCGAGCACAAACAGTAGCCTTCCAGACCGAAAACGCTAGTTGGAGATGAAACCCAACATCGCCGGATTCAGTACAGAAGTGGTAGGTGAAACAGTTACCCCGGCAACCTGCTTAATGAATAGACCGGCACAAGTTCCTCCACTTTAACCGTCTCGAGTGAAGTGAACCCCCCGGAAAATCCAAGTGAGTCTAGCCGACGTCTACTCCAGGTACAGTGGGATCTTCCCTCCACCGTCACCTCGGTAGAATCCTAAAGATAATGGTCACTAAGGTTACCAACCGCAACAAATGCACCTGGGGGAACAGTCTACACTCCGACAGCACGCAAGGGCAGAGTATCAAGCTCAATCCCCTTGCCGGTTCCTTGACAATAATCCAAGGTTTACCGACAAGTGACCCCTGGCTCCTCGACAATGGTTAATCCGAGGTTTACCGTTTGTAATACATGCGTGTCTGGCATCGTTCCCAATGAGGGAGGATTGATCCCCTCACTGGTTCGGACACGAGCTCATGCTTCTCCTTTAAGAGGAGCTTTCGCAGAGTACAAATGAGACAATTGGATTTATTCTATCACAAGATAAGCTACTTGTTTGGTTTTGTTGTCTTGGAGAGTTAATTACTCTCCTACTCCAAGACACTAGCCTGATCTAAATTGGTGTTTCAGAGCCCTAGTAAATAAAAGTTACTACGTTGATTTTACTTTAAGCGTTAATTTTATGGTTTTTCTTAAAGACAAAAGGTAGCGGAAGTGAAACCAATGGTGTGTAGACTCGACTCAAACCACTACAAAAATGCACCTAGGATGATTTACGCTACTTTTCTCTTTCAATGAAATTCCTAACTAAGAGAGTTGAGAAATGAAAATTTTATAGAAAACAACTTTCTTAGTAAAGACAATCAAAGAAACAATTCTCTTTATCTTTCCAAGCATACAAACATGACCACTCCTTACGTGCACGAAAAAATTCTTTTTCTCTCAAAATCACTCAAAGCTACTTGAAACAAAACTTTTCAAAGGAGATGTTTTTGTATTTTCTTATTTAATAAAGCATATAAATCTATTGTAACGAAAATCAATCTCAAAATCTATAAAATCTATGAAAACTTGACTCACAAGCAAATCAAAAAAAAATTTACTCTAAGCAAACCTAACAAGGCGAAAGCCTACAAGGATGATTCTAGGTTGTTTTACTTGACCACAATCAAGTCAAGGACCAGCTAATGCAGAATCAAAAGGCCAGTCAAAACAAAACTCAAATCTTTTTGTTCTTTTTGTAAAATGGAATTCAATACTCAATCAACAAGCACTTCGAAATTTGCCAAAGAGACCACTCAAAAGTAAGCTGCTCTCACAGGTAGACTTTATGACAGGTCCGACTTCTAAGAAAGGCTGACAAAACCAGAGAGATCTAAGGCTTGACAACTTCTACTGCCAAAGTCACTACAGGACCTACTCAAAAATCAAACCCTAGGGCTTAAACTTCTATGAAATCCACTAAAACACTCAAATGCTATCGAAACAAGTTCAGGTGAAGATCTTTGACAAGAGACTAATGGATCTGGGCAGTAAAAACTAATAAAAAGCAAAATCTAAGAGGAAAAAAGCAAAAGATGGAAATTTCTTAATTTTTAGCAGGGGACGCAGGCAACCGGTTAAGCCAAGTGTGGGCCCGCTCTGTGCACACAGCAACAGTGCGTACAAGTACGTACTGTGCAATACTCAGAGGGTGCGTCCTACGGAAAAAACCAAGAAAAACCAAAATGAATCTAACCCTAAGCTAACCCACCCAAACACAAAGTCACAGAGCCAAAAACCAGAAAATAAATGACTTTTCTCAGATCAAAGTTGCATACAAAGGAAAAGACTTTCACATCAATGGAATCCCCAGCGGAGTCGCCATTTTGTCAGGCGGAAAGAGTCGATAGTGCGGACACAAATCAACCTCCCTAGGAGCCTAAGACTCTCTAGTGACAAACAAGACAAATAAGAGCAATCCTTCTCTAAACATGCATTTACTATATAAGAAATCAAGTGTTTAGATCCTACCTGTAGTCCAACGCTGTTGTAGCAGTCCAGCCTCGCTGATCCGGATGAGCTCCTCCTTCACTTTGAAACCTGCGTTCACTAACAATCAAACGATTAAATAGCACTTGATAATCTCATAAAATAAAACATATTTAACACATAGACCAAGGAGTACATGAAACAACTCATAAATAACAAGTTATTGAGAAGAATGGACTCATTTGCATTAATAGGAAACAAAAGGAACAATTACAACCTGAGCCTTGGTGTTGTGCAAGTCCCTCCCAGGGTCCATCAAGAGTTCTCCTTTACTTTGAGAAAGCTCACCGACTTCCAAAATAGAACAAGCAAAGATGACAATCTCTCCTCACAAGCTTCTAAATGGGAGTCCTAATTCCTACAACATCTACCCTTAGAAATGTTTAGCTTTCAACCTCCCCTCCTTCTGGCCCAATGCCTGTATTTATAGTGCTCAAGAGGAAGTTAATCAAGTCCACCATCAATGGGATAATCCCCTCTTTGGATGGGATAGCTCCCTTATTGATGGGATAAGTTCCTCTTTGGTAGGGGTACATGAACCATCTGGAGGCGCTCAATACACGTCGAACAACCTTCTAGAATGCTCTAGAAATGACCACAAGTAACTTTTTAAAGATGAAACTTGCGCATTTTGACCTTTACAGGGGGACGCACCTGCCCCTTTACATACAGAGCGTACAAGTACGCAGCTTTTGTGAACATTGGGTGTGTACCCGCAGGTAAGGTTGAGAGAACCTGCATACCTAGAGATAAATACATTTATAAAGACTTTCTCTCTTTTTGGAGTTTGACATGGAGAGCAGAGGCATAAGACTTGCCTAAGAGGATAGCATGACTGTTGATAGAGCCATACTAACTGTAAATAGTCATGGTGACATTTTTTAGTGTAACAGCCATTGATCCTAAAATGATCAAAGATGGATGAAAAACTACTATATCTAGAGACATGGTGACATGCATGGCAAGAAATCTATCAGTTAAAACCAGAGCGAACTTGAGGACTGACATGGAACATACCCGGGGAACTGTTGGCAAGGATTCCACAATTTTCACTGGGAGGTTGGTAGATTGATTTCTAAAACTACACAAAAGGCAGCCCAGAGTTTCTGGGGGCTGGTTGACAACTAGAATTGTGTAATGCGCAATCCAAATTAGCCTGCTAGATGCTAAGATTGTGCAATGCACAATTTCAACTAGCAATTGATGTAGTCCCAGGGACTGCATTGCGCAATTTTCTGGGGAAACAGACACTGCCACTTAGAACTGTGCAAGGAAATATTGGAGGACATTGTCTGGCCAGTTTTGTGCATTTTCTGGGGGGAACGCAGAGCCTTCCCTCTCATAATTGTGCAATGTTGTCCAGTCAAGGCAGAGTCTGAGCCAAGGTTTCCCAGAACCACTGACGGGCAACTGAAATCATATGAAGGTGTAAATTCATAGCCATACTAAGTGTAAGAAGGATTGAATGATCATGCATGAGAAAAACAAATGCAAGATTCAGAAAATGGAGCAACATTCATGTGTGTGAAACGAGTCACCGAATCGGTGACCATTTGTGCAAAACAATGTCATTCATGCGACAATAGCGAGATGCTAACGAAAACTAAAACAGTGCTTGTACATGATAACATATATGTAAACGACAACAAGAATTCATATAAATCAAGTAGACATCACTCACACAAGCCAAAACAGAAAAAGTTACCCAAATGCTGCAAAAGACAAGTAAAGCAAACTTATCCAGAAATAGTCGAGTTGGATGTACCAAAGACTCTTGGATGTCCTGTGAGATGCCAGAGATCCAACATCTATGTGAAGAATGAGATCTGAAGTTTCGAATAAATAATTTTGAGGCTCATGATGTGCATGCGACAAATCTAGTAAAAAGTGACACTTGGAGGAAAGTTTCTAAAACGATCTTTTCATGTAACCTCCAGCTGCTAAAAATAGCTCCCTAAAATCTAGACATGTTTTTTTCATGTTTCTTTTTTTCTATTTTGGGAAAACGCATCTTGTGCATGCAAGTCAATTTTTCTCGGTCCTGGAGGGAATCAGTCAACTTGAAGGCACATGCAACAACCTAGTTGACTGAGAGGGATTTTTGCACAATTTTTAGGAGTAGCTGACTGCTACCCGGAATTACACAATTTCTAGGTTAAGCTTCATTGTTGGGCCCAATTATTCCTTTTTCACTCGGAAGGCTATTTGACAGGATTGCAGAGTTTATGGACTGAGCAAGCTATGTGTCAGATTTTTGCAATTTCTAGAGGGAAGGCTAGTTCCCTTCTAGAATTGTGCAATTTCCTGAGGGAGCTACTTATCCAGCAACTCAGCCAAGTCCGTAGTGGTAGCCTGTGAGGTGTTTGAAGAAACCTATCATGCACAGGCTGGCAAGCTGCGGAAAAACAAATGAAGCTCGTGTACTTGACAATGCAAGACATGCTACTGTGAATGGTTCATAGGGAGGCTCCACAATGAAGCTAAGGAAAAAATTTGGATGGTGGTTGTAGCCACTACAACACATGGAGACACATTGGTAGAACTCCAGCTCTCTTAATGGACCTTGTTCGTGAAAAGCAAGTCTAACACCTTTGGAAGTATTGTTCAGTTCTCTATTTGTCTTGGTTTCCACACTTGTTTGATTATAAGATATAGCTTCTACCAAGCTCTTGGTCGGTCGACACACATTCCAAGCAAAGAGAGCACAGTTGTTTTGATTGGAGATGAGGGGTATATTGGTGTACAAGAAGTATGGTCGTCAGAGTTTTAGTTTCGTCTTTGGTGTTGCTCCACTGCCAGCAGGCCTGGAGAGTATACCGGTAGAGTCACGCAGGAACAAAAGCATTGCTCCGCTGTCAGCAAGCCTGGTGAGTACCGTGGTAGAGTTAATTGCATCATCTCTATGCACAGGAAACCTTTCTATTCTTTCACCTTATTCATTTTTAATTTTTTTTGAAAATTTCACTTTTTCATTTTTTTCATTTTTCATTTTTCGTAACTGTGCATAACACTTATTCATTTCAGAGGTAGAAGAGGGATCTCGACTTATTGAGAGCAAAAGAGGTTGTTCCTGTAGATAAGTATTTTATATATACCTCTGACATGCTTTTTAAGGCTTTCCCCCTCACCTTACTCTACTTGACTGAGCTGAAAAGGATTAACCCCAAAACAACCGACTATAGTAGGTGACACTAGTTAGCACTGAAGCATTGCGTTTTCACCAATGTTCACTTCAAATAGTACGTATTTTCCTTTGATGTATGATGGATTGAAGACAACAAGTTCTTCATATAGAGGCAAGATGACAGATAACCAGGTATTGATAATTGCAAAAGTCCTCTTGTACTTTAACGAGCTTTTTTTAAGAGTTGTACACGATTCCATGCAAAACTAACCTATGAATGTAAACAAGCAAACAAAAAACAAAACAAAGCAAAACAATAAGTAAATGCGTAAGAAAAACAAGTAAGAAAACAAACAAACATGCAATGTAAGAAGCAAGCATGCATGAAAGCAAACAAACAAAAAGCAAACACTGCTCCTACTCCTAAGCTAATGGTGCATGGGCCTGCTCACATGAAGTGATACTTCCAATGCAACCACTAGCACATTGGTTGACCCATGTTGGTGAAGGCATGGTTCGCGGACAACACAGTTGTGGGAACCAACAAACATGAAAAAGATAACAATGAATAAAAACACACTTTGAGTTTAAACGAGTACACATACATAATTGAGTGCAAGTGCATGACATGCAATTCGTGGACTTACCATGGTGTTGTGTGACACTGCATGTAGCTATTAAGCATATGCGTACTCTTAATTGTGGCATGTAAGCAAACGAAAGAAACAAAGACAACTTGCATCGTGCACGTGTGCTTGCTATGTAAGATTCCTCCAATTCATGAGCGATGGGATCGTGTAGTTCGTGTGGAGGAAGCATAAGTTGTGTGTGTGTTTGATCATCAATGCATATAGTTGAGTGATGAGAAGCCTCAGGTGATTAAAAAATTTCCTTATTAGAAGTGAAACCAACCTCAGGACAGTGAGAGGCTGACATAACCATCAGCACAGGCTGAAGTGCCTCGACAATCTGTGGGGTTTCAACTTTGTCGACAGATACATCATCATAAACAGGTGGCTTGGAAAAATCAACTGCGATGGAATCATCATCGTGATCAAATACGGGAGTAAATAGATCACGACAACTACAACCAAAAAATCAATGATTTGATCGGCATCCTCATGATTTGATGAATCAAACAAAGGCATAGATGAGAAGTGGAAAAATTCACCCTCTATGTTTCTAGAAAAATCAAATGAAAAATCAAGTGGATTTTTAATGAACGATTTGTCCTCTCTGTTGTCGGATAATGGACTGACATCCATTGTGCTCTATGAATGATCCATAATGGGTGCATCCATAGACAGAGATACACATGCGAAATCAAGGATGGAAGAATCACCAAATATGTCAGGAAAACATGGAGGAGGCTCAGATAGAAGGGAGTCATCCTTTGCCAAGGATTGATGCCCAAGATCCCAGTCATACTCTTCATGAATGACAACATAGGTTGGTTGTGCAACACCAACTCCGTCAATGGCTTGATCCTCGTTCATAACAACTGTAGATTTTGGAATGGAAGAATACAAGATAGTGCAATCCATAGGATCAACAAAACATGAAGACGAAGGTTGAGGTAAGACATGCATGTGACAATCCATGGGATTCGCAACCAAATTTGCATGAAAATTGAGAGAAGTGATGTTGGGATAATGTGATAGTTGAACAGATGTATGTTCCTGTTATCTCGCATCACTCTACAGTGGTGGAGCTATTTGATGAGGGGATGATGGATAGTCACTTGTGACAGTGACCGTGTCCATCTGTGATTGCGTAGCTCCATCACTGAAATATACTAAGTAGGGCTTGGATTAAAATTTCTTTTAGGATTAACATATTTAGTAAGACATTACTCAAATCTATCCATGAGATACTGGAATTTCATCTGACTTTTTAGAGCTTCAAACTGCAACATACGGAAGTTGTCCCAAAATTCCATGGGCGATTAATGTGGGGCCTTCCGTTGTTGTAACATTTTTTTATCAAAAGGTTCTAGATCAAAATGATCAAAAGTAGATTCAATGAGATCATAGAACTACTCGAGTGAGTTCACGCTGTCAGGAGGCAAACTCGAGCACCACCGTTGTCGGGATTCATGAAGTGTGTATGAAAGAAGAAGACTAACCTCTTCTGCATAGAACTCGTTTTCATCCTCAAGGAATGCGTCGAAGTCTTCTAAGTACTCAGATCAGGCTACTTCACCTTCACCATCATACGTAAATTTAGACAAGAGATCAAAAAACTCCCTTGTGATGTTGAGAGGTTCGGCATGCAAAAGACATCGCAGAGGGATGAGTCTGATAGAATCCATCATATATGTGCAAAGTTTCAAAAAAGGATGAGAGGACACAACTTTTCATCTGGACCTCCTTCTAGCACCAAAAATGTTACAGTCACTGTCACCTGCTCCTCCAACGTCATGAACTAGCTCTACACTGTGGAGAAGCTAAGGTTCGTTACAATACTCTCGAAGATTTCTCTAAGATACTCCTATCGAAAGCTTGGCTGACCAAAGTCCTTTATAATGAGTTATGAGGGACTATATATAGTGAAGGGTGGGGTGACCCTTCACATTCCTCTTTATGACTGTTCACCTACCCTCATGACTCTTCAACTACACTATGATTGTTACATTCAGCTTTTGACACTTGAACTTCCACTTGACAAGGTGTTACATACAATCTGCACATGTACCCATGTGAGACAAAATAGGATTGAGTAAGCCATACAGGACATCACTATGACTTAGACAACTGTGGGAAGGCCAACTCTTCGACATCTTCACGATGGTTAATAGTAGAAAACTGATGCCAATCTCGGTAGTCCGTGATGGTGTCCATGTACTCTGTGGTGACATATTTCAATAAATTAATTCTTCCCTCTATTGCATCCTACTACACTGTTTTGACTCATTTGTCCAATTCCTCTAATTACATGTGCATCATTGTCTTGAGTGTGGCTAGACTGACGACATACTGATGCATGGTATCTTCACTGATCACCAAGTCTACTCTAGTGGCTATGCACATCAACTAGTCAAAGTACGAGTCAAGCTCCAGTCGAACTTGTGCCTTTGTCTTTGCCTCGGTGAGTGTCCCAATAGAAGGGATCACATGTGCACACCCAACAACATCCATGCTTCTGAATACTCATGTACGGGAAGCTTGCAAACTAGTCATGAGCTGCGGGAGTTCTTCATAATTCCATATCTAACACTGGATACATGCCTTCAGCTCGACCACTCTCGTCTTCATTATCTTCGACAAGTGTAACGGGGCTCCCTCATATTTCATTGTCCATGTTTGCATGTGGTCAACATCAGTTTGCATGTTTGACAAGATACCTACTCTCCTAGCACATTGTTGTTGCCAACCGTTGAGATGGACAATTTCCTTATGCATCGTACCAAATCTAGAATACACCGCCTACATGACTATGTCAAGGTACAATACTTCATCCAATATTGGCTTCTTTAACTCTTCTCAAACAGATGATTTAACCAGTTCTCCTCCTTGCTTGGTCGTCTGTAACTCCTTAGCCATTCGCTTGTCCTCTGCTATGAAGAAGTGAAGCCTCGAGCTAGTGGCTTCAGCATATGCTCTCGTAGCATAGGCCAATGCTGTTGGATGCTTGCGCATGTCAGATATGATCACTCGTTCCTCAAACTGCGCAGGAGATGTATGGAAATCTAGAGTAGACACTCTGTGTGATTGCACAACTCTATGATATGACTTGTCGAATGATATGTTGTGCATCTCTCCTTCCAAATTGTCTCCAAGGCTCTCAGTGTCTCCTTGGTTGCTTGGGACTTAAGCTACCTCTAGATCTGGTGAAGTCAGAGGATTGAACTCTTGGTGGTAAGGCATGAGCTCGATGTTTTTCTCTAACTCTGGTTGCTCCATCTCTATATCCATCTGCTCAAGTCCTTGTTCAATCTCTTGAGCGAAGTCTTGCTCCTACGATTTCTCACCATGTCTACTTTGTGCCAGTTTCTCGCATGAGTCTACCACCTATACGGGCATTGTTTCATCTGTTTGTACATGTTGTGCCCACTGTTGTATATTTTTTTGCTTCTCTTCCTTCTCCTATTTGAACAACTCTTTTTCTTTCCGGAGTTGCTCCTTCAACTCATGCAACTCCTCCATTGTTTCATCCATCCTCTATTTTTCTCTTTGCCTTTGCGCGGTCCTCCTATCGTGTTGTTGCCTCTTCGCCTTTATTAACAAATCTAATTTTTGAAAAAGTGGGTTTGCTCTGAACTTGCAGCTTTGTTCTGCCTTTGCGATGTCAACAATATTTCTCTTTCCTTTATCACACACCAGTATGTTTACCTCTACTACTACTAGTGTTGGTGCTCTCCTGGATATTGCTTCATGCTGCTTTGCTAACCATTCGACAATGATGCCGAAATTTTCATTGGGCTTGGAGAAGCTATGACAATATCTCCATGGTACTTCCTCAGCCCAATGACATGCCATGTGCATCCACAGAAACTATACTCTTGCACACTGATCCTTCACAAAACAATGCAGGTCATATGGATTGAAGTTCCAGGTTTCAAAAGGATATTTCTTAAACTGTTATGTTTTGGCATCCACATGCTTGAGATTTTGTATCTGATACAACCTAATCTACAATGGAAGAGTGGGCCAAGGCTCCTTTTTCTTCCAGTGCATCCTGGATGATAGTCCGGCCAAGAGGTGGTATGATCCTCCTTGCATGACGAGCTTGTCCATGGCAAACTTTGGCAAAAAATGGGGAGGCTTCCTGCACTATACATCCATATGAAGGTGCCAAAAGGTGAGGCATACCAATTCACTATGTCGATCACTACTTCCATTAGTGCCTTCGACATGCAAGGTGGATCCTGCTCAAATATCATCTTGTACACCAGGGTGACAAAATGATCTGACAACTTTCTTATGACTTCTCAAAAGCTGCATTCACAAAATAGTTTACAATAAGTATCCACAGAGGTTTCCACTAGTGTCCATGCTCACTTTAAACCCAAGAGCTCCTGACAAGCACAAATTGCATCCAAGATGTATGTGTACATATAGATTTTTTCTTGCTGGCCTTTTGGCGGCTACCAAGCTCTTGTTAACTATTCCTTCAACCTGTGAGCCAACATGTTAGACTAGTTGCATGCTTTGCCTTCACTGGCCAGTTGGCCCAGTGTGATCGCCCAATTTTATGGGTAGGTATCCGTTCTCTCTTGGCCATACAAGCGACATGAAAAGATGACCAAGAACTGATACGCCTTCCACATCATCTTTGCCTTCTAAATCTGGCTCTGTAAGGCCTTCGTGCAACAGGGCGACGGCGGGCGATCGTGCACGGGCACGGGCAAGAGCGCGGGCGGGCGCGACGGAGTGCGGAGGAAATGTGACAAACTTACGACACTATGCGACATAAAAATGCGACAATATGGGATAACACTAAAACGACTAAGTGTTGAGCGTATACTTATAAGCGATGGTGAACGATGCTTGCAAGGCCGACTTATGGAGTGACTTGTGGGCATGCGTGGTAGCTTTAGGGGGTCGGCCAAGGGGCTGCACACCCCTTGAAACCTGCGCAAGGTTTCATATAAATGAATGGAGTTGAGACTCATTTGTTCATCATTCGATCATTGAACTCTCATATCATCTACACATAGGAGGGGTAAAACTGCGCAAGGAAGAGATAGAGCTGCGCATATCTCATGCGCTCTATCAAGGTGCAGTTTTGGTGAATTCTTGTGCTGGGTGAGGTGAAGGCAAGCGTGCCGGGGTTCAGTTTGGATGCAGATTTGTGCAGGACTTGGTAGAGAGGTATAAGTGGCTCGAGTGAGCACTTCTCTTTGTGCAGGGGTGCACATGATTGTAAAAGGCTGTTCTATGCCTTGATTGTAAAATATTCTAAGTATAGACTTGGAATTTTGCCAAGTATACTTGATGATCATATTATTGAAAAACTGATATAATATATTGTCGGGCAGACTCACATTACGGGGAGTTGCCCCTCCCCTTTATACTTGTTGCAATTGTTGTTCTCGGTTTAATTGCATGATGATAATGAATGAGTATGGGCTTCATTAAGTATAAAGGATAATTGCTTTTACTTAGTTGCGAAACACAAGCTAAGTATGTTAATGTGAAAGTAGGCGTAGTCCACGAATGTTAGTATTGGTGAAAATAATGAGTTCGGTGGTGCCGCACCTTGCTACAAGCAGTTGGAAGACTACCGCAGGTGTAGGGGCGTGATAGGTTGGGTGTCATTGCTGAATTTGGCTGGCCCCTTCACCCAGTTCTTCAAGATATCCTTGCAGTTGGTATTGTTGATGGGTATGCTAAAGAGTGTCTCCATGGTGATCACTCCCCTTGGAAAGGGGTACATCTATTGGTAATCCTATTCCCTAAAGGTAGCAAGCTCTATCTTGATGACACTGCTCAATACCATCGTCTCGGGGTCAGTGTGCGAGACAATCTAATGTATCATGTCCATGCCTGGGAATGCAGGGTATCTGCATGCAATTCGGTACAAGCCAGACTTGTGAATGTTCACATAGACTTGGCAGTCTTCAATATATTCCCGAAGTGTGCCTGAGAATGCATCATTGATCTCCTACCATTTCAGCTTGATGTCTTTGTCTACGATCAACTTTTTGTCTTCATATATCAGTGAACTCATAGATGCTCGCTCAACTGTTGCTCCAGTTACGCTTCCATTGGTATCCTTTGATCCCACTCTCTTGCTGGCCATTGATCCTAAACTAATGAGAGATGAATGAACACCCGCTATATTTGTAGACATGGCGACATGCATGGAAAGAAATCTGTCAATTAAAACCAAAGAGAACTTGACTACCGACATGCAACATACCTGAGGAACAGCTGGCAAGGATTGCGCCATTTTCACTGGGAAGAAGGGATACTAATTGTCAAAACTGTGCAAAAGGCAGCTAGAAATGTCAGGAGGCTAGCTGACTACTAGAATTGTGCAATGCACAATCCA
The DNA here is from genome assembly GCA_031772625.1 of Pinus tabuliformis. Lineage (NCBI taxonomy): Eukaryota > Viridiplantae > Streptophyta > Pinopsida > Pinales > Pinaceae > Pinus > Pinus tabuliformis. The sequence goes on from CM062815.1 coordinate 285,052,763, forward strand.
CATTAGCCTATTGGATGCTAAGATTGTGTAATGCGCAATTTCAGCTAGCAAGTGATGCAAGCTCAGGGACTATATTGCACAATTTTTTGGGCCAGAAGACACCCTCTTAGAATTGCATAAGGCAAGATTGGAGGACACTGTCTCACCAAATTTGCGCATTTTCTTAGAGGAAGGCAGATCCTTCCCTCTCAAAATTATGCAATGTTGTCCGGGCAAAGCAGAGTCTGGGCCAAGGTTACCTAGACCCGCCAACGGGCAACTGAAATCATAGGAAGGTGTCAATGCATGGCAATACCAAGTGTAAGTAGGAGTGAATGATCATGCATGCAAAAAAAAAAAAAAAACTCAGAAAATGGAGCAACATCCATGTGTGTGAAACAAGTCACTGAATTGGCGACCGTTCATGCAAAATAGTGTCATGCATGCGACAACAATGAGATGCTAATGAAAACTGAAACAATGCTTGTACAGGATAACATGTATGCAAATGACATCAAGCATTCACAGAAATCAAGCAGACAACACTCAGATAAGCCAAAACACAAAAAGCAACAGAGATGTTGCAAAAGACAAGTAAAGCGAACTTACCCGGAAATAAATGAGTTGGATGTGCTAAAGACTCTTGGATGTCCTATGGGATGTCAGAGCTCCAAGATCGATGTGAAGAATGAGCTTTGAAATGTTGAATAAATAAGTTTGAGGCTCATGACACGCATGCCACAAATATAGGAAAAAACGACACTTGGAGGAAACTTTCTAAAACAATCCTTGCATGTAACCTCGAGTTGCTAAAAGTAGCTCCTTAAAATCTGGGGATCCTTTTTGCATGTTTGTTTTTTCTACTTTGGGAAAAAGAAGCCCATGCATGCAACTTAAGTTTTCTCGGTCTTGGAGGGAACTGGTCAACCTAAAGGCACATGTAACAACTTGCTTGACTAAGAGGGATTTTTGTGCAATTTCTGGGAGGAGTTGGGATGGTTGTCTTGAGGGATTACGTAATTTCTGGGAGGAGCAGTTGACTACTGCCTAGTATTGCGGAATTTCTAGGTTAAGCTGCACTGTTGGGATAGATTGTGCCATTTCCACTGGGAAGGTTGTTTGACACAATTTCATAGTTTCTGGGCCCAACAGGTTGTCACTAAGATTTGCACAATTTCTTTATGGAAGGATGGTTCCCCTCTAGAATTGTGTAATTTCCTTAGGGAGATTCTCATCCAGTAGCTAGCCCAAGTCCAGAGTGGTATCCTATGAGGTGTGTGAAGCAAACTATCATGCATAGGCTGGCAAGCTGTTGAAAAACCAATGAAGCTCGTGTACTAGACAATGCAAGACATGCTACTGAGGATGGTTGGTATGGAGACTCCAAAACGAAGCTAAGGAAAAATTTTGGAGGGTGGTTGTAACCGGTACAACATAAGGATATATCATGCATATGTTAGAACGAAATTTCCATAAAGTTGGTTTTCCATTGTTTCCACCACCAAGATACAGAAGATTTAGCTTGAATATCTAGAGGAGGGGGAGCATCTCTTCCACTCATGGATGTGGGTGAAAGGTTTGCTACTGCACTTCATTCTCGATAGCGGGAGCCAAAATAAGCTTATTTCAGTAGAGGCTATGAATCGGTTGGGCCTACCAACCACGCCACACCCATAGTCGTACAACATCGGATGGGTGCACAAAGGATGGGATCTTTGTGTCATCCAACTGCATTGCGTTCCATACATCATCAAGCACTTAATGGATGAGTTATTGTGTGATGTTTCTCCTCTTGAAGTTTTTGATGTAGTATTAGGCCAACCATACTTTTAGAAGTGTCATGTTGTATCTGAGTCAAGGCCTCACACTGTTATTATTTCTTTGGAAATAAGCTATACAGGATACCAAAGGAAGCCCTGCCTACAACCATCTCTTTGATCTCAGCTAAGAAATTCAATAAGATCATCTCCTAGAATGAGAAATTTGTTTTCTTTCTTATTAGCTCTCAAAGTAAGGGGAAGATAATGGCCACATTCATGGCCCCCGGGAAGGCTTCCTCCATGCAGTAGAAGCAGGTGGATATGGTCGTGGAAAAATATAGGGACATCTTCACCTTACTTGCAGGGGTAACCTTACAATTTTCGGTCAAGAATTCAATCGATCTGATTCCCGGAGAACCTCTACCCAACAGGTCGATATATCAACACTCCATTTTGTAAAATCAAGAGTTCAAGAAGAAAATCCAGGAGTTGTTGCAAAAAGGGTACATCCAACCAAGTTCGTCAACTTGTGGGAGCCTGATTGTACTTTTACAGAAGAAGGATGGGACCTCAAGGATCTACATTGATTATCATGCACTAAAAAAATTCACTATTAGGAACAAGTATCCAGCCCCATGAATTGATGACCTATTAGACCAACTCGACGGGGCCAAGCATTTCTGTAAGATCGATCTGAAGTCTGGCTATCACAAGGTTCCAATAGAGCCCACATATGTATGGAAGACCACCTTGTTATAGACATATTTGGGCACTGCAACCCCAATCACATATGTCAATAAACCAAGGGCTCTCAAACCCCTAAAAGTTTTGTTTCATACCCTAAAGGATCAAGGTCGACTTATTACATCATTTCCCAGAAGTTCTCCCTAAAAAACTGCTCAGAATTGGTCAAAACTAGACCACCTCACTTGCTCCATGCTGAGGGTGCGATACATCTCACCTATTACACACGGGAGGTGTGATGCATACTGAAAAGTCTTTCTATACGGTGCAATGAGAAAGAGTAGACAAATGGTAGAGACAGTTTGCAAGGTGGATGATCATGGAATCTTCTAGAAACTTCTCCTGTGACATTTGCCTCTCTGAATTTGCCCAGGGATGAGTAAGAGATCATGAAATCTCCAAGTGGAACCAAGAACTATCAGTGAAATGACACTAATCAAAATCCCAAAAGCTGACTCACTCTCCTGCAAACATCTATATATGGATCCCTCATCCTAGATATCCAGAGGCTGGAATTTTGTAATTTGCAAGGAAGTGCTATTGGTTTCTCTTTGAAGACATTGTTGGATGATCTTTCTTTGTATGAGGTGAAGAGGGCTTTCATGCTGGGAGGATGATGTTGGATTAGACAACTTGGTTGTAATCCTCTCTTCTACTACTTCTATCAATAAAGCTATTTGACTTTTCCTCCATATGCTTGTATATCTTTGAATCTTGTATTTGTATATGCATTTATGTGGTTAATGTACATCTGTTCCTACATTGCTTATGGTTATAGAGATCTATTCTTTGATGGTATTTTACTGCTATGACTTTATAGGTGTTCTTTGAAGTGGGACAAGTGAGAAAGGAGTGGTGAAAGCTCTATCAAAGGAGAGAAGAAAAAGGAGACTAGCGAAAGACTAAGGTTGGTACTCTTTGCTCCCCTCTCATCTATCTCTCATAAAGGAAAACACAAGTACACTTTAGTTTGTTTGTTTCTAAGATAGCTACCCGTCTTAGTGGGACTAGCAACTCTGAATGGACACTAGTTTTCCCAATAACAAAATGGCAACTCCAATAGGGAGCGAATAGTTTGTTTGTTTTGTTACTGTTGTTTTCTTTATAAACCACGGATGGAGCCTAAAGTTAAGCCAGCTAGCCTTTGAACTACTTTTGCTATGCAACTGCAAAGTAGATCAACGTTGCTTCAGTCAATTTCCAAATTTGTTTATGAACTGAACATCTAGCTTGCAAACATCCTAAATGCCCTAGTGGTAGCTCAAATAACCTCATTAGGTCAGCCCCTATACTTTGTGTTTACTGACAATCATTAGCTCAGCCTAAATCCCTGAATTTAGCTGCAAACTGTGAGTGAAATCCAAGCTCAGTCTCATCCCTAGACCATTGAACTATCTCTTCTTGGAAATCTGGATGCATTGCACTTCCCATGTGTTGTAGGTGAGATGCATCCATGTTCCCTATGTTACAGGTGCGATGATTGACTAGCACTGTTTTTGCCTCCAGATTTTGGTTTTTTCTTCATTGTCTTCATCTTTATTCAATAGTTTTATTGTCTATGATCAATATATCACTATTGAAACCTTCTTCCTTTGCATTATTTCAGCCTCCATCAGAAGGAATTGTGAATGTTTTTTTATGTATTTTTCATCATTTACAGTTCTCCTTTGCAAATAGTAGCTTAATCAAACTATCGTCTTTTGATTTGAAAGTGTCAGAAGTGTCGTTTTCAGTCAAGAAAACGAGTGTCGTAAAGTATCCCTCTTTTAGATAGTCGATTACACTTTTTCCATCATATTTGATTTGAAATTATTAGTATTTCAAGTGTCGAAAGCAGTTTTAATTCAAAATCACAAATTTTCGTCGTAGTCTTCCTTTTTTTTTTTGAAGAGAAAATTGTTAGTACTATCGCTTTGAAAGAAAATAATTCAGATCTGTACTCAGTTTCTAGTTTCTTTTTCTCATTCTCACATTAAGGAAACTGAAAAACAATACATTCATGTGGATTTGCATTTAGACTACATGCTGAAATTAATTTAGGAAAAGTGCATCTAGTGTGTGCCCTCTACTCTATGTTGAAAGAATTTCATTTCTCTTTCCTTAGTAGCTAGGATTTTCATTGCAAAAAGAAAGTAAATGACTGTTTATCATCTAAGATTGCATATTTAGGAATTGTTTATCTACATCACGCGGTGAACCTTAAAGACAAACTTCTTAAGAAAGACCAACTGTAAAATAATCCTTAATGAACATAAAAACTATTTGGAACCTAATGCACAACATCTAGAAGTCTAGGCTAGAGACGTATTCCAGCGTCGTAAAGCCCAGTAACTATCGCTTTCATTGTAGGTTGGGTGATTCCTCCTCTTTGAAATGACAAGTGATAGTACGGAATTGTTCTCCCACGTACCGTCAAGTATATATTGGGAGACCACAATAGGATAAGTCCTTTATCCTCAGGAAGCTGTGTCTACCGCCCTATCGATCGCAATGCATTGAACGCAGCATTCGGGAAGATTGGCTACCGTACCGTAAAAATTATTCTACAGTTTTGCGATTGGTTTAGTAATCCATCTATCTAGATTTCTAGAGTAGTCACTTTCATTCCTTTTCAGACTCCTTAAAAGAAAGGTCCATCTGAGCACTTGTCACTTCAGGCTCATTAAAAATCGAAGGCGACTAGAGTCGTCTTTAGCTTTTTCTCGACTCTTAAAAATTGAAAAAGCAAGTTGTGTCAAAGCATCATAAAATTTATTTTAATCGCAGTAACGTCATTGTTCCCTCATTGGTCTTAGGTTGAGAAATGGAGTCTAGCAATCAAGGATTTCCCCTTGGAGGAAGTCCTAGTCCATTATCCTCTTGGGGAGATGTTGGTGCTCCACACATGGCTACATTGTCCCTTCCAGGTCTTGCAATTGGCCTGCCAGTATGGATTTTCGCAACCTCTGTCATTCAAAACACCGTAATTCCTCAACAATCAAATCAACAACCAAATGATCCTAAAGTCGCTCCCCCACCTTCTACTTCGTTTTTCTCTCCCTCTCCTTCTTCCTCTTCGCTTGGTGAAGCTAGTAATGCTAAAAACCAAGTAACTGAGAAGAAGAAGAAAGGGAAGGAGAAGAAGAAGAAGAAGCCAACTGCAAAAGGGGGAACCATGCATTGTCTTGTGAAAATCCACACACTGCAACCTCCAAACCTAAATCCCTTCATCCCACAGATCCTGAGGGACTGGTCTCCCCACTTGCACAATCTGGTGTCTCAACCTCTGACGATCATGTTGAAAGCACACCATCAACTAGTGAAAACGAAGCCAATGGAAAGAAAGGAAGATCTATATTTCCTTGTAGACTGTGTGAAGGCAATCATGTCCTCCACCATTGTCCTTTCCTAGACAAAGCTAAAAGAGTCCTGGATAACCGTCCTGCTTCACCGTAGCGACTTCCTCCTGGATACAAGAAAGTATTACCTAGTCCATCTCTAGTTGAAAATCTGACTGACACACCTTTGTTGTCGATTGAAGCACCTATCATTGAATATAAACCCTCTGAGTCCACACCAGACCATAGTCAATAGGTCGAGACGAAAGTCGACCCAATCTTGTCTTCAAAAGGTCCACCTTCAGATGATACTATCACTGAAGAGAATGAGAACGACACCATTCAAATTCTTTTCGTTAACACAAAATTCGATGAGCATGGGGGAAATCTACCCATTCCTTTACTGTAGGAAGGAAGTTCGTTAGAGATTTATCAGACCGTTTATTTGGACACTTCATCTAAATGTGATCGTAGTCCAAGGGCCTCTAGATTACAATGTACTCTTTGGGAGTGACTACATTTCTAGCATGGGAGCTATCGTTTCCTCACTCTTTCGAGTGATGTGTTTTCCGCATGAAGGCAAAGTGGTCCAGCTCATAGACCAGCTTTCATTCCCTAGTTCAACTATAGCTACTAGTCAAATTCCATCCCTATCTGGTCTTTTCACGCAAGGAATGTCTCATCAATCTCCAGACCATCCACCTGATGAGCGCGAGTGATTCGGTGATTGTGACTGAAACCCAAGAGGCATGCAACCTGGTTTGCTTCAGCAAAAAAACCCCATATATAAGGTAGGTTTCTACGTAGGAATATGACTAGTGTAACTGCCCTGTCCTTTTAGGAAAATGGAAGTATATTGGAAAAGGATTCCCCCGTCAAAGGTTATGTGATTGGCACTGACAACAGTCACCTTTGTCCATTTCGATGGACATCTCCAAGGAAGTGTTCTATCTGCTACGCAGATGGAACAATCTTGCTAATGCAAGAACTTCCATATGGTGACCTGGAAACTCTACGTTATACCTGGGGTCATGCAAACCTTTTTGCATGCAAGTGAAAAGTGACCATTTATTTTCTTAGTTTGTAGGCTCTTAATCCTTTAAACTCGTAGGTTGGTTGTTCCTAGCTTGCATAACGAAAGGCTCTGGAGCAAAGTTTTGAATGGGGCAAGCTCCCTAAAAGATGAACCTATCGATGAGACATCCTTATTATACAATTGGAATGAGTAGTTTTACGCGAAGTTCAATCTCGTTAAAAAATAAACCTAGCCACGAGCATTTTTACGTGAAGTTCAAGCTCGTTAAAAAATAAACCTAGCAATGAGAAAATGTTTCCCCGGAGTTTAAGCTCATTAAAAAATGAACCCTCCTTCGGTAAATAACCATTGCGATCGCATAATTATCAGCTTTTTAACCTTGGTCGTGTTCTTTCCATCACCTCCACTCTTTTTTAGCCGATCATATGCCTCCATTTGATTGCTAACCCTTTTGAGGAACAACTGCGATGAGTGATTCCATTAGTCACCTTCTTTACACTCTCGTGACTGAAAAAGTTACAAACCTTACTTGGAACCAGTTATTATCCAAAAACATCACTCGTTCCTCAAAAAATGAGTCTCCTTTAAGCTCTTTTCATCTGACTCATAAAATATGAAAAGATTGCCAAGCAATTGGCCTCTCCAGCTCGTTAAAGCGATCAAAAGTGCCATCCCTCCTCTAGATTTTAATCTTTTTGGACCTGAGGGATCATTATACAAAAAGATTGAGTGCTTGTCTTCTTTGGCTCATTAAAACTATCGAAAATTCATCCATTTCATATTATTTTATATTTTTTCGAATTTAAGGGATTACATTACGGGAAAGGACTACTGGACTTTCCTTTACGTCTCTTTTTAAACTCTCTAAAATTGAGAAGGACCGAGTTATCGTTGTCATTAAACTCGTTAAAACAATAGCGACAAACTTGTCCATGCAGACAAGAGCGAGTTTCACTGTCGCTAGGCTCGTTAAAACATAGCAACAAGTTTGCCCGAAGGGCAAATTATAGAACAATCATATGTTATCCTCCTCAACCTTGACAAAAATAAAGAGATAATGGTCAACAATGACTGGGGAAAAAGGGAAGAAAACTTGAATAGCTTCATTAGTAGCAGGTCGCTCTTGAACATGACACTTTCACTCTGTCACCATGACTGAGTCGGGTTGGGTTGTTCCGTTCACCAGTCATATCACCATTGGTCCACCATACCATCCATTTTGGGGTTAACGCTACCAATCCATTTCAGTGTCACCAATATGTTCAAGAGAAGTCGCTAAGAGAAAACCTAGCTAACGCCTCATCTGTTGCAATACTTTCACTCTCCATTTTTCATGACCACCACCTTGAACCTTATATCATCAAATCATTTTCACCTCCACAAAATCATTTGCTCAATTCCATGTCGTAGATGTGGTATTCATTAAGTCCCTCCTGCGAAGGGTCACTTGTTGTTGACATTAGCTCATTATCCAAGAAGTTGACTTAGGAACAACCCTTTCAGTACTTCGAAGCTTGCATGTCTCAATGGCAAGTTTCTCACTTTCGGCGACAAGTTTACATCAATGGCCTTCGACCGGAAGATTTTGCATGGTGTTAGACATCGACTCATGTATTAACACCACGTGAATTGTACTACAGTACATTGAGGCTCATCATCATTATCAGTAATTCCTCTCGTGCCTGTTATCAGCTTACATCATTGGCTGGTAATTAGGTGATTTCTTTCCATGTTCGACATCAGAACATCTTTTCACATGGATCGACTTGTACTTTGGGCCAGGATTGAATGCATTTGAAGACCCTGGATCTAGTTTCATCCCTCCGGGCTGCAATATATTCAGGAAAAATAAATACAGCAAATGTACATCATAGCTACACAAATAATCATGCAAGCTAAGGGATGATGGCTCTACTAGAATCATCAATCTGCCAGACAGATGGTTGTCTGTCCTATGTACATGAAAATGAATTTATAAAGCTGAGCATGGGAATGCCCACCTCAGCTAGATCATGAAAATATTATGAAGATAATGTATTGTATTGTATCTTATTACAAGTCACCTTCCAGTTCCAAAAACCTCGGATCCTCATGATAAAGCATTTCACCCAACATTAGAAGGTTTACGACCTCATGCTTTAGGGGGCAACTATTATAGACATATTTGGGAACTGAAACCCCAATCACATATGTCAATAAAACAAGGGCTATCAAACCCTTAAAAGTGTTGTTTCATACCCTAAAGGATCAAGGTCAACTGATTACATCATTTCCCAGAAGTTCTCCGTGAAAAACTGCTTAGAACTGGTCAAAAATACACCATCTCACCTGCTCCATGCTGAGGGTTCGATGCATCTCACCTATTACACATGGGAGGTGTGATGCATACTAAAAATTTCTTCTATACAGTGCGATGAGTGAGAGCAGACAAATGGTAGAGACAGTTTGCAAGGTGGATGATCATGGAATCTTCCAGAAACTTCTCCTATGACACTTGCTTCTCTGAATTCGCCCAGGGATGAGTAAGAGATCATGAAATCTCCAAGTAGAACCAAGAACTATCAGTGAAATGACACTAATCAAAATCCCAGAAGCTAACTCACTCTCCTGCAAACATTTATATATGAATCCCTCATCCTAGAGATCCAGAGGTTGGAGTTTTGTAATTTGCAAGGAATTGTTGTTGGTTTCTCTCTTAAGACGTTGTTGGGTGATCTTACTTTGCATGAGGTGAAGAGGGCTTTCATGCTGGGAGGATGATGCTGGATCAGACAGCTTGGTTGCCATCCTCTCTCCTACTACTTCTATCAATAAAGCTATTTGAGTTTTCCTCCATATGCTTGTATATCTTTGAATCTTGTATTTGTATATGCATTTATATGGTTAATGTACATTTGACCCTACATTGTTTATGGTTATAGATCTATATGCTTTGATGGTATTTTGCTACTGTGACTCTACAGGTGTTCTTTGAAGCCGGGCAAGTGAGAAAGGAGTGGCAAAAGCTCTATCAAAGGAGAGAGGAAACAAGTAAGGAGAGTAGCGAAAGACTGAGGTTGGTACTCTTTGCTTCCCTCTCATCTATCTCTCATGAAGGAAAACACAAGTAAATTTAGTTTGTTTCCTTCTAAGATAGCTACTCGTCTTAGTGGGACTAGCAGCTTTGAATGGACACTAGTTTTCCCTATAACACACCTTTAAATCCAAAGAAGGCCTTTTTGAATGGTTGGTTATGCCCTTCGGTTTGAAAAATGCCCCTACTACTTTTATGGGGCTAATGGATGCAATCTTGTGGCCCTTCACCAACTCATTCATGGTTTTTTATCTAGATGACATCCTCGTCTTCAACAAGATTTGGGAAGAACACTTGCAACACATTTGATAGATCCTTCAAACCCTTTGGTGGCACAAATTGTTTTCCAACTTGTAAAAATTCACCTTTGGCATGAGCCAGGTCCAATATCTGGGTTACATCATAGATGAGTGTTGTGTGTATGTGGATCTTACTAATATCCAAGTTATTCGGGATTGGCCAGCCCCAAACACTCTAAAAAATCTTCACAGCTCTTTGGTCCTTACAAATATTTATCCTAGGTTCATGTTAGGATTATCCCATATCACTTGGACTTTCAGTTATATTACCAAGGGTGGAGCGCAAGAAAAGTTTTCCTAGTCTAAGTCCCAACAGGAGGTGTTTGTTTACTTGAAGTGTCACCTCTTCTCCATACTAGTACTCACATTGCCAGACCCAGAGTAGCCATTTGGAATTGAGATAGAGCCATCCAACTATGCTATTGGTGCAGTCCTCACCCAGCACGAGAATCCAATGGCCTATCATAGCAAGACACTTTTTGGTACAATTCAGAAATACCCCACCTATGATAAAGAGCTTTATTCCATCATGTAGGCTTGCGAGCAGTGAAAGCATTACCTTTTGGGGAAGGATACAATCATCCACACCAATCACTGACCTCTTCAGTTTGCGCAAACAAAAGGGAAGTTTCAGAATGATCGCCATCAGAATTGGTCTACATATCTGCAACAATTCCACTTGAACATTAGATAAAAAATGGCAACAACAATCATGTTGCAGACTACCTCAGCTAGCCCCCTGTTTAATCATAGACTATTGTTCTCAAATCTTCTGGGCACAAGACCTCTGGATGGCCACAACTATACAAAAATGATCCAGAGTTCACCTCCATATACTAGATGCTAGTAGATGGAAAGCAAGTTCCTGACTTCCACCTTCAGGACACATTATTATGCTACCTGGGTCACCTTTGTGTGTCTTCAAGTGAGCACGCTAAGCTGATTTTGGAAGCACACTACAATTGTGTTGAAGGATACTTCTGTGTGGAGAAAATTGTGGTTCTACTACAAAATTATTTTTATTGGCCAAAAATCTGAATGGATGTTGGGAAATATATCAGATCCCGCACTACCTGTGCTATCGCCAAGACAACCATCAAGAATAAATGTTTGTACACTCTCTTCCTACTCCCAGCCAGCCTTGGGAATTGATCGCCATGGAATATATGTCTCGCCTCCCTTCTACCAAGAATGGTGATGATTGTGTATTTGTCATCATGGACAAATTTTCTAAGATGGTTATATTGGCAGCCAACAATAAGAGTATCATAGAAGAGGACACTGCCAAACTCTTCTTTGAATGAGTGTGGATACATTTTGGAACCATGCGAACCATTATATCATATCGGGGTAGTAGGTTCTTGAGCACATTCTAGTCAAGACTTTGGACACTATTACACATCAAGCTCACCAAGTTGACTACATTCCATCCCAATATCGATGGCCAAACAAAGGTCATGAATAGGATGATAGTGCACATACTCTACATGTACAACTCCAAGCATCCATAAACCTGGGATAAGACTCTTCCTTATGTGCAACAAAGTTATAAAATAGCTTTCCATAGATTGACTAGTCACAGTATTGTTAGGTGTTTTATCTGTCATTTAACTCCACTAAATTAAATTATCAACCGAGGTTCATAATATCTGAGTTAGACTGCATCTGGATTCAGGTTCCAATAGTTTAATGCAAGGTTAAGTACAAAATGTTCAATCTCTACTTTTCATACTCAAAACAAACTAATGTGAAGAAACTTATAAAATAAAATCCCTATCCTATTCAAACTTATCCTATTTCAATCACAGCTTTATTAACTTAGAAATTTACTCAGAGGCAAAGTAAATAAATAAGCTAATTTGTAAGCTACTTGAAAAATCAAAACACAGATAGTGCCAATCATTGTTCTTAAGAAATATGAGTGACTACTTAAGAGATTCAAACTAATATGCATATAAGTTGAGTTACAATAACAATCACTACTTCACACTACCAATAACTATGCAAACATTACTAACTACTGCTCAAACAATATTGCTTCTAATTGTGACCTGAGAAATACTTATCACAACCTAGTCACTACAATTTAGAACTAAAAGAACATTAACAGAAATATTTAGTTCAAGTAAGAAAATATACTATTCAAACACTCTAATCTCACTTTAAATAATGGAAATCTCAACCCAACAATAAGATCTATTTAATATAAGCAACATGGAGCTCAAATTAACCGAGACTAATTATCATTCAAAATGATATCAAACTTATGGTAATCTCAATCTAGATAGAAATATAATTCAAATGATTTTAAGCTAAGGAAAATAGAAAATCCAAACAAGATTGATTCAAGTTGTTAAGTCTAATTCCTTGAATGCATAAAACAAACCAATAAGAATTCAAGTTAATCTCTTTATCTTTCCTAGCATTCAACACTGCAAATACTCAAATGAAACTAAGTAACAAAAATCTACATTGATGTCCTTCACTACCTATGTTGATGTTGGAAATAATAGTGTGAGGGGAGGGTGAATCAATATTATCAAATTAATAATTTTATTTCCCAAACAAATTTATGTATGCTACATCAGTGAAGTGTAGCATGTACACGCAATTGTGATTAGAGAAACCAGTGTATATCCAGAGAACTTGTGATTTAGACAATTTATCATGTGTTGATATTAAACCAGTGCATTAGTAACATATTAGAAAGTGCAGTAAAAATAGAATACAACATCACACATAAGAAACACACATGAACAACAAGATTTAAGGTGGAAACCCAATGTGGGTGAAAACCACTTGCTGTTGTCCTCTCTGTCTTCTTTTAATAATAAGAAAATATGTTTACAATCTTGTACTGGTGTAGACCCATACCAGTACATAGGCACCGAACTGCATAAGGCTACAACCTTCTCTTTTTCTAGCTTCTACTAGAAGGGAGATGCAATCCCCTAGCTCTTGTACTAGCCAGTTTGTTTACTAGTATGTAGGCACCGACCTACAAAAGGCTACGACCTTATTTCTTCCTCTAGGGACCACGTTTCATGAATTTTCAGAGTGGATACTCTTGGAACACAACACCACAATCTGAAGGCCACGTTTCATCCAATTTTCATACTGGACCCATCAACAACTTTTAAACTTAAACTACATCAACCAACATTCAGTTAATCTGAACAATCAGATCATTGACACCAGAACACTGTGCTGAACCCAGAAATCTACATCATCATTTAGAACCAACTGTAACCTTAGAAACCGTGAATCAGAATGTATACGCTACTTGGCTAAACCCAAACTACGTGTATACGCTGCTTCTATTAAGCAAACCTACTTATATCTCCAAAGCTACTACAAACATAAATTTTTGAATCAAGTGTGTACCAACCAGCAATATACTAAACATCTACTATCAACTTACTGAGCTTTACATAGGCAACAACAGAGATCACTTCTTATCACTTATAAAACCAATCTATCAAATATCAAAATCCTTATTCATTCTGCTTTACATTCACATCTAAGAATACTTCATCGACAGACATTAGTAAAACAGCAACACTGATCTGATAGATCAGTCATTCTTGAGCATCAAGATTTTCTTTTGCATACGTTACTTGGAAGAGCTGAATCGGTGTGTATACACACCTTCGCCAAAGCGAACCAGCGTACAGATCTGCAAATAAATACTTCATAACTTCGTTGCACCTCCGGACTTTAGACAAACCCAGATCATGATATTTAAAGAATAAAATAAGTGTACATAATCAGACCTAGACCAATATCAGATCATTCAATAATAAGTCATTTTAGGTCTCATGATCCTGATCCAATATTGAATTCAAGGTGCACAAAGCATTTCAGATCAAATTACAAACACAACCCCTGCAACATAGAATATACTTCAGATAGAAGTATTCCTTAGAAACCCATACACTTGCACATAACCCTTTATAAGAAATTAATTACTTCGGTACTTAGCCCTTGACCTTCTCCTTCTTATATACTTATATCCTTTGTCAATACCTTGGAACAAATACCTAGGGTCAATACCATGGAACAAATACCTCGGACCAAATACCTAGGTTTTCTAACATGTATGCACTTTTCTTCCTGTGGGAGTGTGTTATACGTATACGCTCTTTTTGTTCTGTGGACCGGCCTGTATATGCTATTTTGACTAAGTGGACCTGTGTATACTTCTTAATTTACTTTTCATCAACATTTTCCCTTACCTTCTTTATTCTGGTCAGTAGACCTCAGTTCCATCTTCCTATTCTTCTGTACCATTGTCCCGTTACCTATGAATATACCTGTTGTACTATGAGTTTCCTTTTACCAAAATTGAATTGACTTGTGAGTGAGTTTCCATCAAGGAAAACACTTGTATCATAATGCCAACAGTTGACACCCTTTATATCTAAAAGATTCTACAAATCTAAGTCTATTCTAGATGTAAAACTACTCCAATCAAACTCAAAAAATCACTCTTACATAGGAGCATTAACCTATAGTTCCAATCAAATATTACTGTAATTATGTCGAATCTCAAAACTACACTACAATATCAATCAATAACTAATATCTCGTAACATTACTTCTTAGCACTTTAATATCAAAACATGATTCTCTAGGATGTTGTATCGAATCATAAATGTACAGGATGCAAGATTATATATTAATTCTAACCCAAGCTCCTGACACAATTATTAACCTCTGTATTCATCCAAATTCAAAAGAATTCCTTTAAATATTCTTAATCATGAGAATGAATTGGAGAAATCATTTATGCATCGAAGATGTTAATGAACATAGTCCTTTCTGGTTTGTAAATATTTAAAGACAAGATATTTGTTCAGATATAAGGAAAACAAAGTAGCTTCTTAAGTATAGAATGGAAAATGGTGACTCTAAGATCTAACCAGTAAGCTTCTTAGAATAAGATCCAGAATCCTAAATCTCAATCAAGTGTGCTTCCTATAGCCTATATCAATTGTAGGAATTGTTTCCAGGTGGTGGAGGGCCCTTACCACTTCCCAGAGAAAGTCTAAGTTAACTCAATGCTTTAAAAACCAAAAATCATAATACTTACAGAAGTTTAAATGCTAAATCAGAATTATGTATTAAGGTTCATCAAAACAAGAGTTAAAATACCAAGTACTTGAAAGTCTCCAATGTCTCCTTAGCATAAATCTTGTTAACAAAAATTACATAATAATCCTTCTCAAGTTATCTTACATACAAAGAGAATCGAGCATTTATACAGATCAGCTAATGAAAAATAGGAATAACTAATTAACTAGAAAAAGTAAACATAACTTCAAGGCTAAAATTAAGTTGTATGAAATCTTCTTGAATAATCTTCAAATGGATCTTGGTTGAGCTCATCCTGATCATAGCGTGATTGATGAAATCAATTCCTTTTTTAGTATAAGGAGATTAGTTCTATAACATTGAGGCTTAGACTGAACACTTGCTACCAAATATATTACCAAATCGAGATGCAAAATTGAGTACATAATAGCAAGTCCACAAAAGGTTGCCTGATGCGTTGTCCATCAATGTGTTGGAACCCCTGTTACTTGTCCATATGTTGTCAAAGTATACGAGTCCATATAAGGATTATTCAAAAATAATCCTATGGCTATAAGTCATGTAATATCTACTTAAACTAATAAAAATCACATGAAAACAACACTAAGTAAATATTCTACCTCCATTTGCAAAATAGTGTGGTTTGGCAGTGATAGCATGGTACAAAAGGATAAAAATGGAGTAAATATTGATATCCTTAGTAGAATAGTAGGTGTAAAATAGGTACAAAAGTGGGGACCAACATCCCCACATGCCTAAAAGTTTGCATGCCATCATGCAGCTATCATCCAGTCATCAAAAATATGGTATCCTAGTCTTCGCATTCTCACCACTCTGACCAAGAATCTTACAATGAGTATCATTCACCACTAACTTCTGAAAATATTGAGGTATTTTCTAAGCATTAGGCCTCTTAGCAGGTTTCAACTGATTCAATTTCTAGTTAACCAGCCATTTATTCCTTAAGACCAATGTGTCATTCTTAGAGACAAAGGAGAGGTTTGTGTCTCATTACTGTTCATTTACAGTCCACACATAATGAAATAGGGTTATGTATTTATGGTCCTTGTCTTTCAACTTCATATTATTCTTCTGTAATTTGGCCACGAGCAACTGCAAATCATCTTCATTATGGGCTAAGGTGTTTTCAACCGGTACTACTGGTTATTGAGAGTTGCTCCCACCATGTGCTGACACAGTGTTGCTCCTTTTAGGCTTAGGTAGTCATTCATGTTTCTTCTTACCTGATCTTTTGTTGGATAGATTCTGAGGTGGTGAGCTACTCAGAAGATCCCGATTATTATCTTGTGGACCATCTCCCTCAAATAGAGGATCTTTTTCTTCTTCATTCACCAAAGGAGGTTTTTCAGCCTCTTGTTTAGGAGAAGACAAAATGGTGACCAGCTCCTAGTTTTGGGTACTGGAAATGGATAATCCTTGTTTAGACATACTTCGAGTATGTCTTTGACCCTAAGACATAGTCGGATTCTCTGTTACTTTCTGCACTGGTGTGGAAGGCACAGATGCCCCTTCTAGTTCTCCCTAGAAGAGTCTCCTTTTTCTTTTCTTAAGGGTAACATCGACCCTTTCACATTGTTGTCCTATTTCTTCTACGATTGGCTCCACAACTCTTATGGAAGACTTTTTCTACATATGTGACTTAGATTCTTTAGTGGGTACCTCCTCATGGCCAGATTCTTATTTCTACACTTTACTTTTCTTCCATTTCTCTTTTAACGATATTAGGACTAATTCTTCCAATGAAGTACTAGGGTTTACCAGTGCCTTTGGAGATTTCACTAAACTATTCTTTTCCACTATATATTTGGACACCACTACATGACTATGATCTTGTTGAAAACTAAAATCTAGTTGAATCTCAACCCAAGGCTTAAATTCTTTCACAATGGATTGATAAGCCTTTGTCATCCTTTTAGTTGAGTTTCCTCCCCTTGAAAATTCTCAATCACAAAATCTTCCCAAGAATTCCACTATTTACTTAACTCAGCCACAACAACCATTTTTTATGAGGCTATGATGGCACACAACAGTTTCAGGGTTTTTAGTAGCTGACTGAACTCCTTTAGCAATTTTATATAGAATGTTATGTAGGAACAAAGGGAAATTAGCTTCTCAACCTTCTGAAAAATGTAACAACAGTCTGACATGATAAATAAAAATTGCAATGTACCTACCTTAAAAAGTAATAAACCTTTGTAGTGTTGTCACAAGTGGATACCACTTTTCCTCCAAGTAGCTACACAAGAACCCATTCGACCAATTTAGATATTTATAGGTTGGCTTTGGAAATTTAGCACAGTCTATTTGGTCGAGCGGTCCTCTTTTGAAAAAAATTCTCATGAAACAGCGACAACCCTATGACTTTACTTGTAGATTCTTCAATGAATGTAAATTTGAAATTTCCAATCTCTGCAACCTCTCTGTTGAAGCTCTGAGAGAAAGCCAAAGAGACTCTTTGATTATATCCCTGAAATTTCTAGAGAAAACCTATCCACCCTTTCTCTTCGAACAATTCTTTACAACTAGCATACTATGGACTTCTTGAGAATTAAACAAAGGTGGGTTCATGACGATTAGCTCCAATGCCTAATTTAAAGAAAATCTTGGATGTTTGTTTTCCACAGAAAATGGAGCGCTGACAGTCATTTTCCTTCCAAATTTATCACTCTAAGAGGGACAATTACCATGCTAGTGCCTTCAAACCTAAATTAATTCAAGAAACAATGCTTGGAAATTTGGAATGACAGCATTAAGGCGCGATAGTAATGATGAACCAACGTTTAACGAGTGGCTCGTACAAGGCAAGATTAAGGGGTAATGTAGTGGACAAAGTGATGGTTCCAATGGCAGAAGAGATTGGTTGCTATGATGATGAATTGATAATTAGCATGTAGATACATAATTAAAAATGAAAGAAAGCGTAATGGGGACAAGAAATTAATTTGAATGTGAGATGACGGTCTAATCATAGAAATTCATGGAGACAGATTACCACTTAGCTTATTATACATACACTTCCAATATAGTCTAAATAAATAAAACATTCTGATACCTTGGTTTTGACTTTATTAATAGTTTGGAGCTCGAGAGAAAAAATAGCAGTACTGATTTTGATCTTCAGTGAAGCATGATCTTAATGACTCGTTTATGATGATGAATTAATTCAGAACATCAAAACAATTTGAGCATGTTGTTTCTCTACCATCCATATTAATTTTGGTGCTGATGAACATAAGTTATCTTTGTAAAATACTATTAGACCTTCCCATAGGTTTTAAAGAGAACTTTTAGTAGCTGTGCTTGATTTATCATAATGGCAAGTTGAGTACATAATCCTTTGAACTTATTTGAAAAATGAAACGAGTTTCTTTTCTTGAATATCTCATATAGCTTGACGGAATTTTCTTCCTTCTGATTATCACGCAGAACCTAAAACATCATCCCATGGATTTTGACCAGGCCTAGGATGACCATTTCGTGGAGCATTTCACTTGTAGAAAGTCTGAAAATGCACCAAAAGAAGACTCCAGAGTGTTTCTTTTCCGTACTTATTTTGCTGAGCCAGGAAAACAGTAATTTTGTACTCAGTAGATCCCTAGCTACTACTTCCTCAAAAGTTTATCAAGCTTGAGCTAAACACTGCTCAAGGTATTCCTTTTTAGAGAGTCTGAAAAACCCGAAGTAGACTCCAAGGGGGTTCATTTTCTGTCATTATTCCATTGAGCATGGAAAATAATAATTCTATACTCAACATATCCCTAATTACCACTATTCTATTAATATTTACAAGCCTATGTCAATCTTTACTCGATACATTCAATTTTTGGGAGTCTAAAACGTTCAAAGAAGACTCCAAAGTGTCCTTTTCCATAAGTAATTATCAAAGTCTTGTTAATGGAATAAAATTACCCTTGGCATATTTCCCCTTTATTCTATGTGAGTTGTGGGGGAAAGTAAACGAGCCATCCCACTTGTTATTTTATGCTATATATATAAATATAAATATACAAATATAAAGAAAATCAATTTGAAGAACCAATTGGATCTAGGTCCTTTTCTTGCACCAACTCCATCTATGGATCTCGTATTACTTCCTACAAAAATTATTGGTGAGAGAGAATTTGGTGGTATATCTTCAGTCCATGCCCATTCACCACAAATGGGTTCTGATAAGCATGAATAGTTTTTATTCTAACAGAGCAATTATCGAAGACCTCTACAACTTCATAAGGTTCTAACCACCTAGTTGATAATTTCCCTTTAAAATGATTAAATTTACTATCATATAGCAGTGCCCAATCTCCTCGTTGAAATAGATTTTTCTTAATATACTTGCCATGTCATCGGCCTCTCTGATCATATACTAACATGGTTCGTGAAATGCATCCTACCTGATTTCATTAAGTTCATTCAGTTGTAATAACCTTTGCACTTGGGCTTCATTCATATTCATTCCCAATCGAGGGGTTGTTCAGAATTTTTTTACCTAAAATTCAATGGGAAGTAGCACTTGTTTTCCATATACTAACTCGTAAGAAGTGTGTCTAGTCACATTCCTACAAGCTATTTGGTAAGCCCACAATGCCACAGGTAGGTTGTTAGCCTACTCGCCATGGTGAAGATGAATTGTCTTAGTGAGGATAGACTCCAAGACTTTGTTTGTAGATTCCACCTGTCCATTTTCTTGGGGGAGGTATGGGGTAGACTTCTGATGCTTAACCTGATATTTATCAGTAATGGCCTTCACTAGTTTCGATGTGAATTTTGTGCCTTGATCTGTAACAATCTCACTAGGCATCCCAAATGGAGTGAAGATGTCCTCCAAATGGAAATCTACCACTGCTTTCTCAGAAGAAGAATATGAAGCCTTGGCTTCTATACACTTCATCAGGTAATTAGTGCAAACCAATATGTATTTATTTCTCTTGGACATGGGAGAGATGGGTCCCACAAAATCCAATGCCCACTTCTCAAAAGGTTCCACTAATATTGGCATTTGGAGAGGCATTTGATCTGTTGGAACTTCCATCCCCATTCTTTGACAGGGATCAAAGGTTGAAACAAACCTTTTGGCATCTTTGAAAAGTGTAGGCCAATAATAGCGTGCATGTAGGACATTATAGGTTGTCCTTTTATTCACAAAGTGCCCACCATAGGGCTAACTATGGGAAGCCTTCAGAACATCAAACATCTCATCTTCCCACACACATATTCTCATAATCGAATCAGCTCCTATGCAGAACAAGTTCTCATCTATCCAAGAATAATGGGCACTTTACTGCACAATGTTGTGTTTTTCCCTGTTGGAAATATTTTGGGGAAGCCTCCCTGTCACCAAGTAGTTACCCATTTTAGCAAACCAAGGAGTCAATGTTGAAATAAAAAACAAATGTTCATCTAGAAATTCATCCAGAATGGGTATTGAAGCTCTATCTTGGGAAATGTTAATTCAGGATAGGAAATTTGCAGCCAAATTCTCTTTTCCAAGCCTGTCAATCACAATAATTTTAAATTCATGTAACAAAAGTAACCATCTTGTATTTCTTCCATTATTAATAGGCTTACTCATAAAAAATCTAATGGAAGACTAATAAGTATGGACGAAAGGCTCATAACCGGTAATAAAATGTCTAAATTTTTTGATGGAATGAATGACTACTAATAATTCCATTTTAGTAATTTTATAATTTAATTTTTCAGGTGAGAGATTCTTTCTAACAAAGTAAATAGCATAAGGAATGTGATCCTCCCTTTGACCCAACACAACTCCAAGAGAAGTGTCTGATGCATCCCTGCATATGTGGAACAGGAGAGACCAGTTAGGCCCTCACAATACTGCAATAGTATTCAATTTACCCTTCTGTTCCTTTTCCAAGTTCTCCAAGGCTTGGTGAAAACCAGCCCCATATACCATGAAGTTGTCCATATAGACTTCTACACAGTCATGTATCAAATCAAAAAAGATAGCCAAAACATCTCGTTGAAAATTAGATGAAGCATTACATAAACAAAAAGGAAGGACTCAGTAGGCATAGGTTCCCCATGGGTAGGTGAAACTGGTGTTTTCTTGATCTTTTGGGGCTATTTGAATCTAATTGTAACTGCTATACCCATCGAAAAAAGAAAAATACTTCTTCCTTGACAAGGTATCAAGTACCTGATCAATAAAAGGTAAAGGAAAATAGTCCCGCAAAGTAGCCTTATTTAGCTCTCAATAGTCCATGCAGATCCTCCATTTCCCATTTTTCTTTGGGACTACCATCAAGGGTGATACATGTTTTATGTCGGAAGGAGGATAAAGAAAATGTGCACTCAAAAGTTTCTACAATTCATCCTTAACAATTTCTTTTAGATTTGGATTCATTTGTCTTTCTGGCTACCTAATGGGTCTAATTTCTTCATTTGTATAAATGTCATGTATACATGTTTCTGTATGAATACCTTTCATGTCCAAATAATCCCAAGAAAATGCTTCATACTGCTTTTGAGCCATACTCAATACTTGTTGTCTTTGATCTGTACTTAATTCTGTCCCAATATACAACGTTATTCTAGCTCTAATTTCAATATGCTCCGTACTCACTTCGCCATTTCCTTCTAAATATGGCATAGTGAATGATGCAAATACAATAGGGTGACAAGTTTCCTAAAATTCATTGCTAAAAACATGATGATAACCATTAAAAGAAATAGGATAATCGATGCAATTAATATTAGACAAAAATTGCTGCAAAATGTGTTCATGTGATTATTCTTGAAGTCCCCTTGATTGCTCTAAAGTTAATAAGGGAAGCATACAATATTCTTCTCCATAAGGTCTTTCTAACCAAAGCGTTACTTCCATGGCCATTTCTGTAGGTGGAAAAATAGCTAATGCATGATTTTTTTGTCCATTAGAAATAATCATTTCCCCATTTCTACACCCAATGAAAGCATGAGAGGTGCCCAGCCAAGGTCGAACTAATATTACTGGGTGTCTAGGTTTAGAAGTTTTTAGAGAGATTACAAAAAAATCAATTAGATATTCCCAGGAAGCTATGGTTACCACTATGTCTTCTAGGATCCCCATAGGTTTAACAATGGATTTATCTACCAGCTCCAGCACTATGGGTGTAGGCCTAATTCCTTGTAGTTGTAGTAATGTCATCGTATAAACCATCATAGAATTGATGGTTTCTCGTAAGTCTACAAAGGTGTTCAGTAAAAGAATTACATTTATTTCCATTATGACTAGGGGGTTCCCTGGATCATTATATTTCAACGGTAAACAAGATATCATTTCTGTCATTTGGCCCATTATTTTAACATTCTTATTTTTTTCTTTCTCCCTGTATTTTTTATGCATATATCCTTACTGATATTCATGTAAATAGGAATGTCCTTAATAGCTTGGAACATAGGTATTTTTATACAAAACTTCCTTAATTTAGATTCCAAATCATATTCCATGGGAGTTTTATTGTTCTTGACAAGCAATCTTTATGGGTAAGGAGGCTCCCTTGGTTATTATAGTTCACTATTTTTTTGATTTTCTATTTGTTGGTGAGTTTTATCCTCGATTTACACTTGAGGATCCTCCTCTTGAATAATTATAGCTGATCTCTCTTTATTAACTTTTTTCCTTGATATTAATTGAATTTCATTAACATGGAGAAGAATAATAACAGATGCGGGAAAAGGTTGTAATTCCATGTTTTTCACAGGTTGTGGAGGTGTATTATTGTAGTTAGTGATAGCTTTTGCAGGAAGTTGAGTTGGGCAAGGTAGATTAAATGATTTTTGTGCATGTTGTGCACGTGAATTAGATCTTTAAGGTAGGGGTAGGAGTTGATGTAGTGGAGGTAATGGAAATGAGGGTTGATGATAACAGGATAGGTTATACCCTTGCTAAAGTGGAGGAAGACTAGGTGTGTAAGGTGTGCATTTATACTGGGAGTATGGTTGATTTTGATGTTGGAATACATTCCCATAAAAATTTCCTCTCCATCCATGGTTCCAAGGTGATTTATGATGTGGTTGTGGAGGCCATGGAGGGTATGATGGTTGAGAGTTCCATGATTGATTTTTGGAAAATACTTATGAATTGAGTTCTTGATAATTGTTTTGGTTGGGCCCTCTCCATGTTGGCTTCCTATTTGCTTGTGGTAAATCATTATTTTCAGTAGCTCCTTTGTAAATGGATTGTAGTCTAGGAATGGATGGGCATTGATCAATGGCATGATCTTGTGTACAAATCCCACACACCTCAACCACATTAATAGGACATTCCCTTTCAGTATTCTTACGCTTGCATTTTGGACAGAAAATTGCCAAGGCAACTTTTGTTTTATTCTAATTTTTAGTGTATCAAGTTGGTCACTAATGACGTTTAAGATATCTATTTTGAAATTTTCCAGAAGGTCTCCCAACTCAACCCTAGTGAAATCATTTTGTACATATTTTGAATTTGTAGACACATAATCTCTTTAATTGTCTCGGATTCTTTTTCCCACTTTAGCTTGACTTCTAGAATAGGTTCAACATAGTTCAGCTATTTCGGCAAAAGGCTTTTTATAAATGTCACAAAACTTACAAGATTAAGTGTTTCAATGCACTCTTCCCTTAAACCCTTCAGAAGACTATCCTAAAGGTTCTTTCATCTAAGTTTCTCATCTGTGACTTCTGGTATTTATAGAGGAATATTTCCATCTACTCCTCCAAACTCTCGTCTTCCATCTCCTGCAACCTAAATATATCATTAACATCTCTACTTTTACAGTAGTATTGATATTTATTAAGGAAGACAGGTTTCATGTCATCCCAGGAGTAAATGTTGTGCTCTCTGAATCTCATGAACGATCTTAGGGATAAGTATTTTAAGGTGGCATGGAATAATTTAATCTTGTGTGCATCGTCATAATAAATATAGCTTCTGCAAAGAATATCAAATTGCAATTAAAACCTGTCAAGGTATTTAGAAGACATACTGTGAAAAAGTGGAAGAGATGCCAAGGGTATGTTCTTCATAGTGATATTTATGGGAATGTCTAAAATAGGAAATCCAAAAGTTGATTGTACATCATCTTCTTGCTCCTTAGGGCCTCCTCTTGGTCCATCCCTCTGATCATTTTTTCCTCCAAATAAGGTATGTATTTGATAATTATTCCTAGGCTTTCCCCCATTGTTTCTGTTTCACCCCCCGCTATGTTGTTAGCCATATTTAATATAGTTTCATAAGTAGGCTTTGATGTAGTGGTCTGACAGGAAGAAGACTTAGCTCAGTTGGGCCTAATGTCACCAGGCCCTAGGTCCCTACGAGGTCCTCTTGTTTTCGATTCCACTTTTGTAATTACCACTAATCTTGTCCCTACAGTGGTTCCCAAAATAGTTTGTACTTGTTGTGGTACAATTTGTGGTTGTTCGGCCCCCTTTTTGATGCGGTATTTCTTTTACCGGTGGCACCTTGCTACTATTCCTTCCTCCCTCTTTGATGCTTGTATAATGATTAGCCGAATTAGTTGGGGGTGTTTTTGTGGGACAAAATATTCCCAGAAATTATTTTGTGCTCGAAATAAATCTATATTTGTTATCCCTATGCCTACTTTTACTTTTGTGCATAAGAAAAGAAATTACTACAAAGATTCATCAAAGTCAACCAAACTTTGGAGCAACCCCACCATAGTGGATGCGTTGCTCTTCATTCACGTATTACCATACACTCTCTACCCTCTCATCATCTTGCAAAATATTCAACACTCATGAATTTTAAAGGGATTATTACCTAGACCATTTGCAACTCCCTGGCAATAGCACCAAAAATGTTAGGTGTTTTATTTTTCATTTAATACCCCTAAATTAAACTGTGAACCGAGGTTTGTACTCTCTGAGTTACACTGTGTTCCGATTCAGGTTCCAACACTTTAGTGCAAGCTTAATTACAAAATGTTGAATCTCTACTTTTCCTAATCACAACAAACTAATGTGAAGAAACTTATCAAATCAATTCCCTATCCTACTCAAACTTATCCTATTTCATTCAAAACTTTATTAACTCAGAAATTCACTCAAAGGTAAAGAAAATAAATAAGCTAATTTGCAAACTACTTGAAAAATCATAACACAGACAATGTGAATCATTGTTCATAAGAAATATGAGTGACTACTTAAGAGATTCAAACTACTATGCATATAAGATGTGTTACAATAAAAATCACTACCTCACACTACCAATCACTATGAAAACATTGCTATCTATTTTTCAAACAAGACGATTTCTAATTTTGATCTAAGAAATACTTATCATGGCCTAGTCACTACAATTAACCACTTAAACAACTTTAACATAAATCTTCAGTTCAAATAAGATAATATACTATTCAAACACTGTAATCTCACTTTAAATAATATAAATCCCAACCCAACAATAAGATATATTTAATATAAGTAACAGGGATCTCAAATCAACCCAGACTAATTATCATTCAAACTGATATCAAGCTTATGCTAATCTCAATCTAGACATAACTAACTCTAATCCAAATGATTTTAAGCTAAGGAAAATAGACTATCAAAACATGACTAAGTCTAATCGTTAATTCTAATTCCCAGGATGCATAAAATAAACCAACAAGAATTCAAGTTAATCTCTTTATCTTTCCTAGCATTAAACTCTGTAAATACTCAAAAGAAACTAAGTAACAAAACTCTAAATTGATTTCCTTCAATATCTATGTCAACACACTTCAGATCTAAAATATTCTATGAATCAAAATATGCTATAGATTTAAAACTTCTCCAATCAAACTCAAAAAATCACTCATACACATGAGCATTAACCTACAGTTCCAATCCAATCTTACTGCAAATATGCCAAATCTCAAAACTACACTACAGTCTCAATCAATAACCAATATCTCATCACATTACTTCTGAGCACTCTGATATCAAAAAATGATGCTACAAGATGTTGTATCGAATAAGAAATGTACATGATGCAAGATTATATATTGATTCCAACTCAAGCTCATGACACAGTTATTAACCTCCGTATTCATCAAAATTGGAAAGAATTTTTTTAAATGTTCTAAATCATGAGAATGTATTGGAGAAATAATTTATGCATCGAAGATGCTAATCAACGCTATCCTTTATGGTTTGTAAATATTTTAAGAAAATAGATTTGTTCAGATATAAGGAAAACTGAGTAGGTGCTTAAGTATAAAATGGAAAATGGTGACTCTAAGATCTAACCACTAAACTTCTCAGAACAAGATCCACACTTCTAAATCTCAATCAAACGCACTTCCTATAGCCTATGTCAATTGTAGGACTTGTTTCCAGGTGGTGGAAGGCCCTTGCCATTTCCTAGAGAAATTCTAAGTTAACTCAATGCTTTAAAAACCCAAAATCATAATACTTACAGAAGTTTAAATTCCGAATAAGAATTATGTATTAAGGTTCAACAAAAAATCATTTCAAATAGCAAGTACATCAAACTCTCCAATGTATCCTGAGCATAAATCTTCTTACAACAAAAATTACATAAAAATCTTTCGCAAGGTAGCTTACATGTAGAGAGCATCGGGCTTTTATACAATTCAACCAATGACAAATAGGCATAACTTCAAGGCTAAAATTAAGTTGTATGAAAACTCCTTGAATAAACTTCAAATGGATCCAATTTGAGCTCATCCTGATCATTGTGTGATTGATGAAATCAATTCCTTTTTTAGTATAAGGGGATTAGTTCTAGAACACCGAGGCTTAGACTGAACTCCTGCTCCCAAATATAGTATCGAATCGAGATGAAAAATTGAGTGTAGAATAGAAATTCCATGAAAGGTTTCCTGATGAATTGTCCATCAATGTGTTGGAACCCCTGCTACCTGTCCATATGCTATCAAAGTCTACTAGTCCATATAAGGATTAGTCAAAAATAATCATATGGCTATAAATCTATTAACATCTACTTAAACTAATCAAAAGCACATGAAAAAAACTAATTAAGTATTCTACCTCCATTTGCAAAATAGTATGATTTGGCAGTGATCGCATGGTACAAAAGGATAAAAATGGAGTAAATATCGATAGGAGCAGTATAATAGTAGGTGTAAAATAGGTACAAAAGTGGGGACCAACATCCCCCCATGCCTAAAAGGTTGCATGCCCTCATGCAGCTTTCATCCTATCCTAAAAAATAGGGTATTCTAGGCTTCACATTCCCTCTCCTCTGACCAAGACTTCAAGACCATGAGTATCTTTCACCACTGACTTATGAAAATACATATCTAGTTTCTAAGCATTAGGCCTCTTAGCAGGTTTACTTATATATGTTCCAGTTAACCAAGAATTTATTCCTTAAGACTAGTGTGTCATTCTTAGAGACCAAGGAGAGGTTTGCGTCTCGTTATTGTTCATTTGCAGTATGAACATAATGAAATAGGGTTTGTATTTATGGGCCTTGTCTTTGAACTTCATATTATTATTCTATAATTTTGTCACGAGCATCTGTAAATCTTCTTCATTATGGGTTGAGGTGTTTTCGATTGGCACTGCTGGTTGTTGAGAGTTGCTCCGACCATGAGCTAACCCAGTGTTTCTCCATTTAGTCTTAGGTAGTCATTGCCATTTCTTCTTACCTGGAATTTTTTTGGATATATTCTAGTGTGGTTTGCTAATCAAAATATCCTAATAATTACCTTGTAGACCATCCCCCTCAAATAGAGGATCTTTTTCTTCTTCCTTCACCAAAGGAGGTTTTTCAACCTCTTGTTCAGGAGAAGACAAAACGGTGACCGGCTCCTGGTTTCAGCTAGTGGAAATGGATAATCCCTATTTATACATACTTCGATTAGAACATTGACTCTGAAACACAATTGGGTTCTTTGCTGCTTTCTGCACTGGTATGCAAGGCACATTTGACCCTTTTGGCTCTCCCTGGAAGAGTCTCCTTTTTATTTTCTTAAAGGTAACATCGACCCTTTCACATTGTTGTCTTGTTGCTCCTATGACTGAAACCACAAGTCTTATGGAAGAAATTTTCTTCTTATTGATGAACCTTGGTATTGCAACAAGAATGTTGCAACTCCTAAGGCCACCGACTTTAATTATTAACTCGGGGTTCGTACAAACTTAAGAGGTGTTGACACTATATGTGCAGCATACAATGTGTCCTTCCTTTGATGTCATGATGTATTGTAGTGAAAGTAAGGAAATCAAATCGTAAACTAATTTCATAAATGGAAATTTTACTTTGGAAAAGAAATTAATCCTAAGCAAGAACAAAAAATTGTAATTGAAATTTTAAGAGCATGAATTCAAATAAATAATCCTAGTCTAGATCGTAAAAAGGCAGTCCTAATTGGTGTTTATTTTTCCTAAACCATTTATTTATAGCATAGGGGTAATGATTCAATCCTAAGTGACCAAAACCAAGTGGAATCACTCAAAAATACCTCTATTAACCCATGCTAAAAAATGGCAGAAAATTACTAGTTTAAAATCTAGAAATTCGAGAACTAGTGAGCTAGTAAATCTATCAAATGCCTAACCTAATCAAGTGAAAATGAAATGGGGTATTTTTTATTATTAAGTAGAATTTTTTTGTGATCTAATCCAAGTGGAATCAACTTTATTGAATCTCGTTAGCATGCTCTAAAAAATAGTAGAAAATTATTGTTATTTGCGAGAAAAGACTTCCATAAATTTAGATTTGGGAATAAGAAAACTAATCCAAGTAGCTCAATGATTACTATGACCTTCCAAAGTTGTTCCAAGGATGAAATGTTCTTTTTTTATCCTGTAAAACAAATTACTTCAACCATTTAACCAAATCTTACAAGAAGAAATCATTAACACTAAATTCATAAATAGAAAAAAAAAACAACAAGAGATGCATATGAATAAGAAGTGGAAGGAAGAAAAGTAAATGATACAAAAGGGATCTAAGACTCCTCGGATGGCCAATACCAAAGAAACTCAGAGTCCTATGAGTATACCAAGGTTTAGAAGCTGAACATGACACCAACCTTCATTATTTCCATCAATACAATTACATCCCTAAGAGAAATGACAATGGAGCTGCAAAAATACGAGTTCTCTCCACAAGTAGACATATAAAAATCTACCCCTAGAGGAAAATTCGACTTGTTACTTATAAAAGGTTATTATGAATCATTCCGCATGAAAGGAGGAAGCTTTCCCCACCAAAATCCCTTGATTAGTGGATTTGGTTCCCAATACTATGAATCTGCATTAAATGGTAGGGAACACACTCCTAGATTTTCTCAATCATTGGAGCTCCATAATATGTGCCATAATTCCATAATATCTTGTTGAATGATTATTTAATATTGATCCTCATGTAGTAGGGAGAAATTCCCTAAATTTTATCCTCCTCTAAATATCCATAATCTACCCAATATTCTCATAATATTCTACAAAAATAAATAATATTAGGCACAAATATGCAATTATTCATAAACTTTCCTAATGAACATATTAAATATAAAAATACATTATATAATGCAAAAAGAGAGTTTTAATGTGTTGAAGGATGGTCCAATGGGCCTTAATTTATGTCTAATTTAGAGGCCCATCACACCCCCTGCAGAAAGTGTTGCTCATCCTCTAAGCAACTTAGTGACCTCATTGTGCCTCCTTCATGGCCTTGGTTTCCTCTCTCTTGTGCATTCCTCAGTGATTTCTTTAAGAAACTTGGTTGTAAGTTCTGCAAAGACAAGCCCAAAAATGTAGTTGTTCTTCCCATGATTGTTTAATAGTCTTTCAAGAAAAAAAATCATAACTTTACTCTTTGCAAGTGAACTCTATTGGCTTGTAGATCCATTTCATTCATATCCTCTCCCTTGAAACCTTCATTCCATTTTCACTAATTTTTCCAAAATTGTCTGTGCATAGAGAAAATCATAGTGCTTCTTGATACCATTAGCCTGCTTTCTTCCCTTTATTCAAAATGGGTTCTTGAATATTTTTTAGTTTCGAAAGGTATTCCACATCCTTTTCCAACCTTTTGCTACCTTGTTCCACCATTTGGACACCTATGAAACCTCCAAAACACCTTTAGATGAGAACTAGGACATCCTGTTGTAATTCATATAAAAACTATAGGAAACCCTGTAGTGGTTCCTGTAGTACTACATAAAACCTTGTAGCAGTTCCTGTAGTACTACATGAAACATTGTTTAAACTTGTTTTGAGCAGAAATGATAGTCTAAGCCTAGGGTAGGCCCTCAACTTTACTTCCATGCCTTTCTCCCATTCCTATAACATATTTCAGGCCTTGGTCAAAATCTAGAAAGAGAATAGAGACCTCTTGCAAAGCCTCTTTTAATCACTGCATTTTGAGTTCTATTTTGACGTTGAATGCCTTCTTTCCTTTCATTGCATTCTTTTTCTCTTTTGTGGCCTAGATTATTTCCTAATGGCCTTGGAGTTCTCTGTTTTGATTAGGTATCTCTTAGGCACTTCCATTTTTGGTGTTAGAACAATTTGTTCCTTTCTTCCTTCTTGTAGCAACATTCAGCCTTCTTGTAGCAGTCATTCCTTCTTTCTTCAAGGTCTTCTATTTGTATGGGAGTGATGATAAATGATGTAGAGGGGTTGGAGTATGATTCTAGGGCTTAGAGGGAGTAGTGTAGGTTTGTGAAAATGGAGAGGATGCTTTGTTTATTTTTTTAAGAAATTTTCAGGGTGAGACGGAGCGTAGGGTTTGTTCTTGAAAAATATTAATTTTTTTCTATGAAATTGGATGGATGAATGATGGATATGAAGTGGATGGAGCACTTAAAGTGTTGTGTTGAATTGGCCTTTGCATAAAGTTTTTCTTTCAACTATTGTCCCCATTCCTCAAAATCATCACCCTTCCTAATTTGACTTTTCCACATTGCATGAGTGAATGAGTGAGATGAAATAAACTAGTTGAAGGTGGATGAGACTGTTGACCCATCCTTAGCTTATAAAACCTCATCTCTCGAGCATTGATAAAAAAATTCTAACTATAATATGCTCAAGGGAAGAGGTCAAGAATATTTCATACAAGTACGTACCTGATGGTTGTTGGAGAGGCATGCATGCTGCTTCTGAGTTGATGATCGATCCTTGCTTCCTTGGAGGTGCTAATTTTATTTGCTTGTTTCTGCACAAGTCTTCATAGCTTGTTGATTCTTTGATTGATAAGGTTGTTGTGTGCAATTTTATTTCAAGTGTTCAATATTTTGCTGGTGGAGTGGACAGAGTTCTTCCTAAGGAGGGTGTTCCCCCTTTTAATCTTCAGAAATGGCTTCATGTTTCTCAAGATGCCTAGATCATCTGTTGTGTGAGTGAAAAGAATAATTAATGAAAAAACATGTTGTAACTATGTAGGCTTCTTACAGGAGGAATCCTCTTCCTATAGCAGTCATTTAATTCATCTTCGAGACCTCATTGATGCATGTGGGATTGATGTAAAGTCATAAGAGGTATAAGGATAGGGTTAAAATCATCAAGAGGTGTTGTAGATGGTGGAAAATTTGATTTTTTTTCATATATGGTAGAGTGGAATTTGAAGATGGATTTTGGTTAGATGTAGTGGATGAGTGATTAAAGTGGTGTTGGGAGACCTATATCAACCTTCCCTAAAGAATACATGAACTTTTGACCCATTTCTCCAATCATATTACCTCTTGTAGCTTGTTCTCGGCCATCATGTAGTCCTACCGGATCTTCCTGTAGTAGTTCAGGACAACCTCTTGTAGCAGACTTGGTTTCTCCATAACTCCCAAATGGTAGAATGGTTTGACCTGAAATTTTCTGAGCATGTTTCCATCATCCTTATGCACCTCCTGTTAAAAAAATTTTGGCCAATGGATGCACAAACCTCAAGAAAAATTAACAATGGCTGAAGTTGATGGAGGCTGAATTCTTCGAAACCATGCACTAGAATTTGCTTAAATTGCTTGGGCATGTTACCATCTCGATATGCATCATCCACGAAATAAGTTTTTAAATGGATGCACAAATATCAAGAAAATTCAAAATGGTTGTAGGTGATGGAGGCCAATTTCTCGAAAACTATGCACTGGAATTTTCTGAAATTTTTTGAGCGTGTTACCATCATCCATATGCATCTCCATCTGAAAAAATTTGGAAAATGGATGCATGATTTTCAAGATATGACAAAAAATATTTTTTTCTCTATGTTTCTTGTTTCTTGTAGTAAAACAGAGCCTTCCGGTAGTATTTTAAGATATCAAGGAAAATGATTGGTAGAAACTTGAGAATGATGAGTGGATGGTGGAAATAAATGAGGGTGATGGATTGGCATGGCCATGGTCCTATTGGAGAATTTGAGCAAAGGAGGAGACTTTACTTGACTTTATTGATCTCTTTTCAGTCATTTTGAAGTGTTTTTTGGTCAAAATGTGTGCTTGAATGTCTCCTGATTGGACTCTCTAGCACTAGTGTAGTGTTGGTCTTGACACAGTGCACTGCAAAGTAGCCTCAGCTTAGAGATAGTGCACTATCTCCCACTGAGAGCTGTGTTGATCCCTGTTAAGCTAAAAGCCCACCTTTGGCTTGGTATTTTCCAAATTTGCTTCTGATGTTGTTTGTTGAAAGATCAATGTTTTCTATGGTTCTAAAGTCAGTTTGTATTTCTTCTCGTAGCCCTACTTTGGCCTTGATTTTTTATTATTTCTTAAGTGATTTATTTATCATTATCAATTCATTGTCAAATTTAACTTACGATCGATTCATCTTTTCTAAAAAATAAGTGTCTTAAAGTATTCATTTCTTTGAAAAGAAACTATCGTAAAGTCTTCCTTTCTTGCAAAAAATACTGATTGATTGTTTGTGCATTTAGTTTCATTTTTTCCATCTAAACATTAAAGGAAATGAAAATAAAAACATGCATTATGCATTTAGAGGTTTGTGTGTTCTTATAGGAATAGTATAGGGAAAGTTTCATTAGATGTGCTCTATGCTCTTTGTTTAAAGATTTTGATTTCTCTATCCCTTGTAGTTACTATCTTCATTGTTCAAATCAAATGAAAATAATGTTTCTCATCATAGTTGCATTCTAGGAGTTTCATAAACATCACGTGGTGAACCTGAAAGGAAAACTTTTAAACAAGATCAACTAAAATTTATCTCAATTAACCTAATGGAGCATTGTAACTTAATGCATAACATTTAGAGGTCTACGCTAGAGACATGTTCCGATGCCATTAAACATAGTAGTTGTCACTAATTTTCTGTGATACATTCCGAGTGTGATACCTCATTCCACGTATGTAAGTATATCGTAGCTCGTCCACGTACCTTCATGTATATAGGGTGGTGTTAGTGTAAGAAAAGTATAAAGGAATTCTCTCACTATGTCGTTTCGCATTAGACAAAGCTAACACAGATTGGGCCTCCACATACTTTCTAGTATATATGGGAGGACTACATTAGGTTGCTATCCATCCTTAGGTAAATGAGTTGGTCTCCTTGTACACTATGATACACCGAACAAAACATTCAGGGAGATTGCTTGCACAGATGTTAAGTCCTTGGTTTACCGAGGCAGTATATTGCAGTTCATAGTTGCTTGGTAATCCTTTTGGCTAGATTAACCTCTTTTTGTTTATTTCTTTTTGTAATAAAATCAATCAGCAATCATGGAGGAACATCAACCTTTACCCCATCATTTGCGGATGACAGTGAGTAAACAACATTTACCCCCTAAAGCTACACGTAGTCGAAAAAAGCGATCTCGTTTAACAGAGTCCAGTACATCACAAACTTCTGGTTCTTCATTTGATTTACCAGACTCACCTATACCGGTAAGTACTGTGACCCCAGTTACTCCTACAATTACTGGTTCATTTGCTACTGAAGTGGAACTTTTACAATTACCTTAGGACACTAAAAGTGAACTTAGTGAAATGGTAAACGAAGTTTTCCAGCAAGAGGTTGATCCTCAACCGAAAGTTGTTTGACAAGAAATTACTTCTAAACTTGAATCTATTCAACTGGAAGTTGGTCCCAAAGCTATCACAGTTCAACGAGAAGTTACTTCTATACCATAAGTTGTTTAAGAAGCTCATCCTAAACTCATTGTTCTTTTACCGGAACACTTGGATCTCAAATTTGAACAATCAGAAGTTGTTCCCGTATCGAAAGATGATAGTAATAAATAAGGTGGTTAACCCATATCATGTAAGGGACCATAAGTAGTTAGTAGTAATATAATGGGCCCATGGTATTAGTTTGATGGTATGAGGGAACCATGGTAATGACCCATGGTATTGTATGTATGAGGCTTATATAGAGGCTAGAGACTCCACATCAAGATTGTCAAGGAATAATGTCAATGATTATTGTATGAACAGGCATATGGCTTGTGGACTGTTCACCTTCCTTAAGGAGTGAATGTATGGTGTTGCCCTACCTTAAGGGTTTGATCAATAAAGAATCATTTTATATTATTTATGGGTTTATTTGCATTGTCTTATATTTTCATATCAAATCTATAGTATTTCTCGGTTAGATCTATAACAAGTGGTATCAGAGCACTTTCTTGGGCAAAAGTGGAGAATTTTTTTTTTAAATTTTTTGCAAGATTTCGGGGGCGGCGATTTTGCAGATCAGTTCTATAAATTTTGGTGAAAGATTTACTAAATCTAATAGTATATCTAGATTCTGTGTGAAAAAACACTCAATTTCAAAAAAAAAATCAGTTGAATCAGAGTCCGGATGAAGGAGATATCGCTGATTTAAAAATCAGTGGGGTTGCAGATAATTTTTCGGGGCAGCAAATTTGCGGCATAGATCTAGACGTCTTGGTGCAAGATCTGAAGAATCTAATTGTAGATCTGGATTCTGTGTGAAAAAACACTCAATTTCAAAAAAAAATAAAATTGAATCGGAGTCCGGATGAGGGAGATATCGCTGATTTAAAATCAGCCGTTTTTGCAGAAATTTTGGTGACGACAGGAGAGTTGCAGCACAGATCTGAAATTCCAAGTGTCTGGATCAAGATTTCTATCACATGGAAAAATGCAGAATGATTGTTCCATTTCTGAAAACATGTCATAATAGGGATTCTGAGCAATATTGACGGAATTGTGACAAACTCAAATTTTCACCATTTTTTTCAAAACCCTCTTCATGGCTTCTAGCAAGGTTCTATTATTTACAGGAAAAGATAATGGTCCTACTATTGAAGAATACATTAAAAAACAGAATTGGTTATGGAACAACCGTTGGAAATGGTGGGTAGTGGCGCAATTTAGAGATGAGGTAGCCACATGGTGGGAATTACTTAACCAAAAGAAGTGTTCCAACCAGCCCAATGAAGAATTTGAAAAATTACTTTTAGACAGATGGTCTCATGCCAGAAAACAAGATAAGGAGAAACATGTGGGGCTATATCCTTATTACAGGTTCATGGATTGATTCAAAAGGAGAAGATCATGGTTTCTATAAATCCTAGTTGCAAGCATAATTTTATCAATGTTAATTTGGCAAAAAGATTGCAAGTTCCAGCAAAACACATTGAAACCGCACAGATTGATAATGAGGATGTTCAAGTTTATAAAGATTTGAAGATTTCTATGGACAAGTATGTATTGCATTCTAATTTTTATGCTTCAGATATGGCTAATGTGGATGTTGTTTTGGGATACCCTTGGATGGAAGAGGTGGGTACTATCAATATTAATGTGCAAAAGAAATTCTTGAAGCTCTGGTATAAAAAGAAGAAAATTACATTACAGGATATTTCCATCAATAAACAGGTAGAGTCCATGAACGTTGAAGCAGAAGATGTTCCAGGGACTGACATATCAGATGATGAGCCATTGATGGTCGACAACCAAACACAAACATCAAATCAGGTCCCAAAAAAATAGGTAGATTCTAAAGTGGTTGAAGAAGAAAATGTTACATTAGATGAGGACTCAGTGGTTGAGGTCATATTAGAAGATAAGAAACAACAGCAGGCACCACAACATGTACCAGATACTAATCAGGCTCCATTAGGTGGCGAATTAAAGAAAGATACACAGTAAGCATATCACCACCCACACCACCCAGCAAGAAAACAACCAACAAGATGGCAAAAAATTAGTCACAAGGACAACAACCCCCGCAGGACATATAGAGAGGAGCGAAGGTCCACCTACTACACATCAACACAGAAGAGCCACCACGGTCACCTTCCATCTCAAGCGAGTGAGGCACCAGCGAGATCAAGGGTTCACCTTTCCCTTGGATGGCTTGATGCATGTGCATGGTACTAGTGGACTACTCTTTTGAGTAGATCTTATTATTTGTATTCTTCCCATGTTTCGGGGACGAAACATGCTAAGGGGGGTGGAATGTTATATACCTAGGGGGGATAATATGGGGTACCAAGGGAGGTATCCAAGGTAATAATGTAATAATCGAATGGGTCATAGTAATAAATAAGGTGGTTAACCCATATCTTGTAAGTGACCACAAGTAGTTAGTAGTAATGTAATGGGCCCATGGTATTAGTTTGATGGTATGAGGGAACCATGGTATTGTATGTATGAGGCCTATATAGAGGCTAGAGACTCTACATCAATATTGTCAAGGAATAATGTCAAGGATTATTGTATGAACAGGCATATGGCTTGTGGAGTGTTCACCTTCCTTAAGGAGTGAATGTATGGTGTTGCTCTACCTTAAGGGTTTGATCAATAAAGAATCATTTCATATTATTTCTGGGTTTATTTGCATTGTCTTATATTTTCATATCAGATCTATAGTATTTCTGGGTTAGATCTATAACAAGTGGTATCCGATCTATAACAGTGGGAAACAACCATGGCAGCCACAATATCAACAACAACAATTCCAACAGTACAAAACTTATCCTGGACTTGGTCAACAAGCCTATGTGGGGTTTCGTCAATAGCAAGTTTACCTAGGTCCTGGCCAATAAGCCTATGCTAGGTTTGGACAACAGAAAATTTATCCTGGTGCCCAACAACCACCTTATACCGGATTTGCTCAACAAACCTACCCCTATCAAGGTTACTAGCAACATATTCCTTATGCTGGTATGCAAAGGCCTATCGCCCAGGCAATTCCATCTTACCCTGGTTACGCTAAACCCAACCTAAACCAATAGTTGCCTTTTGTTGAAACACTTGAATTACCAGATTTAAATCAGCTTACCAATGATCCCATTCTTTATGCACCTTGGTGGCTGGTGATTCCACACAAATTGCCTTATGATAAATTCCTAAATTCAATGGAAACACTGGAGAAGATCCATCCAACCATGTTATGAATTTTGATTTATGGTGTTCATCCAACTCCCTAAATTATGATTCAGTTAGACTATGTATTTTCCAGGGAACACTTACTGGTTCGACTGCAAATGGGTATATTGAATTGCCACAAGCTTCATTTGACAACTTCACATCCTTAGCCAAAACATTTCTAACCTACTTCTAGTTACCTGTCATATATGAAACTGAAACTGAACTATTAACCAACTTCAAACAAACCACTCCTACTCACATTTCTGATCATATTCATGAGTGGCATCGTCATCATTGAATGGTCAAAGCTTTTGTCCCTGATCAACTTTTAGTTGAGTGGTTTATCAAATCTTTGTTTCCATATATCACCGAGGATGTGGATAAAGGAGGAGTTGTTACTGAAGAAAAAGTAATTACTCGTTCTCAATGCTTAGACTTGATTTACATCCAGTCTGGCACGCTCTATGATAAAACAATGTAAACTTTGAAACGGGAACTATAAACTCAAAACGGGAACTCTGGCCAAAAAACTCCGAAAAAACATCAAAAACAGTGCTAAAAACGAAAAGTATTGATGCTGGAATAACACCTTTTTTTTCCAAGCTAAATTTTCAACATGTTTTAAAAATGACGGTGAAAACCAATTTTTGGTGCAAAAATTGTCCAAAAAACGCCCTCAAAAAGAAGTGTTGATGTTCGAATAACGTTTTTTTTTCTCAATGGTAAATTTTGTGCAAAAAACACTCTCGAAACGAAAAGTGTTGATGCTGGGATAACAATTTTTTTTTCAAGGGTAAAATTTCAACATTTCAAAATAATAGCATAAAATATTTTATCATGACCCCGAAAAACATTAAAATTTCAAAAAATAAAAATAAAAATTAAAATTAAAATTAAAACAATGAAAAAACACAAAACAAAAAAATAAAAAATAAAAATAACAAAACATAAATAAAAATATATACTAAAAACAAAACATAAAATAAAAAACACAAAACAAAAAAAATCGAACATCAAAAACAAAATCAATCATAAAAATGTAAAATGTAAAAAAAAAAAACAGCAAAACAAAATTAACCTATAAAAAATAAGAATTAAAAAACTAGAAAAAAATTACAAATTATAAACAAATAAATAGTAAAA
This sequence comes from Pinus tabuliformis, assembly GCA_031772625.1. Taxonomy (NCBI): domain Eukaryota; kingdom Viridiplantae; phylum Streptophyta; class Pinopsida; order Pinales; family Pinaceae; genus Pinus; species Pinus tabuliformis. The sequence continues at coordinate 285,091,482 of CM062815.1, forward strand.
AAAACATATCTAAAAAAAATTGGGGAAAAAAACAAATATGTAAACCATAAAAAAATTTGGGAAAAAAAGAAAAAACACATTTAAAAAACTATAAAATTAAATAGGTAACAATAGAAAAAAAAAAAAAAAAACATTAACAAAAAACTAAAAAAAAATTAAAATTAAAAACAAACTAGATTTAAAAAAAAAAAAGGAAAATTAACCAAAAATAAAAAATAAAAATTAGTGAAATTAAGATTAAAATGATGATTACTTAAAAAATAAATGTAAAAATACATATATATGAGACAAAATATAAATAAAAAATATTAAAAAAAAAAAAATTTTAATCATAAAAGAATTTGAAAAAAAAAATAAAAAAACAAAAAATTTATATATATAAATTTAAGTAAGTAAAAATATAAAGATTAAAAAAATCAGTAACAAAAACTAGCCCCCCCCCAAAAAAAAACAAACTAAATTAAACAAAAATAGAAAATTAACAAAAAATTAAAATTAAAAACTAGTAAAACTAATATTAAAAACATGTAGAAAAAAATAAAAAGACAAAAATAAGCTCAAATTATTTAAAAAAAACAAAACTAAAAAAATATCGAAATTTTAAAAATATAGGTATTTTTCAATAAAAAAAATAAAAAAAATTAAAGAACATTTTCAACTTACAAAAAGAAGTCTTTTTGATTTAAGAATAAATAAATAAATAAAATTTTTTATCAAATTTTCATTATTTATTTAAAAACAAACAAAAAAAAATTAAAGATAATTTTTTTTTAAAAATGTAATTTTTTTTTTTTTTTTTGATTTGAAAGAAAAAATTCATTAAACCATAGCAATAAAAATTATTAAATTTTAATTTATTAAAAAAAATTAATAAAGACAAAATTAATAAAAGAAATTTATTAAAATATTTTAATCAAAATTAAATTTTAGTTTTTTTTTATTACTTTTGTTTCAAAACAATATGTTATTTCTTTCAAAATATAAATCATAAAAAAAAAATTTAATTTTTTTAAAACAAATTTTAATTTTTTAATTTAAAATTTGAAAAATTAATATTTTTTTTTTAAATTAATATATTAAAAAAATTAATTATAATTATGTGTTGTATAAAAAAATTAAAAAATATTATTAAAGTTTTTTTATTTTTTGTTTATTGAAACAAAATTTTTAAAACATATTAAATTTTTTTAATTAATATTAACGTTTTATTTAAAAAATAATAATAAAAAAAAAAAAACGACCGTGCAGCCCCTCCCTCCCCCCGCCCCCTCCACCCACCCCTCCCTCCCCTCCCTCCCCGCCCCCCCCCCCCCCGCCCACCCGGCCCCTCCCCCCGCCCCCTCCCCGGCCTCCTCCACCCGCGCAGGGCCACCCCCGGGCCGCCCGCCCCTCCCGACGGGCGAATCGACCCGCCGCCCGTCGGGAGGGGCGGGCGGCCCGGGGGTGGCCGTGCGCGGGTGGAGGAGGCCGGGGGAGGGGGCGGGGTGGGCGGGGGGAGGGAGGGGGTGCACGGTCGTTTTTTTTTTATTATTTTTTAAATAAAACGTTAATATGTTTTAAAAATTTTGTTTTAATAAATAAAAAATAAAAAAACTTTAATAATATTTTTTAATTTTTTTATACAACACATAATTATAATTAATTTTTTTAATATATTAATTTAAAAAAAAAATCACCAATTTTTTAAATTTTAAATTAAAAAATTAAAATTGGTTTTAAATTTTTTTTTTTTTTTTTTTTTTATGATTTATATTTTGACATAAATAACATATTGTTTAAAAAAACATTATAATTTTTTTTTTTAATTAAAAACAGATGGTTTAAAAAAAAATGTAAATGTAAATTTTATTTTTTTTTAAACATAAAATGTAGGTTTAATTTTTTTTTTTTTTTTTTTGAAAATATAAAATGTAGTTTTAATAATTTGAATTTTTAAATTAAAAAATAATAATAAAAAAAATTATTCAGTTTTTTTTTTTTTTTAATAAAAGACAAGATTGTTTAAAAAAAAAAAAAAAAATTTATTTAGTTTTAAATAAAATAGGTATATTTAATAAAAGATAATTGTATTTTGCTTTTTTTTTAATAAAAAATAACCATTTTTTTGGTTTATTTTTTTTATAATTTAATTTTATTTTTGTTTTTTTAATATTAATTTTATTAGTTTTTTTATTTTTTTCGTTAATTTTCTATTTTTTTAAAAACTAGTTTGTTTTTATTTTTATTTTTTTTCCTAGTTTTTTCTAATGTTTTTCTTAATTTCTCTATTTCTACTTATATATATATATATATATATATATATATATATATATATATATATATATATATATATTTTAATTTTGTTTCTTTTTTCCAAATTCTTTATGGTTTGTGAGATTTTATTTTTTTTACATTTTTTGTTTTTTTCTTTTAAATATTAATTTCACTAGTTTTTAAAAAAAATTTCATTATTTTTCTATTTTTTTCTTTAAACTAGTTTGTTTCTATTTTTTTTTCCTAGTTTTTGTTAATATATATATATATATATATATATATATATATATTATTTCTCAATATTTACTTAATTATATATATATATATATATATATATATATATATATATATATATATATATATATTTTCCAAATTGTTTTATGGTTTATGATATAAATTTTTTTTAACATTTTTTATTTTTTGTTTTTGTCTTTTTATATATATTTTTATATTTGTTTTTTAGAGACAATTATTTCATGTGGATTGAAAATTTAATTAATGATGTATAAATATGTAGAATATCGAAAATGTAAAATATCGACCTTCTTCTTTAAATATGCAAATCAATAAAAGCCCCACTACAAAAATAAAAATAAAAAAAATAAAAACTAGAAAATATGAAGAAGAAGATCACTTCCAAAATTACTAAATTTACGAAATAATTATTTACATTTCATAGATTAGAAAATTTAAAGTCAAAAAATAGGTCTTTTAAAAAAAGGGTTACGAAATAATTATTTACATTTCACACACTAGAAAATTTAAAATCAAAAAATAGGTCTTTTAAAAAAAGGGTGTGATGCAGAATACTCACTTTTTAAAATCAGCATGAGAATCACTACCATTCTAAAACTTAATGCACATGAAAAAAATTAAAGTTCCAAAAACCATGTTCTAAAAAAAACATGTGTATTCTGCATCACCACTTTTGAAAATCGGGTCATTTTTTGCTATCTCTACGAAACGGGTAACAGTATCAGTTCCCGTTTCAAAGTTTGCATTGTTATAAGATTCCAAATGCACCTATACCATATTTTACTATTCCACCACCTCCATCCAGTAAGGACTCTCATGCCAGTGAAGGTGTGATAGGTTCTTCTAGCACATAAACAACAAGTAGACCATCTAGTTAAACACTTGCTATTTCGAATCAAACTTCCAATGCACCTAATAATACAATTTCTTTTGAAAGAAATGCCGTGTCATCTAAAAAAGGTAAAAATGAAAAGCAACTTGGAAGCAAGAAAAAGAGGAAAGCTAAAAAGAAACAAAATACTTCCTCTCAAGAGAAATCATTTGATTCCTCTTCTCTGGCTAGGAAACCTCATTACCCATGTTTAATCTGTAATGAGCAGCAGTTTACGCGAGACTGTCCTCACCACCCTGAAGTCTCAAAACCTCTTAAGACTTCTAATACATCCATTGTGTTGACATACCCTTTTCCAAATCCAGAGACTCATTTGGTTCCTACAAATCTTGCTTCCACTTCACAAGTGCTTATGCTATCCCCCACTAAGCCTAAAACTGATGTTTTGGTGACTACACAAAGTAAATATTATGGTAATCCATCGTCATCATCGAATAACCAGGCTACACATCAACCCAATGCTTCGACTTCGGTTTCATCTAATTCCATTCCACCACCTATTGCAATAGAGTTAACAATAAAACTGCCTAAGGGAGTTGTGCAGAAAGCAACATTCAACCCTCAATCTTGAGCAGCACAAAATTACAACATAGTAGAAGATTTGGCTCAATCACCTTTTGCTATGTCGACGCTTGAGGTACTTCAAAATTGTCCCTCCCAAAAGAAGGCTTTATTGTCAGCAATTGGTGGAATTGGTCCAACGGATTCCAATCTTGTGGTTTTTAACCATGCAAGTTATACGCCACAATCACCAACATAGTTAGCATTCTTGATCCAGGTAAAGGCTTCGAATAAATTTGTTCACCGAACAATTGTTGAAGAGGGTGCATCTACTTGTATCATGTCAATGAATTGATGGAAAACACTTGGCTCACCACCTTTGTCACGATCACCTACAACGTTAAAATATTTTGACAGTTGCACTTATACACCTTGTGGAATTTTAAGTAACCTGTAGATAGAACTAGTGGGGAAAACTATAACTGTTGAATTTGAGGTCATTGACGGACCCCTTGACTACAACATTTTACTAGGAAGACTGTGGGTTTATGCTATGCTTGTTGTGGTTTTGACATACTCTCGTATGATCATTTTTCCTCGTAAAGGCAAAATTATAGTAATTGATCAACTCGCCTTCTTCGACTCTAGTTCATAGGCAACTGGAAGTGTTCCATTAGTTCACGGACCCCCACTGTCTCTTTAGAATGTTGGACTATGTCTCTTCAAAGATTCTTCCCTAATGGGCACCTTTTCGCTACCCTCACCATCACAAATGGCAGAAGTTGCAAAATATGAGACCTATAACATGATATCTTCCACTTCATCTGATTCATGATAGATTTCCAATAATTCTAAAGTTGATATGCGTAATGAAACCATCCTGCTAAGCCCCATTGAGCTCACATAGAAATCAATCCTTTTGGCTTGCGCGGGAAATCCAAATCTATCATCACCAACTGTATGCGTTGATCGTTCGTTAGAATATGGTACTTCCTCTAATCCTTTTTCATGTACATTTTCTACTAATGAAGGAATCATCCAATCAATGATGACATAAGAAGAACCATGGGCAAATTATCATCATCGATCCCATCTTCCAAATCACATAGAAGATATTCCAAATGAACTAAATCACTCTTAAATTTTTGATTTCCTTTCGAATTTTGTATTTATAGACACAGTCAATTCTGAATGAAACTTATCAAATATCGATGAAACCATTTCTATCAATATTTTGACCATACCTGGAATTGTAGAAAAAATCCATGTTGTAAAATCTTGTTCTCCATAGGAACTTGAAACTTACGGTGCTCTTTTTCGTGAATTCCATGACATATTTTCTTCATCATATGAGGAAATGCAAGGTATTGATTCTAGTATAGTTGAACACAAGATTAGAATGTATCCTCATGTCAAACCAATACAACAGTGCCTCCGTCATGTTCATCTGAAGAAGGCTGTTGCCATAAAAGAAGAAATTTAGAACCTTTTTGCATGTTGGTTTCATATACCCCATTCCTCTTACTAATTGGGTTCCCAATCTTGTTCCTGTCATGAAGAAACAAGGAACCATACGAGTGTGTGTTGATTATATGGATCCTAATCATGCTTGTCCAAAAGACAACTATCCCACTCCATTTATCGACTAGATAATTGATGACTGTGATGGATGTGAAATATTTTCATTTATGGATGGATTTTCCAGCTATAATTAGATCAATATCCACCCAGAAGACCAATATAAAACTGCCTTTATTTGTCCCAAGGGCACATTTGCATATAGGAAACTCCCTTTTGGTTTGAAGAACGTTGGGGAAACTTTTCAGAGGGCAATGAATTATGCTTTCCATGACATCAAACACATTCTTCAACCCTATCTATATGATTTACCTACTCATTCACCAAAATGGTTTGATCACCCGCAACATCTAAGAGCCATATTTTTACGGTGCCGACACTACAAAATTCAACTCAATCCACATAAATGTGTGTTTTCTGTTGGTTTTGGTCATTTGCTTGGTTTTGTAGTGTCTAAAGAAGGAATTCGACTTGACCCTTTGAAGGTTAAAGAAATTCTTGATCTGCCTCCACCTTCCAATTTACTCCAGTTACAGAGACTCCAAGGGAAGGCTAACATTCTAAGGAGATTCATTCCCAACTATACTGAAATGGCTAAAGGATTTACCTATCTTTTGAAAAATGGAATTCCTTTTCATTAGGACCAGGTTGCGCAAGCTTCCTTTGATGCTCGCAAAGATACCCTAATCCGAGCATCATTAATGTATGCCCCTAATTATCAAAATGACTATTTTATGTATCTCACTGCTGTAGATACTATTCGGTGTGGAGCCTGATTATATTCTATATTCAAATGTATCTCCACATTGGACCCGAGTTCGTAATGGAGCAGTAATGCCGCTGATAAAATATTCGCTACAGGGGGGTCTAGGGGGGGCGGCTGTGAGCATCGCGCACCCTTGTATCAAGCTTCCAGATGCGCACCTCGACCGATTCTTCCTCACGAATGGCCAAATCTAGGGCCATTCAGCATGCCTCCTCCACGACCTGAATTATACGCTTCTTTATGTTAGTTACCTCGATCACGGTGGCGATGGAAGAGTCTCGCTGTAGGGCCATCTGTTCATTGTTAATCCTCTGTTTGATGATCACTTATAAAGTGTGGTGTTCGTGGCCCTCAACTCCGCAATCACTCCATCCTGAAATAGGTGGAGCACCTCGCCATGGAGTGTTGCTAGATTCAACCCCACTCCCTTGAGGATGTTGACACTAGGCGTGTTAGCTTCATTCTCCGTGGTCATTGCTCCATCGGGTAGCACTATCGCGCTGGATACCTTCGCACACAGCATCTTGGTAGCTTCTGAAGTGTCGATAGCGAGGCTAGTGGACATCATGCCAGCCTGTCATGCACAAGTCTGTAGCTCCTATAGAGCTGTCTAGATGGCCACCAATATTAGTTGTTGTTACTACTCAAATTGTTGTAAGGCCTCTCCGGTTACATCTTGCACCGTGTCTCCAATGTCATGTAAATCACCTTCTATGAGGGTGATTGGGTCCAACGATGGCTTAGAAGCCTTGGATTTCTTCCTCGATCCTCCTTTTTCTTGCTCCCTTGGACACTTGATGCGAGCAGACATCACTTGCAGGTCCACACCGTTCTACTCTGTTTGCTCATCTGTTTCTTCCTCTATCTCAGGCAAAGGTGACCTCGTGCCTTTGTCAGAGCCCCGCTCTATTCCACCTATCTGCTAGGTGACATCATGCTCTATTCCTCCTTCTTCCTCTTCTTGGCTGGCTGCACCATCTTGATCTTGGCCTCCTCCTTGTTGTGTTGCATGGTGAACTTGCTCTCTCAACCCGCCAATTCTGATGTAGTGCACCAATCTGCTAGCCAATGATCAGGAACTGCATCAATTGTGTCATTCGTTTTCAAGTAAGGAAAGTCATATCATCTCTGCACAGGGTCCTTCTGTGCCCTGATCGACACATGGTGAAAATATTCCTTGAACTCCATGTAGCCCTACAGGTTGGCAAACACACTAGGCGACAACCACAGTTTGCAATTGATAGCCATGCGGATGTTCATCTCCATCAAGATCCAGAAGATATTGTTATCTTTGATGCACTGCGCATCCTTGGTTGCCCACAACGAAGTGTACTTTTCTGCTTCTAGTCAGTCTGGTGAGACCGAGGGGAATTGACTATCTTCTAGAATCTCCCATGCTACCAACACAATACCCAACAGGAGCCACACATAGTGGAAGGTCTTACTGAGCTCCTACGCCTCGCGGAAGTTTGCAAGGAACTCACCACAGAGGTAGTGTGCCCAATTGAACCAGACTCCTTCAGCACATTGGGATGCTAGCGTGATGATAGGTGCTGGCACCTCATCTGTGTGACACTTCCTCATCACCTTTCCTACCAAAATCTACGTGGCCACCTTGACTGCAGGGTCACTGATACTTGAGATGGCATATCCTTACGGTTTCTTCACAAGCTTAGATTTCTCCTTCATGGCCTCTACGAGGGCTTGATCACCACCTTTTTGCAACCATATGATGACTGAATTAACTGCCAAGTCAGGACTTTCACATGATAGTTCTACTCCTTATTATCCATAGGCTAATGGGCAAGTTGAAGATATCAACAAAATCCTTAAGCGAATGCTTCAACAAATGATAGGAGTTCACAAATGAAACTAACATTTGATCATGTACTCAACTTTGTGGGCTTACCAAACCTCGGTGGGAATTATAACTGGATTCACACCTTTTCAATTGGTGTATGGTCTGGAGGCAATCATGCCCATACAATGTGAAGTTGCATAATTAAAATTCGCAGTTGACCTATTACCTGACACTTCTGATGAAGAAGCACGTTTCTTAGAACTCATCCATCTAGATGAAACACGTTATGAAGCCACATTGGCCAACGAAGCACATAAGAAATGAATTAAGGCGCAATATGACCTCAATGTCAAGCCTCACATATTCTCAAAAGGAGACTTGGTCTTGCTTTATGATTAGGAAGCTGATAAATTAGGAGCATGGAAATTTGAACCATTATGGATGGGACCCTATATTGTCAAGCGTGTTTTGGCAAAAGGAACTTACGAATTAGTTGATTATGATGGAATTCCATTGTCACAACCCTGAAATGGGTTGTATCTTAAATGCTACTATGCTTGATTATGCATAGTAAAGAACATTGTATATATGCTTTGATTGCATGTGTGTGTCACAGTGTGACTTTTAGAGTTTTCATGTGGTTAAGTAATCCTCTTTGCATTTGTTGTAGATGTCGGAATCTTTGGAACCATTTGTTGGTTATGCCAATAGTGCTAGTTGTAGTACGCAGAACCTATATTCTATAGCATGGGCCATATTTGCTCCAAGTGGCGAGCTAGTGAGTTTTCAAGGATTTTGTATCGATCGTTCTATGAACAATATCGCTAACTATAACACATTGATCGAACTCATCTCTGATGCCATTTTTCTTGGAATTTTCCTGATCATCATTAGGGTGGACTCACAACTTGTCGTACTACAACTTACAAATGTTTATACCGTCCAAAATCCAACTATTTATCGTATGTTCCTTAGAGTTCATCTCTTGGAAAGAAATTTTGATTACATTCAATATCAACACAGTTCCAAGAACCTTAACACATTTACTGATTCTTTAGGAAACTATGTTTTAAACAGACATTTACGACACATATAAAAAGTAAATTTTCAATCCACATCAATAATTGAATAAGATTACACATAACGATATAAAAACATTGAAAGTAAAATAGATATGTGTTTAAAGTTTTTACAAAAAATTGTGTCTGAGACATGCTGGTCGGCTGACCTCAAAACCCAAATGCATACAGTAAATCATCCTAAGTAGATCTAATGATGCTCATGATAACAGGTCACTTCCTGAGCTATCATGTGCAATAGCCTCATCCAACAACTAGGTACACCAATAGTATGGCAATGTAGCTTCATTGGTAACTCTTCGATCTAGACATCTGGTATACCGAGGGTTAACCCCTCTATATGGTCCTACAACTCTGCGAATGTCTCAATCAAATCCAAATCCTGGAGAACTGCTCTTCTGACATTCCACACTGGTTCACCCACCTCCTATTGATGACACATTAGTCGAATAGTGGCAACATATATATGCATGATAATGTTTTTCTTTTAGTCTTGGAAACATCAAAAACAAAAAAATATGTAAAAAATTAAAAAATCAAAAAACATGGTCAAAATAAGCTACCTATAGTACCCCATTGAGCACTCACTGGTAATACCAAATCTGGATCTCCATGAAAATCCATCCCTGCATATGGATGCTCGTCGATGACAATGTTTTATCGATGGAGCCAATTGAAGAATGCAGGAGGAAATGAGATTGATGACTGACCAACATGTCTAGCCATCAACTCGACCCATCTCTACATTTGTGGATCTCTAGGACCAGTTAAACTCAGTGACACATGTTGAGGCTACATCAATGGAATTATTTGCAGAGTAAAGCCAATAAAGGTCGAACCATAGCTAAAAAAATTTCATCTTACTACTCTTTACTTTGGTCAGTTGCTCTTTCATCGAAGAGAGAACTGCCTCACACCAGTTGAATATAGTTGGCTCAAGACACTCAAGCACATAATGCATGCATGATCTATTCGCCAAATGAAGTGTCTCACTAACTGCCCACTTTGTGATAGTGAAAAAGATTGTTCGCAAGGGCAAATCATGAACATCCCTGATGTTTATCTTCCCATATTTGCTAGGCTATGTACCTGGCCGACAGAATTGATGAATGTAGTCCCTCACTATTGGCTGCGTGGGGCCTAACCAAGGTTCCGCATAACTTAGCAAAACAAATCCCTATACTACTGACCATTTCAGCATCAGCCCGTGTAGCACAGACCAAAGTCTGACTTGAAGAATTATGGGGGGATGCGAGAACCAAGTTTCCGCACCCTGAGCTGGTCATGATGTCGGTTTATACCCTCTGTTCCTACTTTCACGCAAGTCACTAGGCTTTAGGTCTCTATCAATCTAGCCATTTATTCTGCCCTTTAGTAGCTTCGCGAAGGTGTAAGATTGACCTTCACGTAGCCTTATCATGCGATCCAGGTATTTTCGCGCTACTATGACAACAGGTTGTATAGGTTCCCAAGTTATCTCAAGTGTATTACTTATCTTACTAAACAATCAAACTTAGAGTCATGTAAACATATATTCTTACTTGTGTTTGATTAGATAATACAGTCACATACATTCGTGCATCACATGAACATTGTAAATTAAATCCAAAACATAATATAACTAGATGCATTAACAAGAAATAGATACACAGAATTTGGAAAATACTTCTCTTTTTTATATCTTCAGATTATTACAAACTCTTTCCACCCTACGGACATAGCTACAAGGGTTCGCGCACTCAATTGTAGACTTCCACCCTAGGCCTCTGTGTACTCAACTATAGATCCTCTACCTATGCTAAGAACCGAAACACTTAGACTTCTCTACCAAGACTCCAAGCCTTTTCTTCTACTACCAAAAACTTAAGACTACTTAGAGCTTACTTACTTAGCTCCTTTTATACAATCCCATGGTCTGCAGACCATGGGTGGATATTTACCACACACTTTACACTTTACAAAATAAGGGTGGACAACCCTTCACGACTCATGACACCTTCGCTCTCTGCGACCACAAAATGCAGAGACTTTACAATTTTATTACAAAACATGGCCTTTTAGCCCCAAAACTCTCCTTAGGGGATCCCGTTCCCAACAGGCCCCTAACGCAAACACCATGACTCGACCTCGCGTCACTCTGTGGATGCAAAGATCTTGGCGCGAAGACCTTCGAGCTCAACGTGTATGACAACAGCCTCGACAGTGCAATGTGCGGTTGCCTGCTTCACTTCTTCAACCATCTGCTCGGTCACTGATCCTAAATTGTCGGTATAAATCTTCTACTGAGTTTCTTGCAGATTAACAAGCTTTCCTTCAATAGAGGTTGTGACCACATAAGCATCATCCAACCAGGCCTTCAAGCACACCTTCAACACTGCCTCCTTGTGATGTGCTGCATCTGCCTATTCTTTCAACTGCTTGGCCTCCTGCAGCTTTGCTAGTCTCTGGGTGAGCATGACAGTTCACGTTGTACCTTTTACCTCATCATAGCATAGCTGCAGCTCTAATGCTTCTATCTCCAGCCGCTATAGATTAGGGTCCTCCTGCAGGCTCATCAGGACTTCAAATGACTGTTCAAATAGTTGTGTGTAGTCTCCTACTGCACTGTCGTCCGCCTCTATCACCTATGTGATAGTGGTTGCATGCTGCTCCTTTACTTCTGGCGGAGTTGAAGGCTGGGCCTTCAACTGTAATTTGGTAATCTATAGGTTAAACTCTGTCTCAACCCTAGACATCTCTGTGTGAGCATCGCACACCCTTGTATCAAGCTTGCAGATGCACACCTCGACTAGTTCTTTCTCATGAATGGCCAAATCCAGGACAATTCGGCATGCCTCCTCCACGACCTGAATTATACGCTTGTTTTTGTTAGCTACCTTGATCACAGTGGTGATCGAAGAGTCTCAATATAGGGCCATCTGCTCATTGTTAATCCTCTGCTCACTAATCACCTGTAAAGTGCGGTGTTTGTAGGCCCTCAACTCTGCAATCACTCCATCTTGCAATAGCTGGAACACCTCACCAGGGGGCGCTACCAGATTCAACCCCACTCCCTTGAGGGTGCTAACACTGGGCCTGTTAGCTTCATTCTCTGTGGTCATTGTTCCATCGGGCAGCACTATCGCGCTAGATACCTTCGCACACAGCATCTCGGTAGCTTCTGTAGTGCCGATAGCGAGGCTAGTGGACACCATGCCATCCTGTCACGCACGGGTCTGTAGCTCCTATAGAGATGTTTGGATGGTCCCCAATATTAGTTTTCTTTGCTGCTCAAATTGTTGTAGGGCCTCTGCAGTGACATCCTGCACCATGTCTCCAATGTCATGCAAATCACCTTTTGTGAAGGTGTTGGGTCCAACAATGGCTTAGTGGCCTTGGATTTCTTCCTCGACCCTCCTTTATCTTGGTCCCTTGGACACTTGATGTGAACGAACACCCCTTGCAAGTCTGTGTTATTCTGCTTTGTTTGCTCATCCATTTCTTCCTCTCTCTTAGGCAAAGGTGACCTCGCGCCTTTGTTAGAGCCCCACTCTGTTCCACCTATCTGCTGGGCAGCATCGCACTTTGCCTAGGCCTTATCAGTGACCTCCTTCTTCCTCTTCTCGACTAGCTGCACCATCTTGAGCTTGGCTTCCTCCTTCTTGTGGTGCGTGCCAAACTTGCTCTCTCCACCCGCCAATTCTGATGTAGTGCACCACTCTGCCGGCCAAAGATCAAGAATTGCATCAATTGTGTTGTTCGTTTCCAATTAAGGAAAGTCATGCCATGTCTAAGTAGGGTCCTTCTGTGCCCTGATTGACACATGGTGAAAATCTTTTTTGAACTCCATGTAGCCCTGCAAGTTGGCAAACACACTAGGCGAAAACCTCGGTTTACAATTGATAGTCATGCAGATGTTCATCTCCATCAAGATCTAGAATATCTTGTTATCTTCGATGTGCTACACATCCTTGTTTGCCCATAATGAAGTGTACTTCGTTGCTTCTGGTCGGTCTGGTGTGACCGAGGGGAATTGACTGTCTTCTGGAATCTCCCATGCTACCAACACAATAGACAACAAGAGACACACATAATGTAAGGTCTTGCTGAGCTCATGCGCCTTATGGTAGTTCACAAGGAGCTCACCACAGAGGTAGTGTGCCCAATTGAACTAGACTCCTTCGGCGCACTGGGATGCTAGCACGATGATAAGTGCTAGCAACTCATCTGTGCAACACTTCCTTATCACCTTTCCTACCAAAATCTGCATGGCCACCTTGACTGCAGGGTCACTGATACTTGATATGGCATAGCCTCGCGGTTTCTTCACAAGATTAGATTTCTCCTTCATGGCCTCTGCGAGGACCTGATTGCCACCTTTTTGCAACCATATGATGACTGAATTAACTGCCAAGTTAGGAATTTCACATGATAGTTCTACTCCTTATTATCCACAGGCGAATGAACAAGTTGAAGCTATCAACAAAATCCTTAAGCAAATGCTTCAGTGAATGACAGGAGTTCACAAACGAAACTAACAGTCGATCATGTACTCATTTTTGTGGGCTTACCAAACCTCGGTGGGAATTGTAGCTGGATTCACACCTTCTCAATTGCCGTATGGTCTGGAGGCAATCATGCCCATACAATTTGAAATTTCATCATTAAAACTTGCAATTGACCTATTACCTGACACTTCTGATGAAGAATCACATTTCTTAGAACTCATCCACCATGATGAAACACATCGTGAAGCCGCATTGGCCAATGAAGCACATAAGAAATGAATTAAGGCACAATATGACCTCAATGTCAAGCCTCACATATTCTCAGAAGGAGACTTGGTCTTATTTTATGATTAGGAAGCTAATAAATTAGGAGCAGGGAAATTTGAACCATTATGGATGGGCCCCTATATTGTCAAGCATGTTTTGGCAAAAGGAACCTATGAATTAGTTGATTATGATGGAATTCCATTGTCACAGCCCCGATACGAAATGTATCTTAAACTTTACTATGCTTGATTTTGCATAGTAAAAAACATTGTATATATGCTTTGATTGTGTGTGTGTGTGTCATAGTGTGACTTTTAGAGCTTTTATGTGGTTAAGTAATCCTCTTTGCATTTGTTGTAGATGTCATAATCTTTGGAACTATTTGTTGGTTATGCCGATGGTGCTAGTTGTAGTACGCAGAACCTATCTTCTATAGCATGGGCCATATTCACTCCAAGTGGCGAGTTAGTGAGTTTTCGAGGGATTTGTATCGGTTGTTCTACGAACAATATTTCTAAGTATAGCGCATTGATCGAACTCCTCTATGATGCCATTTTTCTTGGCATTTGCCTAATCATCATTAGGATGGACTCACAACTTGTCATACTACAACTTACAAATGTTTATACCGTCCAAAATCCAACTATTTATTGTATGTTCATTAGAGTTCGTCTCTTAGAAAGACATTTTGATTACAATCAATATCAAAACATTTCCAGGAACTTTAACACATTTACAGATTCTTTAGCAAACTCTGTGTTAAACAGACATTTACAACACATGTAAAAAGTAAATTTTCAATCCATATCAACAATTGAATAAGATTACACATAACGATATAAAAACATTGAAAGTAAAATAAATAGATGTTTAAAGTTTTTACAAAAAATTGTGTCTGAGACATGTTGTTCATCTGACATCAAAACTCAAAATGCATACAGTAAATCATCCTAAGTAGATCTAGTGATGCTCATGATAACAAGTCACTTCCTGAGCTATCATGTGCAATAGCCTCATCCAACGGCTAGGTACACCAATAGTATGGCAATGTAGCTTCATTGGTAACTCCTCAATCTAGACATCTGGTATACTGAGGGTTAACCCCTTTATATGGTCCCACAACTCTGCCAATATCTCAGTCAAATCCAAATCCTAGAGAACTGCTCTTCTGACATTCCTCCACACTGGTTCACCCACCTCTTGTTGATGACCCATTAGTCGAATAGTGGCAACATCTGTATGCATGATAACATTTTTATTTTAGTCTTTCAAACATCAAAAACACAAAAATATGTAAAAACTTGAAAAATCAAAAAACATGATTAAAACAATTTACCTGTAGCACCCCATTGAGCACCCATTGGTAATCTCAAGTCTGGATCTCCACGAAAATCCATCCCTACATATGGATGCTCCTCGATGACAATTTTTTGTCGATGGAGCCAACTGAAGAATATAGGAGGAAATGAGAATGATGACCGACCAGCATGTCTAGCCATCAACTCCACCCATCTCTACATCTGTGGATCTCTTGGACTAGTTAAACTCAGTGGCACATGCTGAGGTTGCATCAGTGTAATTATGTCCAGAGTAAAGCAAATCAAGATCAAACCATAGCTAAAAAATTTCATCTTACTGCTCTTTACTTTGGCCAGCTGCTCTTTCATCGAAGAGAGAACTGCCTCACACTAGTTGAATATAGTTGGGTCAAGACACTCAAGTGCATAATGCATGTATGATATTTTCGCCAAATGAAGTGTCGCAATAACTGCCAACTTTGCGATAGTGAAAAGGATTGTTCGCAAGGGCAAATCATGAACATCGTTGATGTTTATCTTCCCATATTTGCTAGGCTGTGTACCTGGCTGATAGAATTGATGAATGTAGTCCCTCACTATTGGCTGCGTGGGGCCTAACCAAATTTTCGCATTAGTTAGCCAAACAAATCCCTATACTACAGGCCCTTTCGACATCAGCCCATGGAGCATAGACCGAAGTCTCACCCGAAGCATTATCGGGGGGTGCTGGAACCAAGTTTCCGCAACCTAAGATGTTCGTGATGTCAGTTTATACCCTATGTTCCTACTTTCGCTCAAGGCACTAGGCTTTAGGTCTCTATCAATCTAGCCCTTTATTCTACCCTTCAGTACCTTCGCGAAGGTGTAAGATTGACCTTCGTGTAGTCTTAACCCGTGATCTAGGTACTTTCACGCTACTACGACAACAGGTTATATAGGTTCCCAAGATATCTCAAGTGTATTTCTTATCTTACTAAACAATCAAAGTTAGAGTCACGTAAACAAATATTCTTACTTGTGTTTTATTAGCTAATACAGTCACATACATTCATGCATCACATGAACATTTTAAATTAAACCCAAAATGAAATATAACCAGATGCATTAACAAGAAATAGATACACAGAATTTGCAGAATACTTCTCTTTATTGATATCTTCAGATTATTACAGACTATTTCTGCCCTGCACACACAGCTGTAGGGGTCCGTGCACTCAGCTGCACACTTCCACCCTAGGCCTCTATGTACTCAGCTGCACAGCCTCTACCTATGCTAAGACCTAAAACACTTAGACTTCTGTACCAAGACTCCAAGAATAGTCTTCTACTACCAAAAACTTAATACTACTTAAAGCTTACTTACTTATCTCCTTTTATACAATCCCATGGTTCACGAACCATGGGTGGATCTTTACAATAGACTTTACACTTTACAAAATAAAGGTAGACAACCTTTCATGACTCATGACACCTTCGCTCTCCGCGACCACAAAATGCAGAGACTTTACAACTTTATTACAGAACTTGTCCCAAAACATGGCCTTTTAGCCCCAAAACTGTCCTTGGGGGATCCTGTTCCAAACAGGCCCTAAACACAAACATCATGACTCACCCTCACGTCACTCTGTGGATGCGAAGATCTTGGTGCAAAGACCTCTGAGCTCAAGCTGTGTGACCACAACCTCGGTAGTGCACTGTGTGGCCACGTACTTTGCTTCTTCAACCATCTGCTCGGTCACTGATCCTAAACTGTCGGTCTAAATCTTCTACTGAGTTGCTTGTAGATTCACAAGCTTTCCTTCAATAGAGGCAATGACTGCGTAAGCATCATCAAACCAAGGCTTCAATCATGCCTTCAGAACTGCCTCCTTGTGCTGCGCTGCATCTACCTGTTCTTTCAACTACTTGGCCTCTTATAGCTTTGCTAGTCTCTGGGTGAGCACGACGGTTGGCACTGTACCTTTTACCTCATCATAGCATAGTTGCAGCTCTCACGCTTCTGTCTCCAGCCACTGTAGATTATGGTCCTCCTGCAGGCTTGTGAGGACCATGAATGATTGTTCAAAACTTTGTGTGCAGTCTCCTACTGCGCTCTCGATTGCCGCTATCGCCTTTGTGACAGTTGTTGCATGCTGCTCCTTTACTTCTGGTGGAGTTGAAGGCTGCGCCTTCAACTGTAATTTGGTAATCTGTAGGTTAAACTCCATCTCAACCCTAGACATCTCTGTGTGAGTGTTGTGCACCCTTGTATCAAGCTTGCAGATGCGCACCTCGACCAGTTATTCCTCATGAATGGCCAAATCTGGGACCATTCGGCATGCCTCCTCCACGACCTGAATTTTACACTTGTTTTTGTTAGTTACCTTGATCACGACAGTGATGGAAGAGTCTCGCTGTAAGGCCATATGCTGATTGTTAATCCTCTGCTCGCTGATCACCTGTAAAGTGTGGTGTCCATGGGCCCTCAACTCCACAATCACTCCATCCTATAATAGGTGGAGCACTGCCAGATTCAACCCCACTCCCTTGAGGGTGTTGACACTGGGCTTGTTAGCTTCATTCTCCATGGTCATTGCTCCATCAGGTAACACTATCGCGCTATATACCTTCGCACACAACATCTCGACAGCTTTTGAAGTGCCGATAGCGAGACTAGTGGACACCATGACAGCCTGTCACGTGTGGGTTTGTAGCTCCTGCAGAGCTCTTTGGATGGCCCCCAATATTAGTTGTTGTTTCTGCTCAAATTTTTGTAGGGCCTCTGCGGTGACATCCTGCACCGTGTCTCCAATGTCATGCAAATCGCCTTCTGTGAGGGTGATTGGGTCCAATGATGGCTTAGCGGCCTTTGATTTCTTCCTCGACCCTCCTTTCTCTTTCTCCCTTGGACACTTGTTGTGAGTGGACGTTGCATGTGGGTCTGCGTCATTCTGCTATGTTTGCTTGTCCATTTCTTCCTTTGTCTCGGGCAAAGTCAGTCTCGCGCTTTTGTCAGAGCACTGCTCTATTCCACCTATTTGTTGGGCTACATCGCACTCCACCCGGGCCTTGTTAGCGGCCTCCTTCTTCCTCTTCTCAGCCGACTGCACCATCTTGATCTTGGCCTCCTCCTTCTCTCGCTGCGCGGCGAAATTTCTCTCTCCCACCGCCAATCCTCATGTAGTGCACCATGTTGCCAGCCAACGATCAAGAACTGTATCAATTGTGTCATCTGTTGCCAAGTAAGGAAAGCCATACCATGTCTGCGTAGGATCCTTCCATGCCCTGATCGACACATGGTGAAAATCTTCCTTGAACTCCATATAGCCGTGCAGGTTGGAAAACACACTAGGCGACAACCGCAGTTTACAAGTGATAGCCATGCGGATGTTCATCTCCATCAAGATCCAAAAGATCTTGTTATCTTTGATGCACTGCACATCCTTGGTTTCCCATAACGAAGTGTACTTCACTGCTTTTGGTCTGTCTGGTGTGACTGAGGGAAATTGACTATCTTCTTGAAGCTCCCATGCTACCAACACAATAGACAACAAGAGCCACACATAGTGGAAGGTCTTGCTGAGCTCCTGCGCCTCGCGGAAATTCGCGAGGAACTCACCGCAGAGGTAGTGTGTCCAATTGAACTAGACTCCTTCGGTGCATTGGGATGCTAATGCGATGATAGGTGCTGGCATCTCATCTGCATGACACTTCCTCATCACCTTTCCTACCAAAATCTGTGTGGCCACCTTGACTGCAAGTTCACTGATATTTGAGATGGAATAGCCTCGCAGTTTCTTCACAAGCTTAGATTTCTCCTTAATGGCCTCTGCAAGGGCCTGATCGCCACCTTTTCTGCCAAACATCATGGCTAGATTTTCTTCTATGTAGCGTAGTCGCGTGATCCTATGAATCAATCTTTTAGTGATGGGTATTGGCTCCTCTAGCCACAGACACCCATCGTGCACCAAGCATAGCAACTGCTTGATGACCAACATTATAATGGGGGTATGGTTGTTGTGCGACACCAATAGCAGGTTGAGTAGAGCTACCTTTTCTACTCCCTTGAGCCACTTCTATGGTTCTAATGTGGTCATCCCGGTGGTTGTATCAATATTGTGGTGCATTAGCTACTCTGTCACCAAGTGTGGGAACTTCTCATAGCTAGCTAGGTCCCAGTTTTCCAACTTTAACAGAGGAACTCACCCCAAGAATGGTCCTTCAAAGACAATATTGTCCAACAGCAGAGGGGTTTGCAAGGGGACCTTGTTCTCGTCAATGTCCTTCAACACCTTTGTCTTGCCCTTACGCGGATGGATGTACTCAAGCAACTGAGAGATAGGTTCAACACCATGGACTTCAACTTCCTCTACATCTATCCCCAAGTCCTCATCATCTGTGGGGATGTCTTCAATTTCTTCCTGCTTTGGCTCTAGATCAATAGCTTTACTCTTTTCCTGCACGGTGGGGTTGTGCTTTGGTGGGTTTCTTCTCAGCGATGTGCGCACTGGTAGCGCAGGCTGCTTGACCTTCTTATCCTTTTCACTCTCCTTGGTTGGGGTCGGTTTTGGTCTAGGCATCCATGGTGATTTGGGAACTTCTGATAATACTTCTACAACCTCCAGGGAAAATTATTATGCCTCCCTAACAACCTTCAGCACTGCCTCCTTGGCTATCATTTCTTTGGTGTCCATAGCTTCTGCAGGTGCTGACATGGTGCTATTCAATGATTCTCGTGTTGCCTCTGGTAATTTCTCAAATGCCAAACTCGCTATTAGAGCTTCAAATAATTCTCGGTTCATGTGCGCCTGAGAGCTCAACAACTCAATTCTCAAAATGCCAAGTGTTTTTCGCTGGGCAGCCACGTGTAACTTATAGGAAATTTTGAATTCAAATCAAACCATTACCCCCACATTCGCTTCATTAATTCTAGATTGGTGGCAGATTTTCAAGGATCTAACCCATAAAGTCCATTTTAAATGCTAACGCCCACTCCATTTGGTCGCATTTCTACCATCAAATCATGAACATTGACTTTAACAGTCACTTTTTGGCTGACCTGCACGATTTCTCCCTGGGTAGCGCAGTGCCCTTCGTGCTATCGTGAACCCTGTGACAGTTCCTTGCTTCGCACAATCCTCCAATCGCACAGCTCCACAACCTGAGCAATTTAGTTTATAGTCCCACGCCTCCTTTTAGCTGCTTGGAGTGCTAAGACTATGCTACCCTCATATAGTCACATGGTCGGACCATTAGTGTATGGCTTCAATCGACTGCCATTCACCTTTCCTGAGAAGGGATCTCCATTCAATTTAACCAACCGAACCACTCTGCCATCGGTAATTTCCTTAATGACATAGGGCCCTAACCAATGCATTCTAAATTTCCTTGGAAATTTACCAAACATGTTGTCATATAATAAAACCAAGTCATTTACCTTAAGAGTGTGCAGCTTAATGTGCCGATCATGCCATGCTTTTTCACATTGCTTTTGGACCTATTGGTGAAATCAAGCTAGAAATCTCTCTTCCTCTAGCTTAGCTAGTTGCGCGAGCCTCTCTTCCAGGGCTCCACCATTCTGCATACCCATTGGTGCCACTATGCGTAGATTAGGCACACAGTATTCCATGGGCATCACTGCTTACACCATATACAAGACTAAAGGGTGTCTGTCCAGTCAACGTTTTGCATGTCGTCTGATAGGCCCATAGTACTGCGGGTATGTGTAGGTCCCAATCACTTCGCTGAGCATTGCAAACCTTGGTCAGTGAATTCTCAAGCACTTTATTGAATGCTTCCACCATACCATTAGACTATGGGTGATAAGTCATTCTCTTCTGGTGATATACCTGAAATTCCTCCCTTAGCACGTTGATTGTTTAGTTCAGAAAGTTCGTACCACGATCACTCATCAAAATATTTGGACAGCCAAATCGAGTCAATACATAATCAAAGAGGAACTTCGCAGAAGTCACACCTGTGCAATCAGTCATAGGTTGTGCCTCCACCCATCAAGTCAAATGCTCAGTCGCGGTGATAATGTACCGCGCTCACATATTCTTCCCTTGGGGCTAAATGGGTCCCACAAAATATATCGCCCATTTTTCAAAGGGTTGTAACATCATCTGTGGATTCAAAGGCAGCTCATCCCTCTGTGATGGCCTACCCGCCCTTTGACACACATCATACTCCTTACAGTAAGCTTTTGAATCCTGATGGAGGGTTGGCCACAACAACCCTATGCATAGAATCTTTTGTGCGGTTGCTCTTCTTGCATAATGACCTCCCGCGATGCCCCCATGACCATCTGCGAGGATACTGCTCCTTTCAAACTTCAGTACATATCATCACAATATTTCATTAGACCACATTTT
Organism: Pinus tabuliformis; assembly: GCA_031772625.1. NCBI lineage: Eukaryota > Viridiplantae > Streptophyta > Pinopsida > Pinales > Pinaceae > Pinus > Pinus tabuliformis. The sequence goes on from CM062815.1 coordinate 285,113,012, forward strand.
TTTACAAATGCCTGGTAATGACAGAAAATTCTGTTGCGCACACCACTAACTCCTTCTGCTGGATGGTGTAACCTTCCGGGGCAGTTCCTGTCATTAGGAAGTGTATGATGTCTTCAAAATGACCATCTGGTACACGAACTACAAATAGCTGCACGTTAGGCAATCCCTGCTCCAAATTAGTGAGCTCTTCCCCTATTCGATGTGAGACATATGGTTTGGTCCTGCATTCAGTCATCTACGCTTCACAATAACTTCAAAATCATACTCCTCGAACAATAACGACCACCTACAGATTCTCACCTCCAACATAGGCTTATTGACCATGTATTTCAATGTGGAATGATCCGTATACATCTTAAAATGTCCACCCACCAGATAGTGTCTAAACTTCTAGAGCACGTATACCATGGCTAACCATTTACGCTCAGTGCTGGAATAGTTCTTCTTAGCCTTAGATAACCTCTCCTTGCAAACACTATAGGATGGTCCAATTCTCCTTTTCCAGCCTATGTCAGTACTACTCCAGTGCCAGATAATGTCTAAACTTCTAGAGCGTGTATACCATGGCTAACCATTTACGCTCGGTGGTGGAATAGTTCTTCTCAGCCTTAGATAACCTCTTCTTCCGAACACTATAGGATGGTCCAATTCTCCTTTACCAGCCTGTGTTAGTACTACTCTAGCGCTATACCTGATGAGTCGACATGTACATGAAACTCCTTCTTCCAATCCGAGAAGACTAAAATTGGCACAGTGACCATCTTTTCTTTCAATACATCCAAATTTTTCTTATAGTCCTCGTTCCAACAAAACGTGACATCCTTTTTCAACAACTTCTCCACAGGCATGGTGATCTGGGCATAGCCCTTGATAAACTTCCTGTAATACCTAGTATGTCTTAAGGTTGCGCATAGTTGTTTCACACTCCTCTGTGCTTCAAAGTTAGGTATCACAACAATCTTCATGGGATCTACCATTAGTCCTTGTATACAGACCACATGACCCAAAATAGTCCCAAAAGGAACAAAAACAAGCACTTCTCTAAATTGAGCATGATCTAGTACCTTTGACAATTATCTAGCATTAGGCGCAAACTTGCCACATGGAGTTTCACCAGCCCAAACATAGTCTAGACATCAAAGTACACTTCCAGAAACATATGAATAAATTCCTTGAATGCAGCAATGACTACCTACGAAAAATTCGTAGGCACATTCTTCAATTTGAAAGGCATTACAATGTACTGAAAACATCCCCACTTAGTTGCGAAGGTCATCTTGCTTCTATCCTCTAGCGCGATTTTGATTTGATGGTACCCAGAGAACCCATCAGTGAAGGAGTACGCTTCCCAATCAGATTCTTCTATGGGGTCACTGATGCATGCCATGAGCATGTTGTCTAGCTCTAAGCGGACCTTCTCTTTATACATCGAATTGAGGCAGTAAGGTCTTTGCTCAACTGGCTTTGCATTGGGTTTTAACATGGCCTTCGTAATGCCTAGGTCTCCAATTATCCCTTTTATCTCTGTAAACTTGGTAGGGAAAAAATCATGGTATTCACGGAGCAATTCAACGATCTTATCCACCATCGTGCCATCCCAGTAATCTCCAATCTTCATGAATTTGGGTTCCAAATCCATACCAATATTCACCTGTTTCATTTTTAGTGGCACGGTTATATCAATATTCTCAATTTGCGGTCCCTCAACCTTGCGGTGACCCTCTATTTCAGGGATGTTAATCTTTCATGGATCCTCATCTTCTTCTTCAACGGTCACGTTATAGCATTCCAGCGTGTGGCTCAACTGAGTAGTACAATCAGGTTGAATCAGATCCAAAGGATCCTGCAGTATCCTAAATATTGTTGCTTTCACTTCTTGTAGTGCTTCATCAATACAGTCAAACCCGTCTTCAAAGCTAAATGTTGCTATGAATCCTTCGCGTAGAATATCCCATTCACCTGTACCGTGGAGGAACTCTATTTCCAACTACCAGTTCATCGGGATGACATCCAAGGTATGACAGAACAAGTGCACCCATTCCAGTTGGGGCTTCACTCCAAAGGCCTGAGCCCATTTGGCCAAGTGTGCATACGAATCATCCTTCCCATCATATTTGCCTGTCATTCATACCTTCGGTTTCCCAAAGCATGTTCTCATCATCCTCCTACACTCATGCCAATCATCAAAGCTACCCTTTTGTGTACCCCACGATCCTGTGGGCGTAGTGCGCAGTACTGAGTCCAAAGCCTGGAAGTGTTGCTTCTCTGGGACCTCCCTCTCAAATGCATCCAGAAATACATCTACGTCATTCAAGCCATCATAAGTGGGCATATTTCTTAGCTCTGACGATACACAGTGTAGCAACCGGGTCATCATGTTATAGCTTAGTGTGGTTACTTCATGTAGCTGATTCTTCCAGCGCTCTAATTCATCATCAAAGTATGAGTTACAGGAACTCTCGCGATCCCATGTAACTCTTCCATCCGTTGTTGGATTCACTCAATCTTGGTCTCACATTGTTATCTTATATATGCAGTCCAAATCATCATCGCTCTCATAATCGCAGACTAGTTCAGTATAGCATGATCCTTCAACAGGATGTAAGGGTACTATTATGCGGAGTGATTTATTTTCAAATATCATCTTTCACTTCTTTAGGTTGATTACTGTGTTCATATTGGTGGCCCAATCAATGCCAATGAGTGCAGGGTAGGGGTTCCTGTCATCCACAATTTCTATTACTACAAAGTCACCCAATGCACTTGCACCTTCAATATCTACAGTTACTCCTTGCAACCATCCCATGGGGATGATCTTTTGTTGATTTGCCATCCTTAACTGAATTGAAGACCACTGCACCATGGGTGTTCTCATCTTCTCCCAAGTCTACTTGGGTAGGATGTTTGCGTCTGACCACAGATCCAAAATAACCTGCTCCATTTCATTTTCTCATATCTGCACAATCGGTGTCATCCCTCATCCTATCTTGGCTTTATGCTTACCAATATTTTGTACCACACACGGTTCACTTATCTATAAGCTCCTTTAATCCCTTCACAACCTTTCTATTGTGTAGTAGCTTCATGTAGGTTTCTAGAAAGGTCGTAAGCATAGAAGGGTCCATTTCCTCATCAGGCTTATTCCCTGAGGTGGAGGCCTTAGCGAAGCTCTTCTATACTTCCATGAACGTTTTGCGTGCATGCTCCAAATCAAATTCAGCCTCCTTCACTGAAGCTTTGCAAACCCATGCATTGTCTTCGGGTTGTTTTCCCTTATCATCGCCTGTTTCAATTCCACTTCGGAGTACTATATTCACATTCGGATCCTCTTCGTGAGGCTCAGACCTCATCATCTGTAGGTTCTGAGTTGGTTGAGGTGGTAGCACCCCTTTGTCGCGTATCCCTGCTATCAGCGTAGGGCAGTATTTTGTCTCATGATCAAACTGAGTACAATATTTGCACAACGGTCACATATGGTTAGTGAATTCAGGAGAATAGTGTCCTAGTCCTCCACAATTGTAGCAAATTAGCTATCCCCAACCTTTGCCAGGTCCTACTCCTCCTCAGCCTCGTCCGTGCCCTTGAAATCCTGTTTGCACTATCCCTGTGCTCTGGTCAGGGGGGCGCGTTTCTACGTGAACACTATAGGTGAGAGTTCTATCCATCATCAATTCATAACTTCTATAGTTGTGCTAATCATGCCCTACTGATTTGCAGAAGTTGTAGAATAGTTGTTGCGGTGCTTGTACAAACTTCTACTTCAAATGATAGTTATCAGTCATATGTTTCCCTGCTACCTGACATATAGCGCACCACAACGTAGGCCCCGTGCTTGGTGCTTCTTGGGCCTCCGAACTAAAAGGCATCGGCCCTCCCCCTACAATATAATTTGCAAATACCAGGCAGTGGTCTTTGTCATGCCCATGAACCTTACATTTCAGGCACCATATCTCATCACGCACCTCTGGTCAAACCGTTCTGTCTTGCTTTAGATTTTCCATTTCAAGGAAAATATTTTGCAAATGCGCATGGATCTGTTGAACCCCAAGATTCGGATCTTGCATTGGTGTTTTGTGCTGTCTCATTGCAATCTCCAAGGCTTCTGCCTAAGTCGTAATCTTCTGTTGTGACAGTGAAACCCTTAGGTGTGGTAGGATCGAAGCCATGAACCACTCGCGATGTTGTCCATCTATTAAGTTCATATTAGCTTCATGGATTTTACACTTCAACCTTTGATCCAATTCCCAAGGCATCTCTCCTAGTTTCATCATGATTTCCTTGAACCCAACAATCAATTGTGCCTCAGATTTAGGCCTATTGAACTCTTTATTCAATGCAGTCTGGATGTCTAACACCCTAGAATTTGGGTTATCATTATAGTACTTGATGTACCAGGTTCGCGCGTGATCCTGCAAAGCAATAACCAATGTTGACTTCTTCATGTGATCATCTATAGCACCTTGATCTTACCATACAGCTTTCACAATGAACTAAAACTAGTCCAAGTCCTCATTTCCCAAGCCTTTAAAAAAATGCAGCTTCACAAAATTTGCCATGCTGAACTGCGGTGGAGGTGGTTGTGGTATGGGTGAAGTCGCAGGTGATGGTGGTGAAGTTGGAGGTGCTATGGGTGGAGGTGGGAGTCATGGGATTCCTTGTCTTATTAACTGAATTGTGCTTCACAGAGAAGCCTACACTACTCCCTATTCATCACCCAATGGAGGTGATGTCAATGGACTATATTCAGGACTCTTTCTTCCTTCATTCCTGTAAGTCGTTCCACTTTGCATAGCTCTAAACATCAAGGTAGCTACATAACCCATTTTTTGCACAATAATATATTAATCCAGGTATTCAAATACTTCAAGTACTTACCTCGTGGACCCTTGAATAGTGTTGCTCTACCAGACTATAGCTAACTGAGGTATCGACCGGGAATTTAGTCACAAATCCTCCTATGATGCGTCGAACCAATGATCGACAGCATAGGTGATCTTATGCTGAGAGGTTTCTAGTCTCTGTACTAACTCTAGGGTCCAGAGAATAGGACCGTGAAGTCTCCACCTTCCTTAACTATCTTCTAGCTTCGCGATCCACTCGTATAGCTCAACCAAAAAGGAACATAAAAAGATCTCGTGGATTTCTGTATATAGGTACCTGTCCAGCCACTATTCCTTTGTTAGTCGCAAATTTCTATTCTCCTGCGCCGCGAATTCGTGGATCTTCCTATCCAACCAGCCTTCGATCTCTTTCTTAGTTGGATTCCAGTGATACAACATACAACATCTCTTATGTAGATTCTGATGCTGGCAACAGAAACATTTGTTGGCTATATGGAACCTAACCTAGGTTCAATGTTAGTTAGCCAAACAAATCCCTACACTACTGGACCTTTCAGCATCAGTCGACGGAGGGCAGACCGAAGTCTCACTTGAAGCAGTATGGGGGGATGCTGGAACCTATTTTCCGCACCCTGAGATGGCCATGATGTCAGTTTATACCCTCTGTTCCTACTTTCGCACAGGTCACTAGGCTTTACGGCTTTATCAATCTAGTGCTTTATTTTGCCCTTCAGTACCTGCGCGCAAACTTAACCCGTGATCCAGGTATTTTCGCACTGCTATGACAGCATGTTGTATAGGTTCCCAAGTTATCTCAAGTGTATTATGTATCTTACTAAGCAATCATAGTTAGCACAATGTAAACATATATTCTTACTTGCGTTTGATTAGCTAATACAGTCACATACATTCGCGCATCACATGAACATTGTAAATTAGACCCAAAATGCAATATAACTAGATGCATTAACAAGAAATAGATACACAAAATTTGCAGAATACTTCTCTTTATTGATATCTTCATATTATTATAGACTCTTTCCGCCCTGCACACACAGTTGTAGGGGTCCGCACACTCAGCTGCACACTTCCACCCTAGGCCTCTATGTACTCAGCTACCGAGCCTCTACCTATGCTAAGACCCGAAACACTTAGACTTCTCTACCAAGACTCCAAGCCTTGTCTTCTACTACCAAAAACTTAAGACTACTTAGAGCTTACTTACATAGCTCCTTTTATACAATCGCATGGTCCACAGACCATGGGTGGATCTTTACAACCGAATTTACACTTTACAAAATAAGGGTCGACAACCCTTCATGAATCATGACACCTGTGTGCTCTGTGACCACAAAATGTGGAGACTTTACTACTTTATTACAAAACTTGTCCCAAAACATGGGCATTTAGCCCCAAAATTGTCCTTGGGGGATCCTGTTCCCAACACTGACTGATTCACCCCCACAGGTAGAACCTAAGAGAGATATAGGGGCACCACGTCTCAACAATCCTGTAAGGAAGTAAATATCATCGATCAATATAGGGAGCATGTTGCCCCCTATGTGAAAATCCTATTCTGCTGGATCCCATGAATGAACCAAGAACTACAATAGTTCTAGTTGTTGCCTCATCCCAGATAGCCTGAAGTATTTGAGTAACCCACAGTCTTTGAGCGCCTCAAAAGTACCAGGATCATTTAGGGCAACCATATCCTGTTCTTCATGTTCTCTTTCACACCAAGTAATAGACATTCTGATCCGATCAAAGCCTGAAATCAAATCATAAGCTTAGTTAGGATCCATTGCAAGCAAAAAATTGAAGACATTTTGGGTAAAACAGAAGAAACAAATTTCTAAACTGTGCCTAGTGCAGCCATGGTCTTGAGATAGTGTGATGTAGAGAAGGTACCCTTCTTCTTGACTACACTACAGTGTAGTTTTTGATGCATTGGGCTGCTCTGATCCCAGGGCGAGATATATTTTCCCTAGGGACCCTAAAACCCTAAAAAATTTGCCTAAAACTAAAAAAGAGTGACATTAAACGAAAGAGAAGAGGTAGATCTCCTACCTGGTCCTGATGACACAAAGAATGATCTGCATAATCTCCCGCAATCATTTGAGGTAAAAGCTAGTTCAGAGCACAAAATTGAATGGTAAATATCAAATGGTGAAAATGACTTGGTAAATTCTTGTTTTATGGTTATTTCATGTTCATTAAATGAATAAACTATAGTTTTTACCTATTTTTACCATTGAAATAGGTATATTTAATCTGTTTAGTGTTTCTTTGAGCAGGTTTATAGCTGATATAGTGAATTTTACATGCATGATCATGAATTGTATTTTTTTACCACCGAGCATACTTTTATCTCTTTCTCGAGCTCTGTTAAACATCAAAAAAGGAGCCCCCCTGGATTCCTCTTTAAGCTCTTTTTAGACTCTCGAAATATGAAAAGATTACCGAGTGCTTGTCTTTTTCAACTTGTAAATGGATTGGAAACAACATCTACTCAATATGAGTTTAACCCTTTTCCGAGCTGAGATGAATTACTTACGAAAAAGGAATACGTTGATCGAACATGGTCAATGGGTTCTCTCTTGTATTATTTTACGCTTTTTAGGACTTGAGAGACAAATTTACAGAAAAGAACTTGTGGATTTTTCTTTTTTTCGCTTTTCAAACTCTCTAAACATGAAAAGGATCGAGTTCTCATTGTCGTTAAACTCGTTAAAACATCAAATAGCGACAAACTTGTCCATCATGACAAGACCAAGTTTCACCTTCGCTAAACTCGTTAAAACATCATATAGTGATGGATTCACTAGAAGGCTGGAATTATACTACAAGCATATGTTATCCTCCTCGAGCTTGTTAAAAACTAAAGAGGTACTGGTTAGAAAACACTGGGGAAAATGGGAAAAGGGATAAATCACTTTATGGTAGAAATTCACTCTTGAACATGACACTTTCACTTCATATCTATGACTATTTGGGTTGGGTTATCTACTTGATGGTTATCATACCTATGGTCTATCACACCTATGTCAAGTAATGTTATGCTGCTGGATTGATGTGGTTTTAGTGTGACGAGGGCTTGGATTGAAGCTGGATGAGTGACATGGGATCATACCGCTTTGGGTGTAACTCTTCCTTCTACATCAATAAAGTTGTTTATTCATTTTCCCATATTCTTGTTCATATCTATGATGCATATATGTTTCAATGTTGTCGATTCCATTGGTTTATAGTAGATAGATTGTATAATTTGATTGTTTTCATCTTATGTTTCTATTGACAAGTACCAATTGAGCGGATTTAGTTCGAGTGGGAGCGATGGGAGCAATTCAAAGGAGATCAAGGAAGCGAAAGATTACAAGTTCCTTCATATCATCTATCTATTATAGGAAAATGTTAAACCACTTTCTTTCTGTTGTTCTAAATGTAACTATGCACTTAGGGAAAATGCGTTTATCTGTAGATATAAATTCCATATAATAGAGGGAACCTAATTCATCAGAGAGATACATGGAAAAAAATTTCTTTTCTCCTTTTTCTTCTAGGCCTACTAGCTGCCTTAATGAGGTTTTCAACTAGTAGGTTTGCCTAGGTGCCTCAAAGGAGTTTTTCACCTAGGATCTTTTCTTTTTATCTTGTTTTTCAAACCATTGACAACCTCATGGAGGTTTTCAATCAATGAGCTAATCTCAGGCACCTCAAAGGAGGTTTTCAACTAAGATTTTTATTTTTTCTCTTATTTTTCTACCCTACCCTACCCTACTTGGAAAACAAAATCACTTTCAAGTATAAGAATACTTCCAATGGAGCCATGTGCACATCAAGATGATAGACAAACTGATGTGTAGGCTTGAAATGTATGCTTTGACATGTACCTGGATTTAAGAGATCAAATACTTTGACTTTGATGATATCAAACACAGTTGAAGAAGAGAGTGTTGTTGCAACTTAGTGACTATCTCGAACCATATTTCAATATAGATTTTATGCCCTTGGTCCACTTTCTGATTTGGATCACCTTGGATGTCTTCTTCTTCCATGAAATTCAAATATTCTTTTTAATGATTGTTCTCTTGAACACATGGAGGATTTGATGGTAACCATGAGGGAGCTTTCTCAATCTCTAATTTTGATGTCTTCTCTTCATCAAATACAGCTCATGATCCTTTGGTATTCTCACTTGAGCCTTCTTCTTCTTGATGTAGTCCTTCAATGATATCAAGAGAATCTCTTTTTTGCAATACTCTTCCTCAGCTATGGTCAATACTATTTAGCTCAAGAGGAGATGTTTGGAAGTGTTGTAACTCAACATTGTAAGTGGGTTGTGCTACTTCAATGTGTGGGTTTGGAAATGGTGGTACAGGCAGCTGAGTGGGAGTGGATATTTGAGATGGATGTGTTGGTGTTGTGGTTGTAGTGTTTGTGGATAGTAGGGATAACATAGAGTTGGGTTGGAGGATATTGAGGAAAATGTTGAGGATATTGTGGATGGCTCCAATAAGTTCCTTTCCAACCTTGTAGTAAAGATTGGTTTTGGGGTTGAGATGACCAATTTTTCCAAGGAAAGGGTGTGTTCCAATTACTTTGAGATGGATGTGCACAAGCTTGAAATTTTGAATTAGGCTCTTGCATCATATCAAGTCGAATAAGTTGTCATGGTCATCTTCGAGCTACATAACATAGCTGCTTTGGTGATTGAATTGCTCCATTGTCCTCTTGGTAAACTTCCTTCAACCTTGGTATCGAGGGGAAATATTTAATAGCATGTGATATTGCATGGAAAACACAAATATCATCATCTTCGTTTTCCTCATTTTGCCTTCTTAAAATTTTTTCTTGTTTGGTTAGATTTCTAAGAATTTATCTTTTAAGTCATTAAACAAACTTCCAAGTTTATCTTGACTTACTGTTCCTGATGTTGATTGACATAATTTTGCCCTTCCTCTTTATATGTGTTTGCATGTTTCACAAATTTCTTCAAATTATAATTGGTACACATCATCTCTACTCATGACATCAAGAATATCAATCCACTCATCCCTAATTGTTCTAAGTAAGAGGGTTTTTAGTGTGTTGGATCCTAAATGATGTATTTTTTCCCTCTTAACATTATACATGAATCTTTCTATTAGATCTTGAAGGCTCTCATCTTTTCTTTGATTCATTCTAAATATTTCTTCCTTAAGATCATGATCTTTATATTTTTCTAGAAATCTATTTTGCATCTCACTCCATTACCTTATTGAATTAGTCCCTAAACACATGAACCATTTAAGAGCTCTATCCTTCAATGTTACTGGAAGCAATCTCACTTTTTCTGTGTTTAACAAGTAACCTTAATATTTACAAAGGATTTCAAATTCAAAGTGAAAGGTTTATGGATCCTCTGACCTTAGGCCATGAAATTTTGGAGGAAAATATGGAAGGATGTTCTTGATGTGCACACTACCATTAGTATCTTAAATGGGAAATTTGAGAGGATCTTCTACATTGTCATCATCTCCATCCCTTTCTTCTACATTATTTGCCATATCTTCTTCTTCTACCAGCAAATGTCGATGGTGATGTGGCTCTTACTGCACCATGTGATCAAATGGGGGTGTGTGTTGGTGTTATAATTTTTTTTCTATTTTTATGATTGAATGAAAATGCTAATGCAATGCACTTTTATGTTTTTGAAATGAAATATGCCTAATGCAAATATTTTTTGTTTTTGCAAAAAGTAAAAGAAATGAATCAATTAGGGAGGAAAACAATGCATACTTTGACACCACCCCTTCAATGGTGCCAAAAAGTAATGAGCCTCGGTATTAAAACAAGAATGTTGCAACTCCCAAGGCTACCGACTTTAATTATCAACCAAAGGTTCGTACAAACTTAAGAGGTATCGACACTATATGTGCAGCATACAATGTGTCCTTCCTTTGAAGTCATGATGTACTGGAGTGAATGTAAGTAAATCAAATCGTAAACTAATTTCATAAATGGAAAATTTACTTTGGAAAAGAAATTAATCCTAACCAAGAACAAAAAATTGTAATTGAAATCCTAAGAGCATGAATTCAAATAAATAAGCCTAATCTACATTGTAAAAAGGCATGTCCTAATTGGTTTTTATTCTTCCTCAACCATTTATTTAGAGCCTAGGGGTAATGATTCAATTATAAGGGGCCAAAACCAAGCTTATTGAGTGAATCTGAGAAAGTATATGCATGTTGGCAGGCTACTACAGGGTTTCCTGTAGTACTACTACAAGAAACAACGGATTTTCTATAGGGAGTTATAATTCACCAAATGACCAAAAAAATAAAACATAAATTGGATTGGAATGGAATTTTTTTATATTTAATCAGATGTCTGAGGTCTCCATTCCAAGTAGAATCACTCAAAAATACCTCTGTTAACCCATGCTAAAAAATAGCAGAAAAGTACTAGTCTAAAATCTAGAAATTCGAGAACTAGTGAGCTAGTAAATCTATCAAATGCCTAACCTACTCAACTGAAAATCCAATGGGTCAATTTTTGTTAGTAAATAGATTTTGTTTTTGATCTTATGCAATTAGAATCAAGTCGATTGAATCTCGTTAGCATGCCCTAAAAAATAGCAGAAATTTATTGTTATTTGCCATAAAATACTTCCATAAATCTAGATTTGCGAATAAGAAAACTAATCCAAGTAGATCAATGATTACTATGACCTTACAAATATGTTTCAAGGATAAAATGAAGATTTTTATCCTACAAAATTACTTACTTCAACCATTTAATGCAATCCTACAACATGAAATCAACAACACTAAATGCAGAAGTAGAAAAAAGCAAGAACAAGAGATGCAAGTGAATTAGAAGTGAAAAGAAGAAAAGTAAATAATACAAAAAGGATTTGAGGCTCCTGGGATGGCCATGCCCAAGGAAAATCATATTCCTATGAAGGAGAACAAGGTTTAGAAGCTGAACATGACACCAATCTTCATTATTTCCATCAATACAATTACATCCCTACAAGAAATGACAATGGAGCTGCAAAAATACGAGTTCTCTCCACAAGAAGACTAATAAAAATCTACCCCTAGAGGAAAATTAGACTTTCTAATTATACAAAATGATTAGAAATCATCCACCATGAAAGGAGGAATCTTTCCCAACCAAGATCCCTTGATTAGTGGATCTAGTTCCCAATACTAGGAATCTGCATTAAATTCTAGGGGACACATTCTTAGATTTTATGAATCATTGGAGCTCCACAATCTGTGCCAAAATTCTAGAATATCTTGTTTATTTATTATTTAATATTGATCTCTCTATAGTAGGGAGCAAGTCCCTAAATGATCTCCTCCTCCAAATCTCCATAATATGCCCAATATTCTCATAATATTCCACAAAATAAATAATATTAGGCACAAATATGCAATTATTCATAAACCTTCCTAATAAACATATTATAGTTAAAATTACATAATCTAATGCAAAAAGAGAGGTTTAATGTGCTGAAGGGTGGCCCAATGGGCCTTAATTTATGTATAATTTAGAGGCCCATCACTTATGTGACCAATATTATTCCAAGGTGTTGGGCCACTAATTTGTCCATATTATTATCACTTTTTGACGCCTATTTCATCCATTTCTACCATTATTTATGATACCATTTATCATTATTTATCATATAATTCCATTTTATAATTATTTATGCTCTTATGGATAAATACCATTTTTCTCTTTTATTTTTAATAAATTGATGATTATTATGCATGATTTTACCAATGATGGTTTACTAATGGATTTGTTGTAACATCACTCATGATTTTAACCTCCAAGATCTTTTCCAGATTGCAAATTTGATCTCCAACTCAAAATTAAATACTCCAACTCAGAAATTTGCTGGAATAAGAAGTGACAGTTTTGCATTGGACATTTTGGACAAATGAAGGAGAATCTAGAAAATATGAAACATGGTTTTTTCCAGAATGGACCGAGTTAATTTTGGAATGAGTAGTTTTCCAAAATTTGGTCCGTATTAAGATACACAGAATCTTCTTTGAAGATTATTTTCTTAGATTTGTTGTTGCGACTATTTTCCAAATTCTTCCAATAGCAATATCAAATTCGACTTGTTCCTGCTCAATGTTGATGGAAAGATCTTTTAGATATGATCTTGTTGATCAATTTGTTTTGTACAATCCAAATTTGTAATGGAAATCATTTTGTAATCATATTTGTTGTAACTTCCCTTTACTCTCTATGTATTTAAACGAAAACAAAGATCAAAGAGGGAGGAAAGAGAATAGGAGGAGAATTAGGGGATAATGGAAGGATAATTAGGAGATATGATATAGACAATTGTTAGATAGGATGTAAGAGAAGAGATAAGAAATGAGAGATGGGAGATGAGAAATTGTTGAATTTGCTGGAAAGCTAAGAGGTTCATTATGCTGTAATTATTTCTCTCATATGTTTTAATCAAGGAAGCTATCCATTGAGTTCTACATATGTTGTTTGTAATTTGATCTGAGTTATTTCCCAAGGCGGAACTGATTCTTGGGCAGCTGGGCCCACTACCTTGGATGAGGTGCTGCCTTGAACATGTAAATTAGTGTAGTTATGTATTTGTTTATTTGAGTTTCAATTGTCATTCCTTAAAGGAGATTTCCTTTATTTTAACTAATTTGTTGTATGCTGCATTTTCCAGATTTTTTATTTCATCCAATTTCTAGATTTCATTTAATTTAATGTTGTAGATTAGAATTTGAATTATGTTGCGCACAATAGATTAAATTTCCAATTCTTCAATGTGTGGTTTAATTTAACAATGATTCAAGTTGTGTGATTAGCATAATTGCTTTTCCTGTCATTTACTTTCTTCTTTTCAATTTTAGTTTTATTATTCAGTCTTACATTTTAGTTCTCGTTAAATGAGCTTGATAGTATAGAACACAATCATATAGAACCAATGTTAGCTTTTGGTATTGTTATGCATATATTTTTCCTATTGTCTTGAAATAAAATGACTCTCATTAGGTTGATAATTAATGTTTACGAGATTAGTTGTTTTATTTATTTATTAAGCAATTAATTTTACCTAACATTTGGCGCCATTTCCGGGGAGACAGTCAAGTTTCACTACCACACTAATATCTGGTTGTAGATGCATACCTGACTTCATGAGAGCTATATATTGAAGACGGAAGGTAGGAACCTACATGTGCATCTTGGGGAACCAGTGATGGGTCTACCCTCAGTAGACAGGCTTAGGTCACATAGCATGCATTGATAGAAGTAGAAATTTTAGAGGTAGAATTTTGAAAGAAAAAATCTCATGATTCCACTAAGTGGTGATGTAAGCACCACCCATTCCACTAACCAATTGATAGTAACATTTAAAGGAGGAGCGTCGAAGAAACACATGAAGAATATCTTCTATGATGGTAAGAAATGGCTTACATTTCTACTTTTGAATTCCATATCAAAGATCTAGGAGTGACACAAATGCATATAATTCCCCCATCTTCTCTACCAAATTTTCATGGTTTGGCAAACGAAGATCCGGATAAATTTTTATTTGAGTTTGAAGTACGTTGTAGAGGATATGATTATTGTACTAATGATCAAAGGTTGAAAGTGTTTCCTCTTACTCTACAAGGAGAAGCTCTCTCATCGTTCATTAGCCTTGGTGGGAACTGCATCCAAACATGGGAGGACAGGAAGAACATATTCTTCAAGAAGTACCAAGACTATTGCAAGGCCTATGAAGATATTTTCAATATGATACAAGGGGAAGATGAAAGCTTGGAGGACTATGTAGATAAATTTCATTACAACCTTCAAAAATCAAAGCATAAGCATTTAAAAAAAGAGATCTTAAAAACACTCATTCTTAAAAGAATCAAAGATGATTCTTTAGAACTCTTAAATCTAATGGGAAAAGGAGATATTTTTCAGTTATCATATGATGATGTTTGTGAATTATGCATAAGGTATTCAAGAGGAATCTTTAAGGTTGGTAAGAATTCTAGAGAAGTTTCTTCTTTCTTTTCCAAATCTAATACAGGAATAGAGATATAGGAGTTAAAATCAATGATTTATTTGAACATTTTAAAATCGATTTTATTAGCTCTATAAATTCACAATTGGATGTTTTGCAGGTTCAGAAAAATCAAAAAATTGAAGAAGTGGTTTTCCCTCATTGCCAAAAGGAGCATCCCATAGATAGTCACTCTTCCTTATCTAGGATGGAAGTAGCATATCAAAGAGATGGGGAAGCTGTAACAAGGTCAAAACCATGGAAATTGTGACCTACGTGTATGGTTCAAAACAGTTCCTCTCCATTTTGTTACTTGCATAATCCATTATGGAATACTCATGTGTTAGGGCAGTCATGTCAATCTCAATATAACCCCCACCAATCTTGTCTACAAGTTTGGCATGGTTCGTCTTATGATTGCATGACTACTCTCCCTCATCTTGTAGCACAAACACATCATCCATATTCTTCACCAGCTCTTCCACAACATCTTGCTTATCTATCAAAACCATCCACACAACCCAATCAACTACATCATCAAAATCCTTCATGCCCTACACAATTTCCTGCTCAACTCATTCCACATCCTCACCATAATAAATCAGTACAACATGATTACACTGTTGAACTGCAAAATTTACCTACCCTTCCCACCCATTCTATCTCACGTGCACCATTGCAGAAAACTTATATTGAGATTGGCAATGTTTCAAATCCAAAAATTGTAGAAGTTATGGAAGAAAATGTGGTTTCTTCTAGTCTGCATCAACAAGCCGTTTTAAAAACTCAAGAAATTCATGATATGATGGCTATGAGAAGCCAAGAAAGTAAACGATATATTGAAGATTGGTTTCACTCCATCATTTGTTTGTAGCATCACTCCATACTTGAACAATCTTTGACACAATCGTTTCAAGGGAAGTTCACTTCTCATACCCTACTATTTATTAATATGCATTTTTTAAATTTTGGTATGTCCATACTTGAAGCCTTATTTCAAAAATGGATACTTACATAAGTGTATTCATTTTTCAAAGCAGAGTAGGTTAGTGTAGAAAATAAAATAAATAAGGACATAAATAAATACATTTTTTTAACGTAAAAATAGTTGTTTTTGTTGCAACATGCTGTGGAAATCAACATCGGTGATAAATATTTTAATTTATCTGTGTTTGTAGATGTATTATATTGGAAATAATAGTTCTTAAAACACTCATATTCATTTTTATCACCAATATGGAAAAATTTCTTGAATATCATATTTTTTGGCTCGCGAGTTTGATGAAAGTTCTGAAAACACAGTCGAGACAGTCATGTTTTGAGGGACCAAAAGGAAATATTTTTAAAACCTGTTTCTATAATAAATATTTCTTTATGTCTACTTCCCAACCCCATTTGAATCACTTCATTTGGATTTGAAATGAAAAAGTTATAAGCAAAACATTGACCGAGTGCCTAATAGGCAGCTCAGGAACAGAGTTTGGACAATCCGTTTTTGGAGGCCTAAATGACTATATTTTTAAAACATTTCTATATGGTATACTCCTCTATGAATATAGTTTACAAGAAAATTTGAATCACTTGATTTAGATATGATATGAGGAAGTTATGACCAAAATACTGACTGTTTATTGTAAATTTTCACTTTTAAAACTTTGTCTTTCTAGTTGTTCACTTGCGTAATTGACCCATCAATTATTATTTTCTTAAAAATTCATTTCTATTGGAGATAAATAAATTAACATAATTTCAATTCCAATTTTAATCAGCTCAATCCATCATCAAACGAAAAAGTTATGATTAAAATATTAATTGTTGGTCTAAACTGGGAAATCGAAAATGACTCTGTTATGCAGGTTGTTCTAAGTAAAGTTGACATATCATATCATATAATTTTTAAAACATGTTACCGTTGGAGATATCCCTCTGAATTAAACTTCATTTTTCTTTGGAATTACTCAAATCGGATGAAAAACAAAGAAGTTATGATTAAAACACTACAGGTTAGCATGATTGGCCACTCCTCTCCCGGAGGTAATAAATTAATTTTAATTTTGTTTAGATAATCTTCGGCAAAATCACATAACCAATCTTTTGTCGACGCGTTTTGAACCAACCAGTGTGGTTCATCGTCAGGACGATGAACCACACTGGTTGGTTCAAAACGCGTCGACAAAAGATTGGTTATGTGATTTTGCCGAAGATTATCTAAACAATGTTATGGATCACAGAAGTCTAAATTCCTTAATAATTTTAATTTGTTATTTTTTCTGTGGATCTGTTTTACAAAGTAACTACTTGTTTGTTTTTGCATAATTATTGGATTAGGGGATCCTGATCACCTCTCTTTCTCCATTATTTAATGTTTTATTGCAGGTAGACACTCGTTTTTTTACAAGTTCTAGGAGAATAAAGAAGGTCAATTTATGAACGAGCGATTCTTGAAAGAAATTTTAATGAAACAAGGGCATTTCATCCAATTCATTACCTAAGTATTCATAATAGAAGAAATGGAGAATTGATTTCCATTTGAAGATTCACGTCACTACTACCAAAACATTTTTGTAAGAGATCATTTTTTTCCATTGACACATTGATATTCCCTTAGGGAATAACATCATAGCTGTTGTAACTTAATTAATTTATTTATTTACTGTTTTCAAATAAAATGTTGTTTCTTTTATGATTTCTCTTATGTTTTTGTGTTTTAGGTGTTGCTTCCTTCAAAGTTGTAGTTTCTGCTCCATTGGTGATCGAACAACACTTATTCTTGTGCCTTTATTGTTGTTTAATCGATTGAATGATTGTTGTTCAATCGATTGAAAAGCAATTTTGCATGTTTTATTTTTGTTGTTCAAACGATTGAACGATTGTTGTTCAATCGATTAAACAACACTTTTTCATGTTTTATTTTTGTTGTTTAAACGATTGAACCATTGTTGTTCAATCAATTGAACAACACTTTTGGCTTTTTTATTTTTGTTGTTCAAACGATTAAACGATTGCTCTTCAATAAATTGAACAACACTTTTGCATGTTTTATTTTTGTTGTTCAAATAATTGAACGATTGTTGTTCAATCAATTGAACAAAACTTTTGTGTGTTTTATTTTTGTTGTTCAAATGATTGAACGATTGCTATTCAATCAATTAAATAACACTTTTGCGTGTTTTATTTTTTTGTTCAAATGATTGAACGATTGATGTTCAATCAATTGAATAACACTTTTGTGTGTTTCATTTTTGTTGTTCAAATGATTGAAAGACACTTTTTTGTGTTTTATTTTTGTTGTTCAATCAATTGAGCAACACCTTTGCGTGCAATATTTTTGTTATTCAAATTATTGAATGATTGTTGTTCAATCAATTGAACAACACTTTTGTGTGTTTTATTTTTGTTGTTAAAATGATTGAATGATAGTTATTCAATCAATTGTACAACACTTTTGCAGGTTTTATTTTTGTTGTTCAAATGATTGAACGATTGTTGTTCAATCAATTGAACAATGCTCAATAAATTGAACAACGCTTTTGCATGTTTTATTTTTGTTGTTCAAATGATTGAACGATTGTTGTTCAACCAATTGAACAATATTTTTAAGTATTTTATTTATGTTGTTCAAATGATTGAACGATTGCTGTTCAAATGATTGAACAATTATTGTTTAATCAATTGAACAACACTTTTGCGTGTTTTACTTCTGCTGTTCAAATGATTGAACGATTGTTATTCAATCAATTTCACAACACTTTTGTGTGTTTTATTTTTGCTATTAAAATGATTGAACAATTGTTGTTCAATCGATTGAACAACACTCTTGCGTGTCTTCATTTTTTATTCAAATGATTGAACTATTGTTGTTCAATCGATTGAACATCACTTTTATGTGTTATATTTTTGCTCTTCAAATGATTGAACGGTTGTTGTTCAATCAATTGAACAACAATTTTGCGTGTTTTATTTTTGTTGTTCAAACGATTGAACAATTGTTGTTCAATCGATTGAACAACACTTTTTCGTGTTTTATTTTTGTTGTTCAAACGATTGAACGATTATTGTTCAATCGATTGAACAACACTTTTGCGTGTTTTATTTTTATTGTTCAAACGATTGAACGATTGTTGTTCAATCGATTGAACAACACTTTTGCGTGTTTTATTTTTGTTGTTCAAATGATTGAACGATTATTGTTCAATCGATTGAACAACACTTTTTTGTGTTTTATTTTTGATGTTCAAATGATTGAACGATTGTTTTTCAATCGATTGAACAACACTTTTGTGTGTTTTATTTTTGTTGTTAAAACTATTGTTGTTCAATTGATTGAACAACACTTTTGTGTGTTTTATTTTTGTCATTCAAAATATTGAACGATTGTTGTTCAATCAATTGAACAACAATTTTGTGCATTTTATTTTCTACATTCAAATGATTGAACGATTGATGTTCAATCAATTGAACAACACTTTTGCGTGTTTTATTTTTGTTGTTCAAATAATTAAATGATTTTTGTTCAATCAATTGAACAACACTTTTGCATGTTTTATTTTTCCTATTCCAACGATTTAATAATTTCTGTTCAATTGATTGAACAACACCTTTGCGTGTTTTATTTTTGTTGTTCAAACGATTGCTCTTCAATTGATTGAACAACACTTTTGTGTTTTTTGACTTTTGTTGTTCAAACGATTGAACGATTGTTGTTCAATCAATTGAACAATAGGTTTTGTGTTGTGTAGGAATAACTGTGATTTCCCTTTATTGTTTCATCGCTAGTCATTTTCTCATTTTTCTTTCTCTTTTATGTTTTGAATAAAAAGACCATCTGGTTGGATTTGTGCCTAAGATAAAGAAAACAGTACTATTAATACTATTATGACTTATAAAAGCTTTGGATGGTCATCTTTATTCCGAAGCTGACATGGTGCACCTATATAATGACTCGTTGAATATCTTCTCTTTGGACACATCATAAAAAGATTTATTTTTCTAATACCATGCTAGTTTATCTTTTACACTTTGAAATGGATAAATCCCTTTGATATGATGATATGGGGGCAAAATCATAACTTTAATTAGAATTTGTTTTACTTCATACATTATCCCTACCTCTTAAAGAGTAAATGAGCCTCCCACTCTTTACAATAAAAACAATGTAAACTTTGAAACGGGAACTATAAACTCAAAACGGGAACTCTGGCCCAAAAACCTCAAAAAAACCACAAAAACAGTGCTCAAAACGAAAAGTGTGTATACTGGAACGATGTTTTTTTTTTTTAGGTGTCAATTTTGCGGCTGTTTTAAAAATGGCAGTGACTACGAAATTTTCTACGAAATTTTCCTGCAAAATATAGCTTCAGAACGAAAGTGTTGATACTGGAATAATGATTTTTTTTTTAGGGTCAATTTTCATACTTTTTAAAAAATGCTAATAAAACCAATTTTTTATGTCTCAAACAAAGTTAAATTTTAAGGAAAAAAACACATTAATGTTTCTGGTAGAATATCATTTTTCTTTCCTAAGTATAAATTTAACATGTTTTCAACCACAACATGCTAGATATAAAAGAAAATGAAATTTTTTCAACTATAAAACTAAAAAAACATGACATTATGAACAAATTATATCACTGAATGAATTCAAAAGTCTTTATTTGTATACTGAATAAAACAGACATTATATCTCTAATTTGATATTGCATTGTAGATATTTAAACAATAAAATTTATCATACTTAAGACATAATCCAACAACATAAAAATGCTTCATAACTTCTCATTTAACAAAATATGGAAAACATTAATTTTATTTGAAGATACGATGCATACATCAGTTATATAAACTATCTTAAACAATTATTCAAAATCACTCATATTTTATATTCATGTCTCTCCGCCCGCACAGGGCCACCCTCGGGCCCTGTACAATGGTAGCAATACATAAATTATGATTCAAGCAAAACAATTATAAAAGGCAATCTAGCAATGTACAATACCATGCTACATTTCCAAAATCATAGTAAAGACAAGCCCTAAAAAATATGCTTATTTACAAGCGATACCCTTTGGAAGTATCATATTCATAAATCTTGAATCTTCAAAAAATAGTTAGGCTTCAGCATCTTTATCAACTATTATTGTTCGATGCTGGGAGAAATCCTTAGAAATTTTAATATTTTATCAAAAAATATCACCAAACATTTTATAGTGCCCAAACCTTCATTATAAAGTCATTGGATATCCATAAAAACTTCATTTTGTAAATTATAAAATAATAAGGGGTTGCAGGCACAGGGGATATCATTCTCAATCCCCAAGGAAACCAATGCAGAACTTTTAAATGGGGATTGGGTAAAGCTTCAAAAAACCAAGCAGAGGCATTTTCATTATTCCAAAGGTTGAGGATTATTGATGGAATCATATTTAAAAAATTATTGTAATAAAGGACAACTTTAATCATCGAATTGATGCTAAAATCCTCATCTCCAAGTGATGGTCATCTAATTGGGACTATTAAGAGAATTATAAAGGAGGCCATCCACTTTGAAAGTGTTGAGATCTTCAACATTCTGAGGTTGCTTATATATCAGGAAGATCATTTGGCCTACAAGGATGTTCTATTGGATTACGACAAATTAAGATAAAATGTGGGGAGGTATTCTTCCCCATACCCTTAGTATCAAACCATAGTTTTGAAATGGCCTTGCATGATAGACAAATGGCATGAAAATGCATGGGAAGGTTAATTACAATTAATGATGATTAAGGGGCATGCATCCCAAAAAACTTTCAACACTCGATGTTAATTTAGGATTAGGCTCGTCAATTGCTCCAAATGTTGAGTTTTATTGTAGGTGTGATAAATGCTCTCATTTCAACTTTGAAGTTCAGGAACTCTTGCTAGTTTCTAAGTTCATGGATATTGGTTTTGTCTCATCTTATTTCCAATTGGGGTTCTGAATTAGACTTTCACTCTCCTAGACTCTCTTTATGGGATCCCAACCCTGGCGGTTCACTAGGTTCATATTCTGTTGGCTCTGGTTCATGTGGTTTTGGTGGCTCAATTTTCAACTTTGATTTATAGGGCTCAATTTTTTGTTCAGTTGGTGGCTTGGGTGTTGTTCCATGTGATTTTGATCATGTCAGCTAGTGTGGCTCAGGATTTTCGTATTTTAGTTGATGTGGTTTACTTTCATTTGGTTGATTTGAACTATTTTAAGTGGTTTTTTGGTCTAGTGGTGTTTGTTGCTCTAGAAGACCCTTGCCCCTCTCAGCTTGAATTTATAAAAGTGTAGTTTCCTAAACATTTTATTCATATTATACTTTTTTGAGGGAATGCTAGTCAGCAAAGTTGGGTTTTCTAGATTGATCATTATGCATAGAGATAAGGGGTTCAATTAGATGTTCTATTGCAATACCAAAATGGATCATGGTAATTCTTGGAGATATTCATTATATGAAACTACTAAAATCCATAGAATTTTAAGAATATGGAGGACTATATCACTACTAATGGGAACTTAATTTTCTTAATTACTTGTAGGATGCATTACCAAGAATATGCTAGAAATTATAAAGTTGTCTTCATACTAAAAACCCTACATAGTCAAAGGAGACAAATTGAAGACATCTAAGCTAAGTGTATTGCTCTCTGGCATTGGTTATGGATATAGTAAGAAGCAATACTTTGGTTGATTCAAATTCGAAGTTATCAATCAAGTAAGTAATGGAGGAGATAAAAGAAGATGATATAATTCAATAACAAGAGGATGTGAATATGATAAATGTGGATCAAACCTTCATTATTGGTGCAAAGAACCAAAAGGAAGCTTATAAGCGTGATACTTTGATTTAGTAATAGTGCATAGTGTTTTGTGAATTTTGCTTGATATTAGGAGTATTTCAAGCACTATACTAGTAGAAGCTATCAAAAAGCCTCTATGAAGGATTGTGTTGTCTCCATTGATGGTCATTTTCAAATTTTGTACAATCCCCATAAATTTTTATTGGATAGTTTATTATATATGTATTATCATGTTGACTAATGTGGATGTAGTACATATATAATACTGAAGGCGGGCTTGCAGGCGTTAGGGACAGTTCCCTCAATCTGTCAATAAGTTCTCCAACGTCTTCGTCAAATTCCCTTCTCTCTGAACTGGGTGCATCAGTCATCAATCTGAATTTTCATGACAAATAACTCCACTATAGAGCCTTATTATCAGGCCGTGGCTTATGAGGCTCTTAAGAGAGATACTCTGTTCCGATGGCGCACACAACACATATGTATCCACGGCACTTTATTATCAACAAAGGCTTGAGAGTATATATATTATAAACAACCTTACGGAGTGTACGCAGATGTCCCCACAGTATTAATATATCGCACTATGGATGCGTTGCTTTAGTTATGGATGAGCTCTTATGGCATGGACCGAAGGCCTCACATATAAATATACCTCTATTGCTGTAATTAAAAGTCGAATTACAGATACAAACCCCAATTCGCCTGCGCTCTTTATATTTGGTCAATTATATAATTCGGCCTTCAAACTTCTCAACCAATATGTCAACGCATGTAATTCTGTCCTCTGATACGCTCCTGTTGACTATGGTTAACACCGTGTACACAGCGCCTTAAAGGTTAGCCATTATACATATATATGCGCCACAACAGAACCGTCTGTAATTACAACAGCGTTACCAAGTGTCATATCTCTCTCCTTTAAACGGATAAGGTAATAGCATTACACGCATTCACTTCAACCTGTAACCGCAGCTCTATAACCTTCGATTAAAGCATACCACGCACAGAATGGACGGTTTAACAAACATGGAAGCAATTACAGTGTGGACGGTTTCGATTGAACACAACAGATTCTCCACAGCAAATCATATATCACATAAAATCAAGCACTGTCAATTAACCAATGTATCATTGCACTCTGGAAAAGAACGCAATGCATCAAATACAAAATGCATCCATTCATGTTTTAAGAAAAATAGAAGTTATTAAAAGTGATGAAGAAAAATAGAAAAATAAAGCTATAGTTAATAACCTATATAAAAGGTTATTTTGAGTGATTCATGTCTCTCCGCCCGCACAGGGCCATCCCCGAGCCGCCCCACCCCGCCCGAGGGGCAGAGCGTCGATTCCGGGAATCGACGCTCCGCCCCTCGGGCGGGGCGGGGCGGCCCGGGGGTGGCGCTGTGCAGGCGGCGCCCGGCGCAGCGCCACCCCCGGCTGCCCCACCCCACCCGAGGGGCGGAGCGTCGATTCCCGGAATCGACGCTCTGCCCCTCGGGCGGGGCGGGGCGGCCCTGGGTGGCGCTGCGCAGGCTAAATAATTCAATATTTCTGCAGGACTAACCTTCGACAATATTACAGTATCGTCCGTGTCCTGGAAGGCCTCCACATCTGTTGCAGGAGTGAGAATACAGAATAAATATCGCAACTTTTCAGGTTTAAGCACAAGTACAGCCTTGGAAATAGGCCAGCGTAGATTATCTCCAACTTTCACTCTCATGGCTGATTCTGCGTTTTGCTGATTATCTTGAACGATAGAAAACTCGCTCGGGCCGCCCCACCCCGCCCGAGGGGCGGAGCGTCGATTCCCGGAATCGACGCTCCGCCCCTCGGGCGGGGCGGGGCGGCCCGAGGTGGCACTGCGTAGGCTAAATAATTCAATATTTCTGCCGGAGTAACCTTCGACAATATTACAGTATCGTCCGTGTCCTGGAAGGCCTCCACATCTGTTGCAGGAGTGAGAATGCAGAATAAATATCGCAACTTTTCAGGTTTAAGCACAAGTACGGCCTTGGAAATAGGCCAACATAGATACTCTCCAACTTTCGCTATCATGGCTGATTCTGCGCTTTGCTGATTATTCCGAACGATAGAAAACTCGCCCCTACCGACTTCAACACTCCACTCTCCGTCCACCAGGTGAACAACTGCAGAAGAGATCATTACAATATTTTCTTCCACAGCCATAGGGCTAACGTCTGTCCAAATCCTATCCTCGAAACAATCTGCGATACCTGAAGCTTTCTCCACGTTTATACAAGAACATTATTTTAGTTTGTCCTCCACGTTGCTGAAGCTAAAGAATAAGCAATCTGCATTTTTATATTTAAACCGATTTTAGAATTTTTCTATTTTTTAAACTATATTCTCATTGTTGCTTTGCCATCTAACCGAAACACTGCGTTGTACGATATACCGATTGAGATCTACAAGTTGTTTGGAATGGTATTTTGGTCTTTGGAATTGGATATATTTTACTGTGCAGAGTGAGTGTCTTTTCGCTATTCTTTTGATTTGTATCTATTAACATAGCAATACATTTGTCTTTAACCGGTAATATAAATTAAATGAATATGTATAGGGTAAAGTCTTCACCAACATTTATCTACACAACAACGATGTCTTGCAAAATACATATGGTGATATATCTTTTCACATATTTGTTTATATCTTAATTTATTGGAAGTTTGTTTGATAGAAAAATCATAATATATTTTTTCAACTCATTTAAAAATTGCTCATCATATATTAGGTACTTATATATTTAGATCATCAGAAAATTTCTTATCAAACATCTTTCTTGATAGATGGATCAACACTAACAGATCAGTGGAATGATACCTTTATTGTACAATAGAAATGGACTCTGTTTTAAGGCATGTTTCAGATATTCACTTTGGTTCCTCGAGAACAAAGTTGCTACAACAAATTTGGTGCGATGTTTATTATTATTATTCAATTTACAATAATTTACAATCCCGTAAAGATGCGAGGATTGAAAATAATTTACAATCTAATATTATTATTGAATTTTCAATTTTAATATATAAGTAATTAGACCTATCTTCAATATCTTCATTTGATTGTACCAAACAATAATTTAAACAAAAGTAAAAGTAGACACAATATGGCTTCACAACAATAATTTAAACAAAAGTACAAGTAGACATAATATGGCTTCACAAACTATATGATAATATTTTTCCATCCATGTCTATAATATTCTAATGCAGATGCCCTTATTCTATATTGGTGCGCTTATTCTATATTATATCCATGGTACAGGTATCCGTGCAAGTTATAAACAAATATTTCATGAAATCATTAAAATGAAGCCTCAAACTTCCACCGAGCATTTGTCTAATTATGGCAAGGTGTGTACTCATGGTTTTGTATTATAAATGTAATTTAATTTTTTTACGGTTTTAATTAGGATATTAATAAAGTATAATAAAAATAAGTGATGATAGATGCTATATTTTAATTGAGTGGATTATTTTTAATTGGTTATATATCTCTTTAATTTTCATAACTTAATGTTTTGACCAAGAACCCTTTTTGGCGTGAAAAGCTTATGAGTTGGGGTTTATAACTCTCACCAAATACATTTTAGAAATGTTTGTCTTTCATCTTAATGAGTCTTTGATTGCTCACACTTACATTACTAGAACATGCTCTTTTGAGGTTACCTATGGAGATTTAATTATGTAGTATATTCCTTTTATGGTTTTCTATACAAATTGTCGATTGTACAAGTGCTTTATAAATCATATCTGGGTACATTGTGTGGAGAACTATGGTATCCCCAGGCAACTAGATGCAAAAAAAATTAATTATGTTTTGCTAGGGATAGTAAAAGGTTACCTATTATGTTATGCATGTTGCTTGTACATATTCTTTGGTGGTTGTTCATTTTTCATTAGAAAAATAAAGAAAAACCCTTATGTTCTCACATCTAAATTTTGTTTCACCATTTTGGGTATTAAAAACCTTGGAAGGAAACACATGTGAATGATAAATCCTATAATAGTATGCTTGACATATATTACTAATATTACTAATTTTAAATTAGTTTTTCTTTCAATTTTTCTTAGCTCTCATGTATTACTTTCTTCGACTCTGATATTTTTCTCATTACATTATATTAGTTACAGTTGATACTTTTCAAAAATAGCTTGAAAGCCTTCATTCAACATATTATGTTTATGTGTGTTAGATAGAAATATCTAGAACAATAAATTCACTTAGTATTAAAAACAATCTACACATTCATTTACACATTTTTTTATGTTTTCAAGAGTACTTATATGTGTGTGTGTGTATGTGTGTTTAGTCTGTGGATAATGCAGGCTTAACCTAGGGCTTGCAGCAATCTTCAAGCCTATTAATTAGCGTTTATGATTGTTCCCCTTTGGTTCAATGACTTATAGTTTGTTTATTAACCTCGATAACTAACCTAACCCAAAGAAATATTACATTCCTCTTTTGATTTCATAATTTTCAAATTACAAAACATTAATACATTGGAATAACCACAAGCATAAAAAATAAAGACAAAAATCAGAAAACAAAAATACATGTTTAACATTCATTTTCTTATATGAATAAATGACTTGGCCTAATGCAAAACCACAGTGAATAGAAAGATGCTCTACCCAACCAATGGGAACTGGTACCTGTACTGGAACTCCCCCTGAGCAAATTTTCTTTTTGTTTTGCTAAACTAAGAGTTGTAACTTCTATTTCATTAAATCGGAAAGAAAAATACATAAAATACAACAGTCCCCAAGGAACTTTGGGCTAAAGAAATATCAAACTGCTTAAAGCCATAGACCCACAAACAGAACAACAAAACCCTCGAAAAACAAACATAAGTCAACACCGTTCGATCACCCCTCAAAGATCTGACGGATGAGGCTCATATCGGGGCGAGAACCTGCAACCACGTTAAAATTAGAATCGAACCCAATGAGGAAATATGGACCATTCTAAAAGGATTTTGGGTCTGAACGGGGGGATAACCCTCGAGCATGTAGTCCACCCGAAATCCACCGATTCCCACCATGAAGCACAACAAACTCAAAGGATAACACTCACCTTGACCTACATACATATCCTTAATCGTCGAATCTCCTCACTAGATCTAACGATGGAGGAAGACATCGCTTGACCTACATACATATCCTTAATCGTCGAATCTCCTCGCTAGATCTAACGGTAATTGAGAAACATCCATTACAATGCAATTTCATTCAGCAAAGAATTAATGCTCTTCAATTTCTTCGAGATGCAATGCAAGAAATTGGGTTGAAGAAAGGGGACTTTAGTGAATCACGTGTGGCAAAAAAGGCAAAGGAACCCCAACCACCATTACATGGAATGTTTGGAAAGACATATATTGGGAGATTTGCAGACATCAAAGACCCATTAGAAGAGGAAAATGAGCAAAATGAAACAGAAAATATTGTGGAAGAGGACAATGATGAAACTCTAGAGGACGAAGAATTTGGATTACGTGACATTGTTGATTAAATTTAAGTTATGCTTGTAAATCAAGATTTGCAATGTTTTGACTTTGACAATTTATGAGAAGAATAAACACTCAATTAGGGTTGTTATATGTTCAATATTGGTAATATGTGATTTCTGCATTGATTTTTAAGTTAATCATTATTTTTTGAAAAAAAAAGTAGTTATTATTATCTTTTTGACATGTAATTCATAAAAAAAACTATTATTTGACCATTTTTACTTAATATTTTTGTATAAAAATTGTGATTTTGACATGTTAATTCTAGCAAAAAATTATCAAAACGTTTAGTTTTTTTGTTATATTTATGTTAAAAATGGTTATTTTTTATGTCCATTGTTAAAAAATGTTGTTTTTTAGAAACAATTATTTCATGTGGATTGAAAAATTAATTAAGGATGTCTAAACATGTAGATTATCTAAAATTTAAACTATCGACTTTCTAATTTAAAAACGCAAAACAATAAAAACCCCACTAAAAAAAAAAAAAAAATAAGATAGAGAACAAGAAAATATGAATATAATGACGACTTCAAAAACTATCAAATTTAGAAAATAATTTTTTACATTTCACACACTAGAAAATTTAAAGTAAAAAAATAGGTCTTTTAAAAAAAGGGTGTGATGCAGAATACTCACTTTTTAAAATTAGGATGAAAATCACTACCATTCGCTACCATTCTAAAACTTAATTCACATGAAAAAAATTAAAGTTCTAAAAACCATGTTCTAAAAAAAACATGTGTATTCTGCATCACCACTTTTGAAAATCGGGTCATTTTTTTGCCACCTCTACAAAACGGGTAACAGTATCAGTTCCCATTTCAAAGTTTACATTGTTTAAAGCATTAAAATATAAAAATATGAAAAAGTAACAAGCATTGTCTTAAGGAGGACAGGGGGTTTCATCACGAGCCAGCCTACCATGATCATGAGGGTGTAACAAGTGACATTTCATTATAGCCAATGTTATAGACATTTTTGGGCACTACAACCCCAATCATACATGTCCATAAACCAAGGGCTCCTAAATCCCTAAAAGTGTTGCTTCACACCCTAAAGGAACAACGTCAGCTGATTACATCATCTCCCAGAAGTTCTCCACAGGAAACTGCTCAGAACTAGTCAAAGCTAGACCATACAGACTGTCTAGTGTAGAGGGTGTGATGCATCTCACCTGCTCAGTGTAAAAGGTGCGATGCATACTGGAAAGCCCTTTTGTAGGGTGTGATGGGCGAGAGTAGACAAACGGCAGAGATAGTTTGCAAGGTGGATCATCATGGAATCTTCCAGAAACTTCTCTTGTGACACTTGCCTCTCTGAATTCACCCAAGGATGATTAAGAGATCATCAATCTCCAACTGGAATCAAGAACTATTATAAAGATGACACTAATCAAATTCCCAAAAGCTGACTCACCCCCCTGCAATCATCTATATATGGATCCCTCATCCCAGAGATCTAGGCGCTGGAATTTTGTATCTTGTAAGGAAGTGTTGTTGGTTTCGTGGTGGAATATCATAGTGTTGGGTGATCTAAGCTTTTCATGAGGTGAAGAAGGGCTTTCATGCTGGGAGGATGACGTTGGGTCAGAACAATTGGTTGTAATCCTCTTTGCTATTCTTGATATTAATAAAGCTATTCAAGTTTTCCTCCACATTCTTGTATGTTTGATGATATATGCATTTGTGTGGTCAATATATATCTGGTCCTATATTGTTTATGATTGTAGATCTCTGTTCTTTGATAGTATTATGCTGCTTCGATTCCACAAGTGCTCTTTGAAGCCGAGTAGACGAAGGAAAAGCGGCAAGGATCTGTCAGAACGGAGAGGAACCAAGCAAGGAACTAAGCGCAAGACTGAAGTTGGTGTCCTTTGTTCCCCTCTTATCTACTTCTCATCAAGGAAAGTGAAAGTAGTTTTAGTTTGTTAGTCT
The DNA here is from genome assembly GCA_031772625.1 of Pinus tabuliformis. Classification (NCBI taxonomy): domain Eukaryota; kingdom Viridiplantae; phylum Streptophyta; class Pinopsida; order Pinales; family Pinaceae; genus Pinus; species Pinus tabuliformis. The sequence continues at coordinate 285,143,159 of CM062815.1, forward strand.
CTAAGATAGCTACCAATCTTAGTGGGACTAGCAACTCCGAGTGGACACTAGATTTCCCGATAACAAAATGGAAACTCCACTGGGGAGTGAGTATATTGTTTTCTTGTCTATATTTGTTTGTTTTATAAGCTTACATATGGAGCCTGAAGTCAAGCTAGCTAGCCTTCTAACTGAATTTGCTATGCAAGTGAAAAGTAGATCAGTGCTGCTTTAGTCTATCTCCAGGTTTTGTTTATAAACTGAACAATCGATTTGAAAACCTTCTAATTTCCCTAGTGGTGGCTATAGTAACCTCATTAGATTGGCCCCTGTGATTTTTATTTACTGACTATCATTAGCTCAGCCTAAATCCCTGAACTAAGCTTTAAACTGTGACCCGAAACCAAGTTGATGTCTCGTCCCTGGACCATCGCACTTTCTCCTCTTAGGAATCTGGATGCATCGCACCTCCCATGTGTAGTAGGTGCACTACATCGCACTTTCCCTGTGATGCAGGTGCGCTGATCAGACAAGACCTCTTCTGCTGTCAGATTTTGGTTTCTGTGTTCACTCTCTTCAGCTTTATTAAGGAGTTTTGTTGTCTGTGATCAGTATACCATTGTAGAAACTCCCTTCTTTTGCATGGTTCCGCCTCCATAGTACAAAGAATTGTGAATGTTTTTATGTATTGTGCGCCATTTACAGTTCTCTTTTACAAAAGTAGCATAATCAAACCGTCATGTTTTGATTTGAAAGTGTTGCAAGTGTCATGTTTAGTCAAAGAAAAGAATTCTATTGTTCTTGATAGTCGATTATACAGTTACTCTTGTATTTTATTTGAATTAGTAGTTTTTAAAGTGTCGAAAGCAGTTTTCAATTCAAAATAGCAAAGTGTCGTCATTATCTTCCTTTCGTTTTTGAAGAGAAATTTGTTAGTACTGTTGCTTTGAAAAGATAATTCAGATTTGTACTTAGCATTCTTCTTGTCATTCACACATTAAGAAAGATAAAAGCAAATACATGCATGTGCATTTGCATTTAGACTGCTTGTTGGTTTGATTTAGGACAACGCATCTAGTGTGTTCTCTCTGCTCTATGTTGAAAGAATATCGTCTCTCTTTCTTTAGTAGCTAGGATTTTCATTGCAAAGAAGATTAAAAGATTGTTTATCATCTTAGATTGCATTTTAGGAATTGTATATCTACATCACGTGGTGAACCTGAAAGGAAAATTTCTTAAGGAAGATCAACTGTAAAATAAATTCAATGAACATAAAAACGCTTTGGAATCTAATGCAAAACATCTAGAAGTCTAGGCTAGAGACATATTTTGGCATCGTAAACCCTGGTAGCTATCACTTTCATTGTTGGTTGGGTGATTCCTCCTCTTTGAGATGACAAGTGCTAGTACGGACTTGTGCTCCCACGTACCGTCGAGTATATATTGGGAGACCACAATAGGCTATATCCTTTATCCATAGGAAGCCGTGTCTGTCGCCCTATCGATCGCAATGCACTGAACACAACATTTGGGAAGATTGACTGCCGTATCGTAAAAAGTATTTTGCAGTTTTGCAATTGGTTTGGTAATCCCTCTGTCTAGATTTCCAGAGTAGTCTCTTTCGTTCCTTTTCAGACTCCTTAAAGGAAAAGGTCCATCTGAGCACTTGTCACTTCAGGCTCATTAAAAATCGAAGGCGACTAGAGTCATCTTTTGTTTTTTCTCGACTTTTAAAAATTGAAAAAACAAGTTGTGTCAAAGCATCTAAAATTCATTTAATTCAGAAACATTTTCCCCCTTTTATTTTTAGTTGATCGAGTAATCCGCAATCGTGGATGAAAGTCAATTAAAACCCCGTCTTTCGCGGAGACTTACGAGTCAACCATCTTTGTCTCTAGAATCAAAACTATTCCAGACAAGGCGAACTCATTTAACCAGCTCAAAGTCCCCTGGTCTGGTTGGAACAAGTGTTTCGAAACCCTCGGAGACTCCGGTTACTCCAAACATTTCTGATACCCCTCCCTTTACAGAAGAAGTTCTGCAGCCACTAAAGGATAGTAGAACTGATCCTAGTGTGAGGGTAAACACTTCTATACCTGAACCGGCTCCATATACAGCTGATTCAGAAGGTCTTATTCCCTAAACATCTGTCGCTGCAGAATCTATACCTTCTTCAGCACCAGAAATATTTTACGGACTTGACGGTCTACCTCTTCCACCCAGGTTGATTGCTATAGAAGAGATTGTGTAGGATCCCCCATCTAGTATTCCATCGCATTTTGGGGTTGGGATCACCCTACATCATTTTTTGTTAGAAATTAGTCTACGTTATTAGAAGCTCCCGTAGAATCGCTAGGAAATCTTTTGGATAGACTAGATATGTCTGAACAACCGTCGACATCTAGGACTGTGTCATCTAACACAAGAGCAGTAGAACTTCCTGCTACTGCTCTGACAATGTTCATCGGCGTACCATATATCACAACTAGCTCTCAATCACTGGATGGAATCCATCCAGGGGCTGTTTCAACAGTATGGTCTGTTCCCGTTTGTTTGTCTATAATAATATCTGGAATCTCTTATGTTGAGTCTCAGCGAATTGATCCTTCGCAGGGTCAATTTGGGTAGTCCGGTCCTCAAAGGCAAATCATTCCCTTAAGCACTAGATTACTGCCATATGGGGGGCAATATGCCCTTTCATTGTCTCCTCCGGGATGTCAAACATACGAGAGTTCGCAACAGAATTCAGGTTATGCTGGAGTTACATCCAATGGTTGGATGCCAATACTGCCTCAACAACCAAAAGTTGTATACTCAATGCAACAAAGTCTGCCTATTTTAAATATCCCCACTACACCAGATATTGTGATGGTGTGGCAAGTACAAGAGTTACCTGTTGTATGCCAACCTCAAGTCTCTCAGGTCACAATCCAACAGCCCCTTGTCTCTACGACACCACCACAATCATCGATTAGTGTCTCCTTAACTAGAGTGACCTAGGCTCAAATAGGTACCATTACACCTCATCTTGGTCAAACAACCAGTATTGGACAATAGCACATGGTCTCACAACATGGCTGGTGCAATATCAACAACCGCAATTTCAACAAGTTTACCAAGGACCTGAGCACCAAATCTTTGCAAGTAATGGGCAGTCGTATATTCAAAACGGTCAACATCAACCATTTCATAATGGTTATGCCCATTAACCTTACCAAAGTTATCAGCATCAAATGCACTATGCTGGTATGCAAAGACCCACTACTCAGGAAATACCATCTTATCCTAGGTATGCTTTGCCGAACCTGAATCAATAGTTTCCCTTCATGGCAACTTTAAAGTTACTAGATCTAAATAGGCTAACAAACGATCCAATCGCTTACGCCCCTTGGTGGCCAGCGATTCTGCATAATCTTCCATCAGATGTTCCTAAATTTAATGGAAATCTAGGTGAAGACCCGTCGAATCATGTGACGACCTTTCACCTGTGGTGTTCATCTAACACTCTAAATCATGATTCGATCAGGCTTTGCCTTTTTCAGCAATGTTAACTGGTCCGACAGCAAAATGGTATATCTAATTGCCTAGAGCTGCGTTTGATAACTTCAGTACCCTAGCCACAACCTTTTTAACCCATTTACAACTACCCATAAGGTACGAAATAGGAACAGAGCTTCTTACCAATTTCAAGCAAACGACAGCCACTCACATATCTGATCATATTCATGAGTGGCGTCGTCTTCGTAGAATGGTAAAAACATATGTTCCTAATTAGCTGTTGGCTGAGTGGTTTATTAAGTCACTGTTACCTTCTATTACAGAAGATGTGGCAAAGGGAGGAGTCATCACTGAAGAGCAAGTCATTGTTCGTTCGCAATATTTAGATTTGATCTATACTCAGTCTGGCACTCTCTACAATAAAATCCCTGATTCTCCTAGATCGGAATTTTCCATTCCTGCCTCTCCTAAATCAAACAAAGACTCTCATGCCAGGGACGACGTGATAGGAACGACCAGCACGAAAACTGTAAAGGCTAAGCCAAAAAAGGCTCGTACGGTTTCAGGTCAAAATGCAAATGAAGAACTTCTAACCTCGGAAGTAAATTCTGTATCGACTAACAAACGCAAAGAAACCAAGCAACCAGGAGGCAAGAAGAAAAAGAAAGGGAAGAAGAAGAAACAGGAGGAGTCGTCCCCTAAAAAATCTTCTACAAACCCTTCTAGGGATAGGAAACCAAATCATCCATGCCTTATATGTGATGAGGATCATTAGACAAGAGAGTGTCCATATAAAGCTGAGCTTAGGAAATTCTTCAGAATTAAAAAAACTCGGTGGTATTGACTGATCCGTTTCCAAATCCAAGAACAAATCAAGTTACTAGTGACAATTCTTCCCCATCCCAAGTGCTAATGTTGTTGGCTTCGAAGCAGCAAAACTATGCTTTCATATTGACAAGGAATAAATATTATGGGAATCCACAGCTATCAGACAATAAGGCTAATGATCAACCTACTAGTTCGACAACAACTTTGACCGAAGTTGTGCCACCCATCATTCCTGAACTAACGATAAAGCCGCCAAAGGGAGTAGTACACAAATCAAAATTTAATCCTCGTGCCAGAGTAGCACGACATTATAATATAGTGGAGGATCTGGCCCAATCGCCATCCGTTATGTTGACACTTGAGGTACTGCAAAATTGTCCCTCTCAAAAGCAGGCTTTATTATCAGCAATAGGTGGGATTGACCCAACAGATTCCAATCTTGTGTCCTTTAATCACAAAGGATATGACCCTTAGTTACCAGCTCAACTATCATTCCTTATTCAAGTGAAAGTCCTCAACAAAACTATTCATCGAACAATTATTGATGAGGGGGCATCTACATGCATTATGTCGATGAGTTGCTGGAAAACTTTAGGATCTCCACCCTTGTCACAATCTTCGATAACATTAAAAGAATTTGATGGACAAACATACACCCCATATGGGATTTTACGTAACTTGCAAGTCAAACTGGGGGCCAAAATAGTAGAAATAGATGTTGAAGTAATCGACGGAAACCTCGATTACAACATCCTACTCGGAAGGCCTTAGATACATGCTATGGCAGCCATTGTGTCGACCTACTTCAGGAAGATTTCATTTCCCTTTCAAGGAGGAATTACAATCGTCGACCAAAAAACATTTCTACCAACAGTTCACAAGTTACGAGAAGCATTCCGATGATCCACAGAAGCCCTCATTTGCTTCAAAATATCGGAGTAGGCCTACTAAAAATCCCTATATTAATGGGGACTTTTTCCCTACTGCCTCCAATCAATCTAGCGGAAGTGGCAATGATGGGAACCTGCAATATGATATATTCTATTCAAAATATCTCTGAAAACGATACTGACATGGATAATCTGCAGGTATTGCCTCCAAGCCCAATAGAAATATTGTAGCAATCAATGTTTTCGGCATGGGAGGCAAACCGAAATCAACGCTCATCAAGCGTTTGGATAGATAGGTCTAAGGAATATGGCACCCCTTCAAATCCTTGGTCGCAAGTACATTCTACAGACAAAGGAATTGTTCAGTCAATGATAATTGACAGGGCACCATGGGAAGATTACCACCATCATTCCCATCTTCCAGATTATAAGGAAGATACTCCTAGTGACCATCATGCCTCAATTTTTTATTTTCTATCAAATACTGTAAACATGGTGCATTCCGCGTGAAACTTGTCCAATATTGAAGATACTATCACCATAAATATCTCGACCAAAACAAATGTTGTAGAGAATATTCATGTCAGCAAATCTTGTTCTCCTTCATAACTGGAGATATATCACACTCTTTTTCGCAAGTTCAGAGATGTCTTTGCTTGGTTGTATGATGAAATGCCAGGCATTGACTCAAGCATAGTTGAACACGAAGTTAAGATGTATCCAGATGTCAAACCAGTACGACAACGGCTACGGCAGGTGCACCCCAAGAAAGCCGTTGCGATCAAGGCAGAGGTTGAAAAAATTCTCCATGATGGTTTTATTTACCCGGTTCCTCTAACTGATTGGGTATCGAATATTGTTCTTGTAATGAAAAAACAAGGAACGATTAAAGTGTGTGTCGATTATAGGGATGTAAATCAGGCTTGTCCGAAAGACAACTACCCTACACCCTTCAATGACCAGATAATTGATGAATGCACCGGATGTGAAATATTTTCATTTATGGATGGATTTTCCAGGTATAATCAAACAAATATTCGCCCACAAGACCAGTCAAAGACTGCATTTATTTGTCCGTGGGGAAAATTTTCATATTGCAAGCTACCCTTTGGTTTAAAGAACGCAGGGGAAACATTTCAGAGGGAAATGAATTATGCCTTCCATGAAATCAAAAACATTGTTCAACCATATCTTAACAATCTTCCAGCTCATTCGTGAAAGCGGACCGATCATCTGCAGCATTTGAGAGCGATATTTCTACACTATTGAAACTACAAGATACGACTCAATCCACACAAATGTGTGTTCTGTGTCAGTAATGGTCGTTTACTTAGCTTTGTGGTCTAAAAGGATGGGATTTGTCTCGACCCATGTAAGGTTCAGGCAATCATTGATTTACCTCCACCTTCAAATTTGCTTCAGATTCAGAAACTCCAAGGGAAAGCAAACATTCTGAGGAGGTTCATTCCAAATTACACCAAAATTGCTAAGGGTTATACTCGTCTATTGAAAAAAGAAGTACCCTTCATTTGGGATCAGGTCGCGCAAGCTTCCTTTGATGCTTTAAAGCAATATCTAATAAAAGCATCATTAATGTACGCTCCTGATTATCAAAAAGACTTTAACTTGTATCTGGCTGTAGCGGATACGACCATCACAATGGTTTTAGTTCAAGAAGACAATGGAATTGAACATCCAATATATTATTTGAGTAGAAACTTAAATGATACAGAAAGCAGGTATTCCTACGTTGAAAAGCTAGCTCTCACAGCTGTTCAAGCGATACAGAGATTTCGACACTATGTCCTCTTTCGAAAAACTACCATTTTGTCAGATTGCAACCCCATGACTTATATATTGTCGTGACAGTTGCTGGGGGGTAAATATTCAAAATGGATAGCAATTCTAGAAGAGTTTGATCTGGAATTTATAAAATCCAAATCGAAGAAATCCTTGGCTTTCGTGGAGTTACTATGCGATCTCTCATCGTCGTCCAACGATGCAACATCAGAAGAAGCAATCGTGGACAAATCATTGTTTCTGATATCTTCAAGCAATCCGTGGTATGGAGACATAATAATCTATCTCCAAACCCAAACATATAGGTCTAATACCTCCCACTTGGAACAACGATGCATTCGATACCAAGCAAAAGACTACATGATCATCGGTGATACACTAACTGTCGTGGTGTCGATACAGTTCTGAGGAGGTACCTCACCCATAAGGAGGCCGAAAAAGTCCTGAATGATTGCCATTCAGCGCATGTGAGGGGCATTAATCTGGTTACACTATGACACAAAATGTTTTACGAGCAGGATACTTCTAGGCAACAATGTTCAAATATTGCATAACCGCAGTTAGAAGTTGCCATGAATGTCAAATCTTTGATTGAAAAACCAGAATACCACCCGCACCTCTACAACCAGTAGTTGCTATTGGGCCATTTGCCAAATGGGGTATAGATTTCATGACATGTAACCCAACCTCGGCTAGGGGGCATGGGTTTATCATAGTCGCAATAGACTATTTTACCAAATGGGCCGAGGCAATGCCTACATTAAACAACAGCAGCGAAATGGCTGCCCTCTTCTTTTTCAATCATGTAGTCTCCAGATTCGGCATTCCACAGGCCATAGTCATAGATCATGGATCACATTTTTGCAATCACATGATGGTTGAATCAGCTGCCAAATTAGGGTTGTCCCACAACAGCTCTACTCCATATTATCTGCAAGCCAACAGACAAGTTGAGGCAATCAACAAGGTCCTGAAGTGGATGCTGCAAAGGATGATTGGAGTCCATAAAAGGAGTTGGCACCTGACCTTGTACTCAGCGTTGTGGGCATACCGAGCATCGGTGAGGAATGCAACCGGGTTTACACCCTTTCAACTGGTGTATGGCCTGGAAGCAATCTTACCAGTTTAGTGTGAAATCTCATCCGTCAAACTCGTGGTCGACCTTCTTCCCTGAACTTTAGAAGAGGAGGCTCATTTCTTGGAACTAATCCAATTGGATGAAACCCATCATGATGTCATTTTGGCTAATGGAGCCCATAAGAAACGAGTCAAGGTGCAATTCGATAAGAATGTCAAACCCCGTGTTTTCTCTGAAGGTGACCTAGTCTTACTTTACGACCAGGAGTCCGATAAATTGGGAGCAGATAAATTCATGTCTTTATGGATGGGCCCCTATATTGTTAATCGCGTGTTAGCAAAATGATCCTACGAGTTAGTGGATTATGATGGGATTCCACTAGCGCAACCCTGCAACGGGTTGTACCTTAAGCGTTACTATGCTTGACTCAAGATAGTAACCCCTATGCTTTTGTTACATTTTTGTTTTCCCAAAGGGTAATTGTTTTGGTTAAGTGATTTGCTTTTCCATTTGTTGCAGATGTTGGACCTATTGGAATCATTTGTTGGATATGCTCATGGAGCGAGTCGTAGTTCGCGGAACCTATCTTTTGCAGCCTGGGCCATCTTCGATCCAAGCGGCGAGTTAGTGAGTTTCAGAGGGGTATTTATTGCTCAGTCAACGAAAAATATTACTGAATACAGTGCGTTGATAGAGTTCTTCTCTGATGCCATTACATGTGGCATACGCTGACTCGTCATCAGGCTGGACTCACAACTCGTCATCCTACAGCTCACTGGTATCTACTCCGTATAGAATCCAGCTATCTATCGCATGTTCCTAAGGGTCAAGGTTTTGGAAAGGAAGTTTGATTCTATTCAATATCATCATATTTCCAAAAACTTAAACACATTAACAGACTCATTGGCAAATTATGTGTTAGATAGACATTTGCAACATTTATAAAAGAAGCATCTCATCAATATTTGCATCAAGATCACATAACTTAACCAAAATAAAACTCCAAAAATCAAAAATACATATATAACTATTTATGGTTTATACATAATGTTTTGTAACCAAGACAAAATCAGTCAAATGACCCAAAACGCAAAATGCTAGGGGGCACCCTAGTCTAATGATGTTGGTGATAACAAGTCATTGCCTGTGCAATCATGCGTAAAAGCCTAGTCCATCGACTCGGCACACCAGTAGTATGTCGTTACAACCTCAAAGGTAGCTCATCGGTCCTCACGTCCGAAATACCAAGAGTGAGACCCTCGACCTGATCTTGCAATGCTGAAAGAGTCTCGGCCACATCAAGGTTGCGAAGGATAGCCCTCCCCACAACCTCTCCTGTTGAAATGGCAGCTGGTGCTCTTAGACGTACTGCTGGCCGAACTAGTCCAATATCTGCATGGGTACATGAGTTTTGATTAGTCCTGATAGAAGAAAGCACAAGAACATTATAGAAAGAAACGATAAATAGAGATATGGTCAGAGAATTTACTGATAGGACCCCACTGCTCACCAGTCGGCAACACTAAATCCAGGTCACACTGGAAATCCATACCAACATATGGATACGCAAAAAAAACCATCTCCTGATGGTTGAACCACTCGAAGAAGGTATCAGAAAAGGAAACCTGGGACTGACCAGCATGTCAGGTCATAAGGTCGAACCATCTCTACATCCGTGGCTCAGTCGGTGGAGGTAAGCCAAGTGAAATGTACTGTGGCTGCATCAGTGGGATATTTTCCAAAGCGAAAGCGGTCAAAATAGAACCATATCCGAAGTTCTTGGATTTTCCGCTTTTTACCTTGGTCAGTTGTTCTTTGATCACGGGGAGTACTGCGTCACACCAGTTGAACACCTTTGGTTCAAGGCATTCCAAGGCGTACTACATATAGGACCTATTAGCCACGTGAAGAGCCGCACTACTAGCTAGTCTAGCAAAAGTGAATAGAATGGTCCTCAAGGACCGGTCAGTGACATCTCGGATGTTGATCTTGCCATCCCTACTCGGCTGAGATCCCTCTCTGCAATACCGGTGAATATAATCTCTCACGGATTCACCCCCATGGGTAGAACCTGATAATGAAAGAGGGGCACCACGCCTCGATAAACCAGTCAAAAAATAGATGTCCACGACAGTCAAAGGGATAGATTTGCCTCTGATCTGAAACACCTGGTTGGTAGGATCCCATGCATCGAGAAGATATTGCAACAAGTTGATTTGTTGCCTCATGCTAGAGATGCAGAAAAACTTGAACAGGCTACAGTTCCGCAGTGCAATTACCTTGACCGGATCATGTAAAGCAACCATGTCCTCTTCTTCATGCTCATGTTCTCACCATGTAACAACCATTTTTCTCCAATGAATCTCTGCAAAACAAGCAAGAGAAGAGTCAAGGTCCTGATTTGGCAAAAAACAAGAAAAAATTCCATGAGAAAACAGTGCAAAAGTTTCCCTTCTCGCGCCCATCGCACCCCAGCAGTGTACTGGGTGAGATGCATACTGACTGGCCAATGGCCAAGCTAGTATGCATCAAACCTTTCGATATAGAAAGGGTGTGATGGTGCCAGGGCAAATTTTTCTAACCCTAGGGGCTCAGAAAAACAGGGAAACATGCTCAAAATTCAGAAGGGAAGGAATGCAACTAAAGAGCTCAGGTTTAGCTCCTACCTAGTCCAGACGATGCCAAGAATCGTCCATAGAATCTCCCAAAATCGGCCAATGAAAATCAACAAGGAAAAGCACCTCCAGAGTTCCAACAAACCAAAGTCCAAATGAAATGGTAAAATGAGGGGTAAAAACAACTTTTAAATTACGTTTTACTTAATTCGAGTAAAATATTAGTGTTTTAACTCATTTTTCAAACATATATTGTTCATTTCTAATCGTTTTGATGAAGCAATTGGATAGGCAGTACAACCTTTGAAGGAACAAAGTCGTTAGCGGTGAAATCAAATAATCAATGACCATTATCACGAGTAGTTTTTATGCGAAGTTCAAGCTCGTTAAAAATTAAACCCTAGCAATGAGCAAATGTTTCCCCTAGATTTTAAGCTCATTAAAAAATGAACCAATCCCCGGTAAATAACCATTGTGAATGCATTATCATCAGCTTTTGAGCCCTAGTCGTGTTCTTACCATCACCTCTACACTGTTTTAGCCGATCATTCACCTCCATTTGATTGTTCACCCCTTTTGAGGAACAGCTGCGATGAGTGATCCTATTAGGCATCCTTGTGACACTGCTGTGATTAGAAAATTTTAAACCTTACCTGGAATCAGTTGCTACCTCAAATTATCACTCGTTCCTCAAAAGACGAGTCTCCTTTAAGCTCTTTTCATCTGACTCGTAAAATATGAAAAAATTGTCAAGCAATTGGCCTCTCAAGCTCGTTAAATCTACCAGAAGTGCTATCCCTCCTCTAGATTTTAATCTTTTTGGACCTGAGGGATTATTACACAAAAAGATCGAGTGCTTGTTTTGTTTGGCTCGTTAAAATTACCGAAAATTCATCCCTTTCGTATTATTTTATACTTTTTCGGACTTAAGGTATTATATGACGAAAAATCATTGTTGGAGGCTCCTTTACGTCCCTTTCAGACTCTCTAAAATTAAAAAGGACCGAGTTATCTTTGTCGTTAAACTCTTTAAAACCAAATAGCGACAAACTTGTTCATATAGACAAGAACGAGTTTCACTGTCACTAGGCTTGTTAAAACATAGCAACGTGTTTGCCCAAAGGGAAAATTATAGAACAAGCATATGTTATCCTCCTCAAGCTTGATAAAAATAAAGAGTTACTGGTCAACAATGGCTGGGGAAAAATTTGGAAGAAAACTTGAAGAAACTTTATTGGTAGCAAGTCACTCTTGAGCATGACACTTTCACTCTACGTCCGAGTCGGGTTGGGTTATTCTGTTCACCAGTCATATCACCATTAGTCCATCACACCATCCATATTTGGGGTTAACGCACCCAATCCATGTCAGTGTCACTAGTATGTTCAAGAGAAGTCGCTTAGAGAATTCGCCTGTGTCTCATCCACTGCAATACATTCACGTTCCGTTCTTTCATGACCGCGACCCTGAACCCTGTATCATCAGATCGTTTTCACCTCCAAAATCATTTACTCTGTTCCATGTCGTAGACGTGGGATTCATTAAGGCGCTCCTATGACGGGTCGCTTCTTGTTGACATCAGCTCATTATCCAAGAAGTCGACTTAGGAACAACCCTTTCAGTACTTTGAATCTTGCATGCCTCAATGGCAAGTTTCTCACTTCCGGGAACAGGTTTACATCAATGGCCTTCGACTGAAAGATTTTGCGTGGTGCTCGACACCAGTTCCCTTTTCACACCATGCAAATTTTATTGTAGTACCTTGAGGGTCATCATCATTATCGGTGATTCCTCTCACGCTTATTAACAGCTTACATCATTGGCTGGTAATCAGGCGATGTCTTTCCATGTTTGACTCCATAACATCTTTCACATGGATCGACTTGTACTCCGAGTGAATATTGGACGAGTTTGAAGACCCTGGATCTAGTTTCATCCATCCGAGCTGGGGTATATTCAGGAAAATAAAGACATCAAATGTACATCATTGCTGCACAGATAATCATCCGAATCAAAGGATGATGGCTCTATTAGAATCATCAGTCTGCCACACAGACGGTTGTCTGTCTTATGTACATGAAAATGAATTTATAAAGTTGAGCATGGGAATGCCCGCCAGAGCTAAATCATGAAAAATATTATGAAGATAATGTATTGTATTGTATCTTATTATAGGTCGCCTTCCAGCTCAAAAAAACTTCGGATCCTCATGATAAAGAATTTCACCCAACATCAAAAGATTAACGACCTCATGCTTTAGGGGGAAACTGTTATAGACATTTTTGGGCAATGAAACCCAAATCATACATGTCCATAAACCAAGGGCTCCTATGTCTCTAAAATTGTTGCTTCACACCCTAAAGGAACAAGGTCAGCTGATTACACCATCTCCCAGAAGTTCTCCACAGGAAACTACTCAGAACTAGTCAAAGCTAGACCATACAGACTGCCTAGTGTAGAGGGTGCGATGCATCTCACCTGCTCAGTGTAAAAGGTGTGATGCATACTGGAAAGCCCTTCTGTAGGGTGTGATGGGCGAGAGTAGACAAATGGCAGAGACAGTTTGCAAGGTGGATCGTCATGGAATCTTCCAGAAACTTCTCCTCTGACACTTGCCTCTCTGAATTCGCCCAAGGATGAGTAAGAGATCATCAATTTCCAACTGGAATCAAGAACTATTAGAAAGAGGACACTAATCAAATTCCCAGAAGCTGACTCACCCCCCTGCAATCATCTATATATGGATCCCTCATCCCAAAGATCCAGGGCCTAGAATTTTGTATCTTGTAAGGAAGTGTTGTTGGTTTCTTGGTGGAATATCATAAAGTTGGGTGATCTAAGCTTTTCATGAGGTGAAGAAGGGCTTTCATCCTGGGAGGATGACGCTGGGTTAGAACAATTGGTTGTAATCCTCTTTGCTATTCTTGATATTAATAAAGCTATTCAAGTTTTCCTCCACATTCTTGTATGTTTGATGATATATGCTTTGTGTGGTCAATATATATCTGGTCCTATATTGTTTATTATTGTAGATCTCTGTTCTTCGATAGTATTATGCTGCTTTGATTCCACATGTTCTCTTTGAAGTAGGGTAGATGAAGGAAAAGCGACAAGGATCTGTTAGAAGGGAGAGGAAACAAGCAAGGAACTAAGCGCAAGACTGAGGTTGGTGTCCTTTGTTCCCCTCTTATCTACTTCTCATAAAGGAAAGTGAAAGTAGTTTTAGTTTGTTTGTTTCTAAGATAGCTACCAGTCTTAGTGGGACTAGCAACTCCGAGTGGACACTAGATTTCCCGATAACAACCACCACACCATGGTAATGGCCTTCGTAATAGTTAAAACCATCAGAAGGACACGGGGTCTCATCACAAGCCATCCTGATCACTTTTTTATATCCTAGTGAATGACATTATGATTATCTAGTTACCATGCCAGCATAGTGGTCTCTTTATAGCAATAAAAAAGAGAAAATCATCTAAATACTAAATGGAGGACTCTGGCTCATTTTAGGGGTTAAAAAGCAACCCTGCCAATGCTATGAATGCCTATTGGAAGCAGTGCCTCTGCTTGTGGTATTGAAGTACTATGTTACATTGCCAAATACTCTCTATCCTATTACCCCCTATGGATGCATTTCTAAAGGAGAATTTACCATTTGAACAACATTTCTAATTCAATTAGCCAACATGCATGGTAAACTATATCTTAATACACATTATATCATTATTGTCCAGTCACTCTACCACCAGTCATTAACATTTATCACCAGTTATGTGTTCGTCACTTTTCCACCTAAGGTAAATATCTATTTTATTATTTTTTTGGGTATTTCTAATCTTTTGATGTGTAATGCTTTGATTACCTTTGTCGTATTTTACACCGCTTTTATTTGATTGGTTGCCTACATTTATGAATCCTCAATGTCCTTTCCCTTTTTCCTACGCTTTATGGTCATCGACACCCTTTTCTATTTTGAGGGGGGAAGATATGCATTATGGGATAGCGTGTGTAATAATTACTAAACTCTGCCATAACTTGTTGATTTGACAAAATATTATTATTGCATTTATACAAAAGTTTTTTCTAATTGAAATTTTTTCATTTGTCTTATCTGTTGGTGTTCAAAACTAAAACCGTGGATTCAATAAAATTGCGTACATAGTATTGAATTGTTTACAGGAGACCAACGAGTATGGGGGGCAACTCTATTTGCAGTGAGTCCACACTATTGCAACTAACAGAAGAGGCTCGAGCAACTCACAGACAAGATGTGCTTGCATGGCTTCCACCTTTTGCATCACTTTTAGCATCAGCTCAGCCTACATTAGCTTCAACAAATACTAGTCCATACATGTCATTCCACATTTTTCCGGAGGTAAAACTTGAGGTAAAATAGCATAAGTTTTTGATTTATTAAAAATTTAGGAGAATTTCATGAAAATCCATTGAGCATTATTTATCATCATTCATTCCACATCTTTACCACTTCCCATTTTTCAGAGACATAGAATCTTTCAGTTTGGGGGAGTGTTACTTTCATTCATTTATTTATTATGATCATGCCATCATCCATCGATCTCCTTATTCATTCTCAAAATCTCTCTTATTCCATGTTGTTTTACACCGAGCATATATTTCAACCACAATTGTGGCAACCACCTCAATTTGTTTTCTAGTATTGCATGAGGGCATGCTAATTCTCCAGTTTGGGAGAGAAATTGCTACACATGATGGATGTTTTCTACTTTATGTATGATTTAAGGCATACAATTTCATTTTTATACAGTGCATAAATTGGTTTGTGCATACCTTTAAAAATATGAATTGAATTCTTGTGATTTTTGGACAACAAAGAGGTATCATTAAAATACACAAACCCAAAAAATTTCAAGTTAAATTAGTTTGTAAAATTTCAGAAATCATGCACTATCACCTACAGCCATTTTGCTTATATCTCATGCTCCGTGCATCAAAATGATATGATTTTTGGAGCATTAATATAGTAGAAATCTTCTTGCCAAATTTCAGCAAAATCTGGTTTGTAGTTTTTGAGAAAATGGTTAATGAAGTTTGTCATTACTTATATCATATTTTGTTGTAACTTCATATATATATGGCTGAAAGTCAATGTGAAAATTGTTACGTCTTCATCAACATTGCTAAAATTTAATATTCATTATTTGAAAAAGAACTCGTTTGTTGCATTACTTTCATGACTTGGGATGAACATTTCTTATAGCTTGGTTAATACAGAGGCTTTGGAGTTGCATGAGGACATGCAACATATTCACTTTGGGGGTATGTTGGGCCACCAATTTGTCCTTATTATTATCATTTTTTGACACCTATTTCATCCATTTCTACCATTCTTTATTACGTCATTTATAACAATTTATCATATAATTCCATTTTATAATTATCTATGCTCTTATGCATAAATACTATTTTTATCATTTATTTTTAATAAATTGATGATTATTATGCATGATTTTACCAATTATGGTTTACTAATGGATTTTTGGTAACATCACTCATGATTTTAGCCTCAAGATCGTTTCCAGATTGCAAATTTGATCTCCAACTCAATTAAATACTCCAACTCAGAAATTTGTTGGAATAAGAAGTGACAATTTTGTATTGGATGTTTCGGACAAATGAAAGAGAATCTAGAAAATCCGAAACATGGGTTTTGTCCATAACAGACAGAATTAGTTTTGTAGTTTGCCATTTTCCAAAACTCAATCTGTATTAAGAGAAACGGAAGATTCTTAGAAGACAACTTTCTCATATTTGTTGTTACAGCCTTTTTCCAAATTCTTCCAATTGCAATACCAAATCCGACTTGTTCCTGCTGAATGTTGATGGAAAGATCTTTCACATATGATCTTTCTGATCAATTCGTTTTGTACAATCCAAATTTGTAATGGAAATCATTTTATAATCATATTTCTTGTAACTTCCCTTTGCTCTCTATGTATTTAAATGATATCAGAGATCAAAGAGGGATGAAAGAGAATAGGAGGAGAATTAGGGGATAATGGAAGAATAATTAGGAGATAGGAGATGGACAATTGTTAAATAGGATGTAGGAGAAGAGATAAGAAATGAGAGATGGGAGATGAGAAATTGTTGAATTTTAGGCAAAGGTAAGAGGCTCATTATGCTGTAATTATTTCTCTCATATGTTTTAATCAAGGAAGCTATCCATTGAGTTCTACATCTGTTGTTTTTAATTTGATCTAAGTTATTTCTCAATGAGGAACTGAGTCTTGGGCAGCTCAGCCCACTACCATGGACGAGGTGCTGCCTTGAACATGTAAATTGGTGTAGTTATGTATTTGTTTATTTGAATTTCAATTGTCATTCCTTAAAGTAGATTTCCTTTATTTTAAATAATTTATTGTTCGTTGCATTTTCCAGATTTGTTATTTCATCCAATTTCTAGATTTCATTTAATTTACTGTTGTAGATTAGCATTTGAATTATGTTGGGCACAATAGATTAAATTTCTAATTCAGCAATGTGTGGTTTAATTTAGCAATGATTCAAGTTGTGTAATTACCATAATTTCTTTTCCTGTCATTTACTTTCTTCTTTTCAATTTTAGTTTTATTATTCAAGTCTTACATTTTGGTTCTTGTTAAATGAGCTTGGTAGTATAGAACACAATCATATAGAACCAATGTTAGTTGTTGGTATTTTTATGCATATATTTTTCCGATTTCCTTGAAATAAAAAAATGCTCCTCGGGTTGATAATTAATGTCTAGGAGATTAGTTGCTTTATTTATTTATTAAGAAATTAATTTTACCCAACACAAGGGTACCTCCTCATGGCCAGGTTTTCATTTATGTACTTTACTTTTCTTACATTTCTTTTTTCCGGATGTTGGGGCTACTTTTTCCACTGAAGGACTATGATCTTGTTGAAAGCTAGAATCTAGCGGAATCTCAACCCGAAGACTTAAATTCTTTGATAGGGAAATGATAACCCTTTGCCATCCTTTTACTTGCGTTTCCTCCCCTGGAAAATTCTCAATCATAAAGTTTTTCCAAGACTTTTGTCATTTACTAACTAAGACACAACCAACATTTTGATGATACTATGATAACATACAACAGTTTCAGGTTTTTTACTAGCTGACTGAAATCCTTTAGCAATTTTATATAGACTCTTATGCAAGAATAAATGGTAACAATAGTTTGACAAGATAAAGAAAAATGGTAGTATATACCTACCTTCACAGGTAATAAACCTCTATAGAATTGTCACAAGCGGTTACCCCTTTTCCTCTAAGAAGCTACACAAGAACCCTTTTAACCAATTCAAATATTTATAGGTTGGTTTTAGAAACTTAGCATAATTTGTTGGGTCGAGTAGTCCTCTTTCGAAAAATTTATCACCAGAGAGTGGCAACCTTATCACTTTACTTATAGATTCTTCAGTGACTTTAAATTTGAAATTTCTAATCTCTGCAACCTCTCCATTAAAGCCCTCAGAGATATCCAAAGTGACTCTATCATTATCTCCCTGAAATTTCTAGAGAAAACCTATCCAACCTTTCTCTTCGAACAATTATTTAAAACTAGCATACTCTAGACTTCTCGAGAACTGAATGAAGGTGGGTTCATGACTATTGGCCCCCATGCTTGAGTTGAAGCAAATCCTAGAAGTTTTTTTCCGTAGAAAATGGAGGTCTCACAGTCGTTTTCCTTCCAAACTTATCACTCTAAGAGGGACAATTACCATGCTAGTGCATTCTTCCCTGAATTAATTCAAGAAACAATGCTTGGAAATTTGGAATGACAACATACGTGCCTGATGGTAATGATGAACTAGCATTTGACAGGGGGCTTGTACGAGGTAGGATGAAGGGGCAAGGTAGTGGACAGAGTGATAGTTCCAATGGTAGAAGCAATTGTTTACTATGATGATGGATCAATAATTATCATGTGGTCGCATAAGAAAAAATGAAAGAAAGGGTAATGGGGACAAGACATTAATATGAATGTGAGAGGATTGTTTAATCATAGCAAGTAACGAAGATGGATAATCACTTAGCCTATTATGCATACGCTTCCAATGTAGTCTAAATAAATAAAACATTCTCATACCTTGGTTTTGACTTTATTAATAGTCTGGAGCTCGACAGAAAAAATAGTAGTACTGATTTTGATTTTGACTTTATTAATAGTCTGGAGCTCGAAAGAAAAGTGTGACTAAAATTTTTTCCTTCTGATTATCATGCAAAATCCGAAAACATCATCCCATGGATTTTGACCAAGCCTAAGATGATCATTTCTTGGGGAATTTGACTTTTAGAGAGTCTGAAAATGCACCAAAACAAGACTCTGGATTGTTTGTTTTCCATACTCATTCTTATAAGCCACGAAAATAATAATTATGTACTCAACAGATCCCTACCTAGTACTTCCTGAAAATTTTATGAAGCCTGAGTTAGCCACTTCTCAATGTATTCCTTTTTATAGAGTCTAAAAAACCTGAAGTAGACTCCAAGGGGGTTCCTTTTCCATCATTATTCTACTAAGCCTTGAAAATAATAATTCTATACTCAAAAGATCTCTAACTACCATTATTCCATTAATATTTACAATCCTGGGTCAGCCTTTGCTCAAAACATTCAATTTTTTGGAGTGAAATTTTCAAAGAAGACTCCAAAGTGTCATTTTCCATAAGTAATCTTCCAAGTCTGGTTAATGGAATAAACTTAGGCTTGGAAGATTTCCCCTTTATTCTACGTGAGTTGTGGGGGAAAGCAAAAGAGTTTTCCCATTTGTTATTTTACACTATATACATAAACGTAAATATATCAATATAAAGAAAATCAGTTTTGAGAACTAGTAGGAGTTGGGTCCTATTCTTGAACCAACTCCATTTATGGATCTTGCATGACTTCCAACAAAAATTCTTGGCAAGAGAGAGGTCAATGGTATATCTTCAGTCGATGGCCATTCATCACAAATGGGGTATGATTAGCATCAATGGTTTTTATTCTAATATAGCCATTATCAAAGACCTATACCACTTCATAAGGTCCCAACCACCTAGTTGATATTTTCCCTTTAAAATGTTTAAATTTACTATCATATAGGAGTGCCCAATCTACTGGTTGAAAGACCTTTTTCTTAGTATAATTTTCATTCCATCAGGATCTCTCATACTATACTAACATGGTCCATTGAAATGAATCCTACCTAATTTCATCAAGCTCATTCAACTGTAATAACCTTTGCTCCTGGGCTTCATTCAAATTCATTCCCAATCAAGTGGCGATTCAAAATGTTTTTACCTAAAATTCAATGGGAAGTACCACATTTTTTCCCTATACTAATTCATAAGGAGTGTGCCATGTCACATTACTTCACATTATTTGGTAATCCCACAATGCCGCAAGTAGCTTGTTAGCCCAATCACAATGGTGATGCTGAATTGTCTTAATGAGGATAGATTCCAAGACTTTGTTTGTAGATTCCAGCTGTCCATTTTCATGGGGGTTGTATGGGGTAGACTTCTGATGCATAATCTAATATTTCTCAGTAATGGCCTTCACTATTTTGGATGTGAATTGTGTGCCTTGATCTGTAACAATCTCTTTAGGCACCCCAAACTAAGTTAAGATGTCCTCAAAAAGGAAATCTACCACTGCTTTCTCAGAAGTAGAATATAAAGCCTTGGCTTCTACCCACTTCATCACGTAATTAGTGAAAACCAATATGTATATTTTCCTTGGACATGGGAGATATGTATCTCACAAAATCTAATGCCCACTTCTCAAAATTTTCCACTGATATATGTGTTTGGAGAGGCATTTCATCTTCCAGAACTAGCCTCCCCATTCTCTGACAGGCATCATAGCTTGAAACAAACTTTTTGGCACCTTTGAAAGTTGTGGGCCAATAATAGCCCACCTGTAGGACCTTATAGGTTGTATTTTTATCCATAAAATTCCCACCATAGGGCTCACTATGGAAATCCTTCAGAAAAACAAACATTTCATATTCCCACGCACATCTTCTCATAATCAAATCAGGTCCTGTGGGGAACAAGTCCCCATCTATCCAAGAATAATGGTCACCTCGCTACACAATGTTGTGCTTTTCCCTATTGGAATTTTTCTGGGGCAGCCTACCTGTCACAAAGTAGTTAGCCATGTTAGCAAACCAGGGAGTCAATGTTGAAACAACAAAAAAATCTTTATCTAGAAAGTCATTCAGAATTGGTACTAAAGCTCTATCTTGGGCAATGTTCATTCGGGATAACAAACCCGCAGCCAAATTGCCTTTTCTAGGCCTGGAAATCACAATAATGTTAAAATCTTGTAACAAAAGTAACCATATTGTAATTCTTCCAATTAGTAATAGGCTTATTCATAGGAAATATAATGGCAGACTGGTCAGTATGGGCGAAAGTCTCATAACCGGTAATATAATGTCTAAATTTGTGTTGACACCTAATCATGGGGATTGGGTGAGCATTTGTAAATAATGTAAATAATAAATAATGGAAAAGTAAGTGTCGTCAGGAGGTGAAACCAAATATTTGCTCCCTCATGTATATAACTATGGACAATCTGAATGAATAAACATAGTTCAATTGAGGAGTTACCTCCTGGCCTGACATGGTATCAAAGCCAACCCTTTTTAGTTTCCTCCTGCTCTTGTAACTCCCTTCTACCATTTTTGTAGTTTGTCATATTATTTCAGTTGAACATTTCAATACTCCCCATCCCTATTTCATTCTCAATGCTGCTCCCATACCTACCTAGGCTAGCACCATCTTGCAGTTATTGTTACTCTGCCTACAGCAAGCAACACCAAGGCTGTCGAAGCCTCGACCTTCCCCTCGCCAGGGAAACTTCAATCTGCTTTGACTTCATTCAACCTCGTGGTTTAGTAGTGCAGTGTGTAATGGTGCAGAATAATCTTTTTCCAAGCCGAAGCCACAAGCAGTGGCCTCCAACAGGCCTCCATACGATAGGTACAGTGGAATGGTATATGTTTTATAACTATAATATCATTTTTATATAAACTATGGAATACACTCTGTGTTAATTTCTACACAGTCGACTCCATATACAATGCCTCTAAGCTTTCCATTTTTCATATTCCATCCAAAACATTGTGGTTATACAATGCTTTTTGTCTCCATACGTGGTTTTCGTAGCCTGCAGTGGAAGCATGATTTTGTTATATCTCTTTTCTGCATGGTATTTTTTATTCAACACTTTCTGTCATGTCTCCATATTCTTTTCAATGCTAGATTCCATATAACGACCCTCCTCCATATCCAAAGTGTTGCATACGCAGACCTCATACGTTAACACTGTGTCCATAATAACATTGTCTCCATACTCCCTGTTCTAGCTCTGAAATTTTATTATACAACGCCATACTGGTATCGTTGTAGTAGCAGTATCATTTTGGTATACCACCAGTCCATAATGCCATACCAGTTCTCCCATACAACAATATTGTTTGTCATTCAACACACGGTTTCCATGAATGGCATGTAACAGCTAGCGAAATCTGTAATCGCTCTGCATACACCACTATACCACTTAGAACATAGTTATACCACTCTCCACTCTCCTCTATTATGCTATAGTTATACCACTATATTGCTCTTAATATGCGTTAACAATATGCTTCCCCATACGCTCTGAATGTGACAATCACAAATCCCCTACCCAATATACAACTTCCCCTAATAAAACCTTTCCCCAAATAAAACCTCCCTCAAATATGCCTCTGCCATATATAAAAATAATATTTTTTACCATTAGGAGTAAAATTTTGCAGGAGAAATATTTTTTTCTACAGTACACTTATTTTGCAATGCATTCATTGATATCTATTGTGGGAGTGGTTCTCACCGGGAAGTAGAAATATCCAGAATGGTCATGAAAGATCAAACACGCTCTCATTCTTAATGAGTTGTGGAAAGGATTTTGTGTTAGAGGAGACAAAGAACTAGAAATTTCTACCTGAGACAAGGAATTCACCATTTGGGAAAATAGGAACAGAAAGGCCTATGCCTTGATTGCAGCATCTGTAAATGAAGAGGTGAGTCGCCATATTTCACCATTTTCAAATTCTTTCTAAGCCTTACAAAAATTGAAGGAACTTTATGAATCACACTCTCTGCTTGAAGTTGTTCAACCCATGATTAAATGGTTCAGCCTTGAATTACGAAATGATGATCCTCTTTCTCTTGCATGATAAGTAAAATATATTGTTAATTTTAGGTATGTTCTATGCTAGAGCAATTTATTTTAATTTTCCAATATCTTTTCTAGATTTAGCAATCTCATCACCATTAAAGTAAACTGCAGATATAACGTAAATGTAAATCGCAAAAGACAAGCCAAGACAAGAGGACACAAGATGTGGCACCACCCAGGGACAAACCCCAATGTGGGGAAACCCTTGATCAATTCTTCTTTTATGCTCTTCAAAGTTTAGCAAATAAAGTGTGACAGATAGTACATTTACAATAGAAGTCAACATTTTTACTTTTGATATCTGCAGAGATTAGTTGAAGACATATTTCTTCAACTGATTCTCTAAGGTCACTCCTTCACCTATCATAGTGCTGCCTCTCGTACATTTGCTGCACATAACTGTGTGATATCACATTGTACGGTCAGAGTGTTGAGCCTTGATGACTGAGATGCTCTCATCTGCTCTCATCATCATGCTTCCCATTATGCTACATCTTCCATCATCATGCAGCCCTATTCATCATCATGCTGACCTTCATTTTGTTGCCCATTCCCATCTTGATATGAGACTGATCATCCTTATCATTCTCGTTGTGTTGAGATCATCATGATGCCCATTCATCACAAGTCAGCTTCAAATCATGGCTTCCACGGGCTTCTCAATAATCTAATTCACATTTGGTCAACACATTGACCCAATACACAAAAACCTTGCCTCCAAATCTATTGTCCCATGCTGCCCTTGATTGTTCCTGGTTAGGGCACTTTAGCACACTGCAAAAACCCTCAAACAATCCTGGAATAGTCCTCAAATAGCCTTCAATCCCTCCAGCTCACCTTAGTGTGATCCCTTTTCTTCCACGCTAGAGATAAGGGCACAATATAGCCCCAAAACAGACCCACGCATGTGTTTGTCATGGTGGTATGGCCTGCGGCCTACCACATAGCTTACCTGTAACTAACTGTGGTGTGTATAAGAGCTTAGTGAGGGAGTGTTTCCATTGACTGTGTATAGACTGTGTTTAGATGTCTTCAATGACCAGCGTATTAGGTCTCCATGCTGTGCATATTAGTGTCTCAAAGACTAGCATATTAGGTCTCCTTACTGTGCGTATTAGAGTCTTTATAACAGCGTTTAGTGGCTATGGCTTCATGGCTTGACCCAATACCTCTGCGACTTCATACCTTGGCTGTGGCTTCATGCCTTGACCCAATACCTATGCGGCTACCCTTTATGATAACGTATAAGTGCCTGCGACTACCCTTTATGACAGCATATAAGTGCCTCATTAACAACGTTAAGATGTTACCATGATTGCATTGTATTGCGTGTAACTGTCTCCATGTCCTGCATATATATGTCTCCATGAGCAGCGTATAAATGTCTCCATGATCAATGTGTAAATAGGTCTTCATATCTACGTTGGAATAAGTCTTCATGATTGCGTTGGCTATCATCTACAGCTAGGGTATCCAATGTTTTCTTTAGTGTCTCTCCTTCTCCAGAAACCCAAGACGTGGAGAGGAGATCCCACTAAGAGTGTATGTGTATTCGAATATGACTTGAAGTCCTATATATTTATACTAAAATGTATAGGTTGAATAGACATGACCTTTGGGCTTATTGAGCCTACATAAGTTGGTGGCTGACTTGACAATTAGTCTTATAACACAAATAAATTCATAACTCCATGAATACTTATCGGAATCAAATGATCTTTAGATCAATCCTATACCTCTCGATGAGAGGGATTTAACAAAAATATCAGATGCCATAAATAAGATGACCCACATGGAGTTTGGCTGTACTTTCCAATTTTAACGCTCCCTCTCAACTAGGTAGAACTGCATCCGCTGATCCATATGTCTGGCTGTACTATCCCTACCATCAGTGCCCTGCACTGCTCTACTCAACTCTGCTTAGTTCTACTATCTCTACTCTGCTTTGCTCTGCGCTGCTCAACTCTGCTCAGCTATACTGGTTCCGCTCTGCTCTGCTCAGCTCTGCTGGCTCTGCTCTACTCAACTTAGCTCTGCTAAACTGTGAAGAAGAAGAATTGATTGAGAATGTGTCATATCGTTCTCCACTGACCCGAAGTCAGTCTCAGAGTGCGTACCACTGGTCCCAGACCAGTCCTCAACTGACCCGAAGTTAGTGTCATAGTAGGTACAACTCCTACCACTAGTCTCAGTCCAGTACTCTACTGACTTGAAGTCAGTCTTAAAGTATGCACCACTGGTCCCAGACTAGTCCTCTACTGACACGAAGTTAGTGTCATAGTGGGTACAACTCCTACCACTAGTCCCAGACCACTATCATTGATCCCAGATCAATGAAGGTCATCCTAACATAGGGAGTATGGTAGATACAATGATGTGCCCATCGGTACTACTATGGTCCCTATCCTCATTTCCTTGGTCATTGATCAGATGAGAGGTACTTCTCATGAGTCCCAGACTGTATGGGTAGGATGCCTCGATAGGAGAACTAATCATCCTGTCCATGGGAGAGTGAATCATCCTCTCCAGTGGATGCCACAAAGAACTAATCATCCTGTGCAGTGGATGCCACGAAGAACTAAAAATCCTGGCCCACAGGAGAGTGAATCATCCTGTTCCACAATCACCATGGAGAACATATCATCCAGGCCTCACAGGAGAACTAATAATCCTGCTACACAATCGTCATGGAGAACACATCATCCACACCTTACAGGAGAACTAATCATCCTGCTACGTAATCGTCATGGAGAACACATCATCCAGAGCTCGCAGGAGAACTAATCATCCTGCTACACAATCATCATGGAGAACACATCATCTAGTCCTCGTAGGAGAACTAATCATCCTGCTACACAATCGTCATGGAGAACATGTCATCCAGACCTCACAGGAGAACTAATCATCCTGCTACATAGTTGCCACGAGGTGTCACAGGGAAAGTTTTGATTCTTTTACCCTATACACATACAACAATAGGGGATGGTGAGTCACCTTGTGGTCATATGTCACTCCAAGAAGCACCCCACACCCCCCCGGAGCTCCCAGAGCTTAGTACATCATACTTGACCTTCGTTAGAGGGTCACTGAACAACACCAAGTCATTCTTAAGAAGTCAGGAATTTGACCTTTCCTAGGGGCTTTGTCAAATTTTCGGTGACTTTTTCATATGTACTAATATGTTTGAGCAATCATGAAATACAGGATTCTCTAATAAACGAATCCCACTCTGGTTATCACACAGCATCACAATGGTATCCAATGTAAATCCAAACAGCTCATTGAAGAGCTTTCGTAACTAGACTACCTCACAAGTGACCATGCTAGCAGTAATATACTCTGCCTCGGCAGTGCTCAAAGCCACGACTTCTACTTCCTGCTCATCCATGATATTGAAGTAGATCCCAAGGAGAACCAACACTGAGAAGTCCTCTAGTGATCCTCCACACTGCCTGCCCACTCAACATTCGAATAATCTTGAAGTTGCATATTTCAGCAATGTATCTCAATCCATGAGAGATTGTGCCCTAAAGATATCTCAAAAGATTCTAGGCACCAATCCAGTGAAGCTCAATCAAATATGAGCTCACCATGCTAACTGCAAAACATATGCGAGAACAATTTATTTTAATTTTCCAATATCTTTTCCAGATTTATAAATCACGTTAGCATTAAAGTAGACTACAGATAGAACATAAATATAAATAGCAAAATACAAGCCAAGACAAGAGGACACAAGATGTGGTGCCAGCCAGGGACAAACCCCAATGTGGGGAAACCCTTGATCAATTCTTCTTTTATGTTCTTCAAAGTTCAATAGAGAAAGTGAGAGAGATAGTACATTTACAATAGAAGTCAACATTTTGACTTTTGATATCTGTAGAGATCAGTTGAAGACATATTGCTTCAACTAATTCCCTAAGGTGACTCCTTCCCCTATCATAGTGCTGCCTCTCATCCATTTGCTGCACATAATCGTGTGATATCATGCTGTACCATCACAGTGTTGAGCCTTGATGACTGAGCTGCTCTCATCTGCTCTCATCATCATGCTGCCCATTATGCTGCATCTTCCATCATCATGTAGCCCTATTCATCATCATGTTGACCTTCATTTGCTTCCCATGCCTATCATGATCTTAGACTGATCATCCTTATCATTCTCATTATTTGAGATCATCATGATGCCCATTCATCACAAGTCAACTTCAAATCATGGCTTCCACAGGCTGATCAATATTCTAATTCAAATCTGGTCAACACGTTGACCCAATACACAACAACCTTGCCTCCAAATCTGTTGTTCCACGCTGCCCTTGACTTTTCCTGGTTAGGGCACTTTAGCGCACTACAACAGCCCTCAAACAATCCCGGAACAGTCCTCAAACAACCTTCAATCCCTGTAGCTCAACTTAGTGTGATCCCTCTTCTTCCACACTAGAGATTAGGTCACAATACAGCCCCAAAGCAGACCCACACATGTGTTTGTTGTGGTGGTATGGCCTGCGGCCTACCACGTAGCCTACCTGTAACTAATTGTGGTGCATATAAGAGTTCAGTGAGTGAGTGTCTCCATTAACTGTGTATAGACTACGTTTAGATGTCTTCAATGACCAACGTATTAGGTCTCCATGCTGTGCGTATTAGTGTCTCAAAGACCAGCATATTAGGTCTCCTTGTTGTGTGTATTAAAGTCTTTATAATAGCGTTTAGTGGTTGTGGCTTCATGCCTTGACCCAATACCTCTACGGCTTCATACCTTGGCTATGGCTTCATGCCTTGACTCAATACCTATGCGGCTACTCTGTATGAGAGCATATGAGTGCCTACGGCTACCCTTTATGACAACGTATAAGTGCCTCATGAACAACATTAAGATGTTACCATGACTACGTTGTACCGCGTTAACTATCTCCATGTCCTGCGTATATATGTCTCCATGAGCAGCATATGTATCTCTGCATGAACAACATATAACTATCTCCATGATCAATGTGTAAATAGGTCTTCATATTTGCTTTGGAATAAGTCTTCATAACTATGTTGGATATCATCTGTAGCTAGGGCAGCCAATGTTTTCTCTAGTGTCTCTCCTTCTCCAAAAACCCAAGATGTGGAGAGGAGATCCCATTAAGAGTGTATGTTTATTCCAAAATGACTTCAAGTCCTCTATATTTATACCAAAACGTAGAGGTTGATTAGACATGACCTTTGGGCTTATTGAGCCCACATAAGTTGCTGACCGACTTGACAATTAGTCTTATAACACAAATAAATTGATAACTCCATGAATAATTATCGGAATTGGATGATCTTTAGATCAATACTATACCTCTCAATGAGAGGGATTTAATAAAAATATCAACTACCATAAATAAGATGACCCACATGGATTTTGGCCCTAGTTGCCAATTTTAACATATATTATGCATGATATCAAAGTCACTAATGTTGACCTAAACATTCCTCTGATATCTTTTGTCAAGACACTTTATCCAACTTATTCAAGTTATCTTGAGTCATTGCAAGCAAATGGACACCTCGAAGAAATTACCTTTGACTCCCTTGTGAATAAATTTGTTGCGAGAGGGAAACCTTTTGGGAAGAAGACAACTCCTTAGTCTTTTGAAGAGGCCGTGTGTCTTGCACATGGAGAGAAAAATCTTGCTCACGATTCTTCGAAAGGAAGAGGTGGTCAAAGGGGAAGAGGAAGAAGAAATTTTAGAGGTGGGAGGGTAGACACTCTCAAGGAGAAAAGTCTTATTTGCATTGCATACGTTGCAATAGAGATGGATCACATGATGCATCCACATGAAAGTTTCCATGGGACATAGTTGAGCAGGAAAGAAATCAACCCAAAGGTAAAACTAATGACAAAGATAAAGGTAAAGCACCTAAATCCATTCACTATGTTGTGGCACATTGTAATATTGGAGTAAATGAAGACTTGTTTAATGTAACACTTGCTTCTTGGAAATATGATTGGTTGCTTGATTCAAGAGCAACTTTCCACATGACTTTCAGAAGAGATTTTTTTGAATAATTTATTGACAATGTTCATGGAGCAGTATACTTTGCATAAAAATCAAAACTCAAGCCATCAAGGCTTGGCACAATCAGGCTCAATTTGCCTTCTCTTCCATACTTTCTTTTGAATCATGTTTTATATTTCCCACAGCCGAGGAGAAACTTGTTTTCCTTGGTCTACATCCACTAGCAAATGCACTCCATTCATATGTTTGATGGCAAGGTTGAGGTGAGAAAAGCATCATATCACTCACTTGTCATTACAGGGATAGAAGAAGAAAGGCTTATTAAGGTGCAAGGTACCTCTACTCGTGCACAAAACTTCTCATACAATTCTCATTATTATGAAGGTACATTTCCATAAAGTATATTATGGCATGCTAGATTTGGACACTTGAACTATGACAACCTTCGATTGTTGAAGAAAAATGGTGTTACTGGTTTGCCTACAATTCCTACGAAACTTAAGCAATGTGATGCTTGCATTCTAAGAAAGCATAGCAAACAGTCTTTTCATGTTTCACATTCTAGGGCACATAGAAAACTTGAACTCATTCATTCAGATTTATGCGGTCCAATGCCTCTTCCTTCTACAAATGGAAATAAATATATTATATATGATGAAATTTATTTATGACTACACGAAAATGTGTTGGGTTTATTTATTGAAGAACAAATTTGATGCTTTTCAAACATTGAAGAACTTTCATACATGGATTGAAAATGATGCACAATCTCATATCGGATCTATTCGCACTGATAATGGAAAATAATACACTTCAAATGAATTTGAAAACTATCTTCGCCAACATGTGATCAAACATCAAAAAACTGTGCCTTGTAATCCCCAACAGAATGGAGTAGCTAAAAGAATGAATAGGAAAATCTTAAATATGGTACACTCCATGATGTTTTTCAAGAATGTAAATTGATGTGTTGTATATGTAAAGAATAGATGTCCATCTAATGATATTAGAAACAGGACTCCTTATGAAATGTGGTATGGCCACATTCCTGCGGTAAAGCATCTTAGGGTCTTTCGTTCCACCTGTTATGCCTTGATAACAAAGGTACATAGAAACAAACTTGGTGCAAGGAGTCATAAGTGTATCTTCTTGTGGTATTCAAATACCTCCAAAGCATATCGTCTCTATGATTATGTTAATAAAAAGTTTGTTGTATCTAGAGATGTAATATTTATTGAATCTTCCAAATCTCATAATTTTGTTGAGCGACAACTTGATCACTTGGATAGATTCAGAAATGAAAAATCAATTCAAGAGTTTGATAATTAGATTCCACATCTTGAAGAGGGGATTCCTATACTAGATCAATCTATGGAATCTTCTTCTGAAACACTCTCTCCCCCACATGAAACTCCAACCACAAATGATACTTTGACTGATGTGGTTGACATAATTGGGAGACTCAATCTTTTTTCAGCCCCAACTCAATCAACTAAGTAGCCTAGACCATCTCAAAAAGTTCCCCCAAAGTGGCTGACAGAGACACTTGAAAGTGTTCATCCTGATGAAGTTGGAAAGACAGGAAGAGGAAATTAAACTAGGAAAAATGGAGGTGATGTAGATGATTCTGATTCACCTGTTGATATGGATGTTTCTTATGATTATGAACTGAATTTGTCTACGGATTTTGAACCAAATTCCTTCAAAGAAGAAGCTTCTCACGATGAATGGAAATAAGTGATGCAGAAGGAGTATGATGCCTTTATAAAGAATGGCACTTGAAAGCTGGTTGATCCTCCATTAGGAACCAAACGAATTGGCTGCAAGTGGGTCTACAAGAAAAAGTATAAAGATGATGGCTCACTTGACAAGCACAAGGCTAGGCTTGTGGAAAAAGGTTTGGAATAGAAGGAAGGGGTCGATTATGAGGAGACTTTTTCCCCCACAGCAAAATGGGCTACCATCCGAGCACTCTTTTCCCTAGCAACTCAAAATAGTTGGAAAGTTCATCAAATGGATGTAAAAACTGCTTGCTTGAATGGAGATCTAAAAGAGAATGTTTTTATGTCTGAGCCTAAAGGATTTGTTGTGAACGAAGTGAACATAAAGTATGCAAACTTGTGAAATCCTTGTATGGCCTTAAGAAAGCACGACGAGCCAGGTATGAAAATTTAATTGAGCATCTTGTAAAAATTAACTTCAAACATTATGACTTTGATGATGCAACCTTGTTTGTCAAGAAAGTTGAAAAAACAGTTGTATATCTTGTGGCATATGTAGATGATCTTTTTATGAGAAGGAACAATGAGAACTATATTGCATCGATAAAGAAGGAATTGAGGAAAGGTTTGAAATGACTGATTTGGGATATGTTCATTACTATCTTGGTATTGAAGTAACTCAACATTCGATGTCTATATTCCTTTCTCAAAAGAAGTGCATTGGAGATATGTTGAATAGGTTTGGCATGGTTGGGTGTAATCCTCTAACTACTCCAATGGAACAAAACTTAAAGCTCACATCCATTGAAGGAAAATAATTTTAAAATGGAACAAAGTATAAACAGCTTGTAGGAAGTCTCAACTACCTGACTACTACTAGACCAAACATTTTGTTTGCTATTGGAATCCTCTCTAGGTTTATGAAAAATCCTTGTGAGGGACATTGGTCTGCTGCAAAAACAGTTCTAAAGTAGTTGAAGGGAACTCAAAAATTTGGACCTTTGGACTCAAGTATACATAGGTGGGCGACTTCAGATTGATTGGATACTCTGATTCAGACTTCGATGGAGACAAAGAAACCGAGGTATCTACTTCTGGTTATGCTATGAGTCTTAGATCATGATCTACCTCCTGGAGATCATGTAGATAATCAGTTCCAACATATTCCACAGTAGAGGCAGAAAATGTGGTAGTAGCTAAAGCAACAAAATAAATTGTGTGGCTTAGGAAATTTTTGGAATATTTGTAGGTAAAACAAGTACATTCAACTCCACTAATGATTGACAACAACTTTTCAATAATGTTGCCCAACAACCCAAAGTTCCATGATCGAACAAAGAACATCAATACAAAACACCGCCTGATTTGAGATCATGTTGAGGCTAAGACAATCAATCTATGCCATTGTTCCACTAATGAGCAGATTACAGACATCTTCACCAAAGTGCTTGGCAGAGAAAATCTTCAAAGATTCAGAACGATGCCTGGACTCACCAAAATCCCTTCAAATTAAGGGGGGGAATGTCAAAACCTAATCATAGGGATTGTGTGAACATCTGTAAATAATGTATATAATAAATAATGGAAAATGAAGAGTCATCGGGAGGTGAAACCCAAGCATCACTCTTTCATGCATATAACTATGAACAATCTAAATGAATAAACATAGTTAATTTGAGGAGTTACCTCCTGGCCTCATAATTTGTTTATAGTGTGAACCACTGCTTATAATTCATTTTTAGTAACTGTATAATTAATTATACATATGAGATATTCTTGCTAACAAATTAAATAGTGTAAGGAAAGTGATCCTCCTTTTGAACCAACAGAACTCCAAGAGCATTGTCTAATGCATCAATGCAGATGTGGAATGGGGGAGACCAATTAGGCCCTCGCAATACCAGAGAAGTATTCAATTTATCCTTAAGTTCCTTTTCCAAGTTCTCCAAGGCTTTGTGAAAATCATCCCCATATACTATGAAGTCATCCATATACACTTCTACATAGTCATGTATCAAATCAAAAAAGATAGCCAAAATAACTTGCTAAAAAATAGCTGGAGCGTTACATAAACCAAAAGGAAGAACTCGGTAGGCATAGGTTCCCCATGGGAAGGTGAAAGTGGTATTTTCTTCATCTTTTGGGGTTATTTGAATCTGACCGTAATCACTATATCCATCCAAAAAAATAAAAATACTTCTTCCCTGACAATCTATCAACTACCTAATCAATAAAAGGTAAAGGAAAATAGTCCCATAAAGTAGCCTTATTTAGCTCTCGGTAGTCCACGCAAATCCTCCATTTGACATTTTAATTTGGGATTACAACCAAGGGTGATACCCATTTTCTATCGGAAATAGGATAAATGAAATATACACTTAAAAATTTTTTGCGATTCATCCTTAATAATTTCTTTTAGAGTTGGATTAATTCGTCTTCTTGGCTGCCTAATAGGTCTAATTTCATCATTTGTATGAATGTGATGTATACAAGTGTCTAGATTAATACCTTTCATGTCCCAATAATGCTAAGAAAATGCTTCGGACTACGTTTGAACCATACTCAATACATGTTGTTCCTGTTATGTACTTAATTCTATCACAATATATAGTGTTTTTCCAGTGCTAATTTCATTGGGCTTGATCCTCACTTCGCCATTTCCTTCTAAACCTACCATAGTGAATGATGAAAATACAACAGGGTGACAAGTCCCCTGAAATTCATTGCTAAAAACATGATGATAACCATTAAAATAAATAGGATAATCGATGCAATTAATATCAAACAAAAATTGCTACAAAATATGTTCCTCTAATTGTTCCTAAAGTCCCCTTGATTTCTCTAGAGTTAATAAGGGAAGCATACAATTTTCTTCTCTATAAGGGATTTATAACCAAAGGGGTACTTCCGTGGCATGTGGTACTTCCCCATTTCTGCACCTAATGATAGCATCTGCGGTGGCCTACCAAGGTCGACCTAAAACTACTGGGTGTTCAAGTTTAGAAGTCTTTGGACAAATTACAATGGAATCAATTGGATATTCCTAGGAACATATGCTTACCACTATGTCTTCTAGGATCCCCACAGGTTTAACAATGGATTTATCTCCCAGTTCCAGCACTATGGGTGTAGGCCTAACTCCTTGTAGTTGTAGCAATGTCATGGTATCAACCGTCATAGCATTGATGGCTTCTCCTAAGTCTACAAGGGTGTTTGGTAAAAGAGTTCCATTGATTTCTGTTGTGACTATGGGGTTCCCTAGATCATTATATTTCAGCGGCAAACCAAATATCATTTCTGTCATTTGGCTCATTATTTTAACATTACAGTTTTTGTTTTTCTTTTCTCTGGCTTTTTGATGCAGATATTCTTAATGATCTTGGTGTAAATAGTAATGTCCTTAATAGCTTGGATAAAAGGTATTTTTATACAAAATTCCTTAATTCAAATTCCAAATCATATTCCATGGGAGTTTTAGTTTTCTTGACAAGCAATATTTTTGGGTAAGGAGGCTCCCTTGGTTCTTCTAGTTCACTATATTTTTTTTTTTTTTTTGTTGGTGAGTTTTTTCCTTGATTTCCACTTGATTATCCTCCTCTCAAATAATTACAGTTGATTTCTCTTTATTAATTGTTTTCCCCGATATTAATTGAATTTCATTGACTGGGATAGGAGTAATAACATATGTAGGAAAAGGTTGTAATTCCATGTTTTTGACAGTTTGTGGGTTAGCAACAAGTGGTGTAGGCAGCTGAGTTAGGTGAGTTGGATTAAATGATTGTTTTGCCTATTGTGGGGGTGAATTAGAGCTTGAAGGTAGGGGTAGGATTTGATGTAATGGAGGTAATTGAAATGATGGTTGCTGATAATAGGTTGGGTTATACCCTTGCTGAAATGGAGGAATATTAGATGTGTAAGGTGTACATTGATATTGGGAGTATGGATGATTTTGAGGTTGGAATACATTCCCATAAAAATTTCCTCCATCCTTGGTTCCCAAGTGAGTTTTGAGGTGGTTGTAGAGGCCATGGAGGGTATGATGGTTGAGGATTCCATGACTGATTTTGGGCAAATCCCTGTTGTTGACGGTGTTGGACCCACCAACATTTAAGGGGATCTCCCTGGTAAGAAGTCCCAATTATACCTCAGACCATTTGGTTTAGGAGTCCCAACAGTTGGTCGTATAGCAATGCCTTAACCATGATTTCGCATAGAGGAATGTAAGATAACTCTATCAGTAACAAGGGTGTGACCACTGCAGTGAGTCAAGGAAGGTGCATGAGAGGTTCTAACACAGGTGGGTTGAGATGAGTGTGCCCCTTGGCATCTTGAAACAATAATCAGATGGGAAGGGAACACATGAGCGAAGATGCATCACAAGTTGGAAAGTAAGTTAGTTGGCAATCCAAAGTGATGGTTAAACCAATTAACACATTTCAGAAAGATTCGTACATGCTCATATGAAGCACTCCATAGATGATGCGTAAGAAAGAAAATACATATGTTATTTAGAGTAAACAAGACAACTGGAATACAATACAACATATGCATAAAACGTGTTGGCTCTTGTTATATAAATAAGTGTAAGTTCTAGTCATACAATACCTCCATGCAAACCCACTAGCCCCAACAGTGGAACATTATAGCCACATCTGCCTACTCCTCCAAAGAGATGTACTAGCATCGTGTAGTGGAGAAGCCAAGGTGCGTTACAATACTTTCCAAGCTCTCTCCAAGATAGTCTTATCGGAAGCTTGGGTAACCAAAAGTCTATACAATGAGTTATGAGGTTCTATTTATAGAAAAGGGTGGGGTGACCCTTGACATTACCCTTTGTGATAGTTCATCTACCCTCATGATTTTTCATCTACTCTATGAATGTTACATCCAACTATTGACACTTGAACTTCCACTTGACACGACGTTACATTACAATGCACATGTGATCAATTACTTCAGCAAGTTGTGAAAGACATCACCGACACTTGGTCCATTCTAGTGAGACCGACTCTTTGACATGCTTATGATGGAAAAGGTGGTGAGTTGATGCCTATCTTGGTCGTCTGTGATGGTGTGCGTGCACCCCATGGTGACATCTTGCTAAAGGGAACTCTTGCCTCCATTGCAACCATTGCATTGGTTCGGCTCCTTCATCTAACTCATCTGCTAACATGCTCATGGTCTTCTTGGGTGTGGCTAAACTGGAAAAACACTGTTGCATAGTGTCCATGTTGATCTTCAAGTGTGTGTTGGTGGTCATGTGCATCAACTTGCCGAAGTACATGTTTATCTCTAGTTTTCCTTACTTCTTGTCTTCACCTTGGTGAGTGTACTGAAAGGGTTTGATCTCATGCATGTGCACAATGACATCCATGTTGCTGAATCGCTTCCATGTGATCTACAATACTGCTTGCCATGTCTGCTCCGTGCTAGCTTCTTGGATAGATCTATAACTTGTATGGGCACAGTTTCATCTGTGAGTGCATGTTGTGCCCATTCCTATTCATGTTCATGTTGTGATTCATTTGTCTGTCTGTGCATCTTCGTGTTCTTCCTTGAGTTGTTGCTTCAACACCTGCAACTCCTTCTTTGTTCCATTCTCTGTCTTCGTGTGATCTTCATTTCATTTCATCACCTCATAGCCTGAGTCTCCAAAGTTTCTTTCATCATCAGTGGATCTGCTTGAGCTTGTAACTTTGTTTTGCCTTTGTGATGTCAACAACCTTCCTCTTGCATTCGTTACATTTGTTGCATTCATTGCATTCATTTCATTCGTTTCATTCGTTGCGTTCATTGCATTTTTTTCATTTGTTGTATTCATTGCATTCAGTATGCTACTTTTAGTTGTTGTTCATGATGCTGCTTGCTGTGATGTTGCTGCTATCATATCTTGATGTCCTTGTCTATGAACAACTTGATATCTTTGTGAGTAGGCAAGCTCATAGACAATTGAACGACTACATCCCCAAGTGTGCTCTGAATGATGTATTCGACTCTGCTCTCTTGAAACCATTGTACCTACATTGCTGAGAGGCAAATGAGAACCTACAATACATGGAGACATGGAAAAACTCATGGCAATAAATCTATCAGTTGAAAACCAAAATTAACTTGAGAACTGACTTGCAACATACTTATGTGACTGATCATGAAGGTTGCACGATTTTGGTCACGGGGTCGGTAGACCGACTACCAAGACTGTGCAAGGCATAGACTGGGCTACTGAGAGACTGATTAACTCTTGGAACTGCACAATACGTAGTCTAGTCTGGCTGTTGACTACTCAAACTATGCAATGCACAATCTCAGCCAGCAATGGTTGCAGGCTAGATGACGACATTAAGCAATTTTCTAGGCCAGTAGTCACTGTCCCTCAGAATTGCACAAAAAAGTCCTGGAGGAAAGTGCTTGGGAATAAATGTGCATTTTTGGAGAGGAAGACAGAGCCTTCCTTCCCTGGATTGCACAATGTTGTCTCAGTGAAGGTAGAGTTTGGGCCAAGGTTTCCCAGACTCGCAGACAGGAAACTGAACATGAATGTGAGTGTGAATGCATGTTGATACTAAGTGTAAGAATAAGTGAATGATCATCCATGAAAACGGTGAATGAAAGATTCAGAAAATGGAACAACATGCATGTGGGTGAGGCGAGTCACCGAATCAGTGACCGTTCATGAAAGATAGTTTCAAGCATGTGACAGTAGTGAGATAGCAATGAAAACTGAAACAGTGCTAGGACAAGCTAGTATACATGTAAACGACAACAAGTGTTCAAAGGAATCAAGAAAATAGTACTCACACAAGCGAAAACACAAAAGCGACAAAAATGCAACACAAGGCATGGAAAGCGGGCTTACCCCAAAACAACTGAGCTGAATGTGCATACTAGTCGTAGATGTCATGTGGGATGTCAAAGATACAAGGTTGATGTAAGGAATGAGCTCTACCGCATTTGGTTGATGATTTTTGATAACATCGAGGTTGTGACGCTCATGCCGCAAATCTAGGGAGAGTGACACTTGATGGGAGGTATCTAAAATTATCCTTGCATATAACCTCCAACTGGTAAAAATAGATCCCTAAAACAAGGGATGCCTTTGCATGCTTCCTTGGGAGAAGCATCCCATGCATGGAAGCCAATTTTTCTCAGTCCAAAAGGGAACCAGTCAACTCAGCTGCACATGCAAGAGATTGCTCGACTACTGGGAGAAAATGCACATTTCTAGATGGGAGATGGCATAGCTACCCAGGAGATTTAAGCAATTTCTGGGTAGAGTAGCTTAATGCTGCCTAGATTTGCGCAAATTCTAGGCTAAGCAGCCCTACTAGGGAAAATTACACAATTTTCTTTGTGGGGGTTGACTGGAAGAATTGTGCAATTTTTTAGCCCAGTAGGCTACTAGATAGGATTGCACAATTTCTGGAGGGAAGGCTGGTTTCCCTCCAGAATTACGCAATTCCTTCGGGGAGCTACTCAGCCTGTAGATGGACTAAGTCCAGGTGATTAGCCTGTGTGGGGAATTCATCGAGCTATGATCGACAGGCTACCTTTGTGCAAGCAAAACACTGAAGCTTTTGAGCTTGACGAAGCAAGGAAAGTTGCTCTGAAAAGTGAAGGGAGGCTCCAAAACGAAGCTAAGTAAAAAATTTGGAGGGTGGTTATAGCCGCTACAACACTTGTGAATTAGGTTCTTGATAATTGTTTTGGTTGGGACCTCTCCATGTTGGCTTCCTATTTTCTTGCACTAAATCATTAGTTTCAGTACCTCCTTTGCAAATGGCTTGTAGTCTAGGAAGGGATGGAAATTTATCAATGGTATGCTCTCGTGTACAAATCCCATACAACCACATTAATAGGACATTCCCTTTTAGCGTTCTTACACCTGCATTTCGAACATAAAATTTCCAAGGCAGCTTTTTACTCATTTTGTTTTCTTCTAATTTTTAGTGTATCAATTTGGTCACTAATGGTTTTTAAGATATATGTTTTGAAATTTTCTAGAAGGTTTACCAACTCAACCCTAGTCACAACATTTTGTACAGATTTTGAATTTCTAGGCACATAATCTCTTGAATTGTCTCAGATTCTTTTTCCCACTTTAGCTTGACTTCTATAATAGGTTTGACATAGTTCATATATCTCGACAAAAGGATTTTTATAAATGTCACCAGAACTTAGCATATTAAGTGTTACAATGCACGCTTCCCTTAACCCCTTCCTAAAGATAGTCCTAAAGGTTCTTTCATCTAAATTTCTCATTCGTGACTTGTGGTAGTTATAGATGAATCTATCCAAGTACACCTCCAAACTCTCATCTTTTGTCTATTGCATCCTAAAGATATCGTTAACATCTCTACTTTTACAGTATTCTTGATATTTCTTAAGGAAGAAAAATTTCATGTCATCCCAGAAGTAAATGGTGTGATCTCCCAAGATCATGAACCATCTCAGGGCTAAGTCTTTTAAGGTGGCGGGGAATAAATTAAGCTTGTGTGCATTGTCATAATAATTATAGTGATCTGAAATCATCCCTAGGTCACCTCAGGAGATTAATGAAGGTATTACAGACTCATGTGCTGGTGTGTGTGTCTATGTTATCTTAGGCAACGAATCGATAAGATTGCAAAATAAATAGACACTTGAAATAGTAAGAGATCACAGTAAGAAAAACAAAAACACAACAAAATTTAATAAGGAGTTCACCTAATCCTCTTGGGCTATGTCTCCTGGTCCAGCTTTCAGTGGTGGCCTTTTTATTATGTTTTCAAAGAAGAGTCTTACAATAAGGAGCTCAATCTGAGTCTCACTTGACAGAGGATGATCAGTAGGATGGCACTTGGAATTCCCAAGTCCTTAGAGTTCACAGACTCCCCTTACTGAATTTCGACCTCAATTGGTCTTTGTCTGCTCGATGCTACCCTTACTTTGATGGTCAGCTCGGCTTCTCTGTTCTCTACAATTTTTCCCTTCTTTCTATGTCTCTTGGCATTCGGCTTCTTCACTACTTCTCTCCCTCATTGTCTCTCTGTCCTGTCTCTGTCAACTCGTAGCTTTAACGTTGGTTCATTTCTTCGATTGTTTGCTTCTTCTTCCCGGCTCTCTGGATCACTTGCCTCTGTCTACTGGGACTCCTCTGAACTTCATCATCGTTGCTGTGTAACACTTCACAGAGAGGTGCCCACCCGTCTCCTTGCGAACTGAGTGTCAATTCTTCCTGAACGGTCATTTTTTCCGTTATTTCCCAGATGATTGCAAAATGGATCCTTCTATCGACTCATAGGTCAAATCGGACTTCAAATCTTTATGCGTCATAGCTTATTTCTCCCTCAGCTCCAGTCATCCATCGGGTTGAACCTCTGCCATTTGATCTGGAGCCCCCAGATCCTACGGTCTTTGCTTATATCGCATGGTTGAGTTGCTCGATTGTTAGTCTACAATGTAAACAGTTTTTCTCTCTCCCCACCGGACACGCATCACTGGGTGTATGGAATCACTGGGTCTTCAGCCAAACCCACTTACCGCCCGAAATGCCTCCAATATTCCGCCGGTTTTGAGCGTGGGTCCTGCCTTTCGCTTTTAGCACTTTCCCATGGTTTTCTGGTTTCCCTTGTGACCGAGGGCTTAGGGCCTTTCCTTCTCAAGGGGTTTTTCCCAGCAATACACAATTAGCACTTTGCGCTAATCGCATATCAGAAACAACTTCCGTTTCTGGGTTTGAGCATCCCAACTGCCATTTTTGTGCCATGCACAGTCTCCATGGGGCAACGGTCAACACGCTTTGACCGAAGGTCCTCGTTACTTCGTGCTGGCTACAAATTACCATTATTCAGAGGTTATTTCTAATCGCTATAAGATTTCTTGAATTTTTCTATTCATTCTTAACGATCATGGAATTGTTTGAGGATCCAATTCGGATCATATAGCTTCTACAAAGAATATCAAATTCAAATAAAAACGCATCAGGGTCTTCAAAAGACATAATGTAAAAAAGTGGAAGAGATGACAAGTGTATGTTATTCATAGTGATATTTCTGGCGATGTCCAAAATAGGAAATCCAAAAGTTGATTTTGCATTATCTTCTTCCTCCTCGGGGCCTCCTCTTGGTCTATCCATCCGATCATTGTTTCCT
Organism: Pinus tabuliformis; assembly: GCA_031772625.1. NCBI lineage: Eukaryota > Viridiplantae > Streptophyta > Pinopsida > Pinales > Pinaceae > Pinus > Pinus tabuliformis. The sequence continues at coordinate 285,183,932 of CM062815.1, forward strand.
CCAAATAAGGTGTGTATTCTGTCATTATTTCTAGGATTTTCCACATTATTTATGTTTTCCTCCCCTCTCCATTGTTTGCCCTATTTAATACAGGTTCAGAAGTAGGCTTTGATATAGTGGTTCGACTGGAAGAAGACTCATTTGAGCTGAGCATAATGTCACCAGGGCCTATGTTCCTGTGAGGTCCTCCTTCTGTCGATTCCACTTGTGGAATTATCACTAGTCTTGTACCTACAATGGTTCCCAAAATAGTTTATACTTGTTGTGGTACAATTTGTGGGTGTTTAGCCTCCTTTTGATGTGGTATTTATTTTACTGATGCCACCTTGCTACTAGTGCTTCCTCCCTCTCTAATACCTGTAAATTGATTAGCTGAATTAGTTGGGGGTGTTTTGTGGGAACAAATATTCCTAAAAATGCTTTTGTGCTTGAAATAAATCTACCTTTGTTATCCCTAGGCCTACTTTTACTTTTGCGCATAAGAAAAGAAAATACTAAAAAGATTCATCAAAGACAGCCATACTTTGGAGCAACCCCACCACAATGTATGTGTGGTTCTTCACTCATGTCTTACCATACACTCCTTGCCCTCTGATAATCCTACAAAATCTTCAACACTCATGAATTTTAAAGATATTTTTACTTGGTGCACTTGTAACTCCCAAGCAGGGAAAATTTTAACGATGGAAATTTATTTTAAATTTTAGAAATCTTGGTGAATCTTATTAATCCCTAATATGAAAATTGTAAAATTTTTAGTGCCATTTTTATAAATAAATTCAAATTTCTGATGATTTATATAGTCTTTATAAAGTTTTGGTGATAATATGTATCATTTTTTGGCGATTTTTAATGTAAAATAACTTTATCCTATAAAATTTGGGCAAATCAATTTTAGGGAAAATGGAAATTGGTGAATCTTTTTTTTGGAAAAAAAGTGGAAAATTAGCCCATCTGTGAATATTAGCCCCTAAAATTTTCCATGCTCCAAAGCAGTGGTGCCGAAAATGTTAGGTGTTTTATTTTTCGTTTAATTCCACTAAATTAAATTATCAACTGAGGTTTGTAATCTATGATTTACAATGCATTCTGATTTAGGTTCCAACAGTTCAGTGCAAGGTTAAGTACAAAATTTTCAATCTCTACTTTTTCTAATCACAACAAACTAAGGTGAAGAAACTTATCAAATCAAATCCCTATCCTATTCAAACTTATCCTATTTCAATCACAACTTTATTAACTCATAAATTCACTCAAAGGTAAAGTAAATAAACAAGCTAATTTGCAAGCTACCTGAAAATCATAACACAGACAATGCAAATCACTGTTCATAAGAAATATGAGTGACTACTTAAGAGATTCAAACTACTATGCACATAAGATGAGTTACAATAACAATCACTACGTCACACTACCAATCACTATGCAAACATTGCTAACTATTGTTCAAACAAGACTATTTCTAATTGTGACTTGAGAAATACTTATCACGGCCTAGTCACTACAATTTACCACTCAAATAGCTTTAACAAAAATCTTCAGTTCAAATAAGACAATCTACTATTCAAACACTCTAATCTCACTTTAAATAATGGAAATCTCAACCCAACAATAAGATCTATTTAATCTAAGTAACAGGGATCTCAAATCAACCGAGACAAATTATCATTCAAAACGATATCAAGCTTATGCTAATCTCAATCTAGACAAAACTAACTCTATCTAGATGATTTTAAGATAAGGAAAATAGACAATCTAAACAAGGCCGAGTATAATCGTTAAGTCTAATTCTTGGGATGCATAAAACAAACCAACAAGTATTCAAGCTAATCTCTTTATCTTTCCTAGCATTCAACTCTACAAATAATCAAAAGAAACTAAGTAGCAAAAATCTAAATCGATTTCCTTCACTAGATATGTCAACAAGCGTCAGATCTAAAATATTCTACATATCAAAGTCAGTTCTAGATTTAAAACTACTGCAATCAAACTAAGAAAATCACTCGTACACAAGAGCATTAACCTATAGTTCCAATCCAATCTTACTGCAATTATGCTCAATCTCAAAACTACACTACAGTCCCAATCAATAACCAATATCTCGTCACGTTACTTTTGAGCACTCTGATATCAAAACATGATTCTACAGGATGTTATATCAAAATAGAAATGTACAATATGCAAGATTATATACTGATTCCAACCCAAGCTCATGATAGAGTTATGAACCTCTGTATTCATCAAAGTTCGAAAGAATTCCTTTAAATGTTCTAAATCATGAGAATGTATTGGATAGATAACTTATGCATCGAAGATGTTAGTCGATGCTATCCTTTCTCATTTGTAAATATTTAAAGACAAAATATTTGTTCAGATATAAGGAAAACATAGTAGGTGATTAAGTACAAAATGGAAAATGGTGACTGTAAGATCTAACCAGTAAACTTCTGAGAACAAGATCCACACTCCTAAATCTCAATCAAACACACTTCCTATAGCCTATATCAATCACAGGACTTGTTTCCAAGTGGTGGAGGTCCCTTTCCACTTCTTGGAGCAACTCTAAGTTAACTCAATGCTTTAAAAACAAAAAAAAACATAATACTTATAGAAGTAAATGTCGAATCAAAATTACCTATTAAGATTAAAAGAAACATGAGTTCAAATAGCAAGTACATCAAAGTCTCCAATGTCTCCTGAGTGTAAATATTCTTACAACAAAAATTACATAATAATCCTTCTCAAGCTCGCTTACATACAAAGATCATCGGGCTTTTACACAGTTCACCCAATGAAAAATAGGCATAACTAAATAACTAGAAAAAGTAAACATAACTTCAAGGCTAAAATTAAGTTGTATAAAATATTCTTTGACAATATTCAAATGGATCATGGTTGAGCTCATCCTGATCATAGCATGATTGATGAAACTGATTCCTTTTTGAGTATAAGGAAATCAATTCTAGAACACTGAGAGTTAGACTGAACACACGCTGCCAAATAGAGTACCAAGTCGAGATGAAAAATTAACTACATAATAGCAAGTCCATGAAAGGTTTCTTGATGTGTTGTCCATCAATGTGTTAGAACCCCTCCTACCTGTCCATATGTTGTCAAAATCTATGAGTCCATATAAGGATTAGTAAAAAATAATCCTATGGCTATAAGTCTGTTAATATCTACTTAAGCTAATCGAAAGCACATGAAAATGACACTAAGTAAACATTCTACCTCCATTTGAAAAATAGCGTGGTTTGGAAGTGCAAACATGGTACAAAAGGATAAAAAGGGAGTAAATGTCGATAGAAGTAGGAAAATAGTATGTGTAAAATAGATACAAAAGTTGGAACCAACAAGTCCCTTTCAAGTGCGTCTAGTATTTCAACCATTATGTCTGATTGATGTTTCCATGCCTCATGTGACTACATAGACAAAATCCACACATGTATTGTCTGAGGCTGATAAAGCAACTAGATTTATTGAACTCATCCAACACATCTACCAACAGGTTCACAACATCTTGGAGAAGTCAAATGTAAACTACAAGTAGCGACATCATCAACATCGGGTGCCACACAAGTTTCAAGTGGGTGAGAAATTTTGGTTGTATTTGCAGAAATAACACCTTACCAGAGCCCATCAGAAGCTCATACCACTCTGATATGGGCCTTACACCATTACCAAGGTTTTGGTAGACAATGATTTTGAGCTCAACATTTCCCCATTCCTTGGCCTGCACCCAATGTTCAATATGGACTGTGTTCGAACATACTTTCCACCCTTACTGGACACATCATACATTGTAGAACAACTCATACCAATAGAGTTAAACCCAGGTTGCATGGAATAGGCTACAATTGATCGAATCATAGACACGCAGATTAAGAACACTCACCAACAGAAGATCCAATTGTATCAGGTTATCAAAGTTGGCCAACTCTTGCACCAAGGCAAGTGGATCACCAGGGACCAATTTTGGCATAGGTTTCCCCATCTCATGGAGGCATTCAATTTAATGGGGACCATTTATTCCTAAGGGGGGAGCACTAATCCAGGTGTATATTGGTGGCCAATCGCCTATTCCACTTGGACACCCACAACTATCTCTTTTAGTTTTTCAATTTCCTTAATTGTAGCACAATAAACTAGTTATGGTTTTTTTTCGAGGCCTAAACTTTTGGAGCTATTTTGAGGCCCTAAATGACATTTTTTTTTCGAAACTAGGATAACATGAGGCTTTGACCGATGTTTGCAGCCGAAATTTGTAGTCCTCAACTATATCTTTTTAACAAGGTATTTTGTGCATCAAACAGAGATTGTATGCCAAATTTACGACACTGGAAAGTTGATGTACCAATTTACCCAAACGAGGCCCATAGTTTTGGTGCTTCATCTCGTAGGGATAGGATTTTGGATTTTTAGGGTTTTCTATTATTTCTCAATAATAAATAGGCCTTAGAGCGTCATTGTAACATAGTTCAGAGGCATGTAGCCGCTACATATCTTCTCAGAGATAAGCTACCATCACCTGGCCTAGTTTATTTCCATTCTATATGTAAGCATATTTAAGTTCTTCGATATTAATGAAATGAAGTTTTATTCTTGTTTCATCTTTGCATTTATTTTTATATCTATATTATATTTCATTCCTGCATAAGTCTAGATCATTCAATTGCTTTTAAAATATTCTATTGTCCTCTTTAAGGACAACCCCCACCTTTTACATTCATGCATTTTTTCTTTATAACCAGTGCATTGTAATTGTAGTCATGTTCTTTAAGTGCCTCATAATAATTATTTCAATGGAATGCATGAAAATTTTGGTATTCAATCCTCTTTCTCACTAGTGAGAGCTTAGGATTGTTCATAAATGAAACAAAAATTTTATTGTCTTTTATCTCGATTAATATTCAAATGTCATGAGAACAGTTTCAAAGAAGGAATTATCACTACTATTATTCATTGTGGTTATAAACATCCATCATGGATGTCATGTCAAAATAAGTCTACTACATATATCACTATGTAGTTTTGTTAGAGTGATACCTGAGTTGATGCCTAATAGCATCATACATCTACCTCTTTTCTTCTTACCAATTCCCAAAAGGTGCCAATGCTACAACCTTTTTCTCTGACACGCCTAGTAACATCCTTGGGTGAAACTTGTGGAAAAGTACATAGGATTAGAAACTTTTATAGATTATGTTAAGGTGTAACTTTCTGAATTACCAATCCATATTTCTTAACTAACCATTAGATAAAATATTCATCATTACATAGAGTAACTTTAGTAAAGGAATAGTAAGTTACATAACCATTAACAATCATTGTTGTAACATCTTATCATAAACTTCTTGATGTAACCTTGAATCATTTTCATGATTCTTTTAATTCAACGAGTTAAGAATATACTTGGTCATGTAATGTGGCATCGTGCAAGGAATAAACACTACAATAATGACAAAATATACAATCACATCCTTGAACACCGATATGCCCTAGAAACCACATAGGGTGAAAAACAAAAAATTTTTAATTTTATTAAATGTTGATTATGTTTTTCACCCCTCACCCAATGGTTGTAAGGGATTCCATCCCTTGACCATTTTCATAAAATCTTACAAATAAATATCATCTTAAATATAACTTAACAAGTTGTAAGCCATTACAATCATCATGATATCATTTACCCACAAATCGTTGAGCATTGTGTCTTTGGGGCCTTGTTCTTCCCATGAGTGGATTATCCTACATCTGACATTCCTTCAATCTGCATAGAACGCTTGTTCATTGTTTGCCATAAAGTTAAACATAATCCATCTTTTGCATATGTTGTAGTATTTTCCTGCAAGTGTTACTGTCAACAACCTTTGATATTATGATTAGATCAAATATTAATCAAACTAATAATAATTATATACTAGTGATACTTCAACATCTATTCATGTGCATAAATTAAATGTAAACAAAATATCGTGACATGTCTCCTATAAAAAAACCTGCACATGCATTAATTAAAAGCATATAACTATCAAAGCATGTCTATATATAAATACCACATTAACTATTATTTCCCTCACACAAGAAAACATTATTTTCCAAAGGAAAACCACAATAGTTGTCCATATTCTTTTAAATGATACTAGCATCTTAGCTTTGATCTTCGTGCATGTAAGTATATAAACCTTATTCAAAACAACCTACACCCTCAGTTATTTCTTTGTATATGAAATTATGTAGCCTTTCCCAAAAGAGTTGATACAATAGATATAATTTTTATGCATACGAATGCATGTTCTTTTTTGAAAGAAAACTAACTTAATATATACTGTTCTCATACATGCAATTTCATGTTCTTTCCAAAATAGATTAACTGGACAACTATATTTCTTGTATGCAAAACACATTTTTCTTTCCAAATAAATCTAACTAAATCTTGAATACAAAAACATACACCTTTCTCAAAAAAATACAATAGAAATTACTTTTGTGCATATGTACACATGTTCTTTTCCAAGAACGCTAATGCATTAGCTTTCTTTTTCATGCATGCAAAAACACATTACTTTCCAAGATGTCTAGCTTAATAGCTATTATGTACATGCATGCAATTTCATTTTCAGGAAAGTCTATCACATCTAGTTATTCTTTTGATGCATGGAAATGCATATTCCCTTTTTAATAACTAACACAATAATTTGTTTCTTCCTGTGCATGAAAATTCACATATTCATTTCCAGAAATAAAATATTATAGATATTCTTCTTATGCACCTAAGAACATATTCTCTTTAAGAGTCTAATATTTCTCTTTAGAAATGCAATGCATAGGCAGCATGCAAATATCTCTTGCAATCTTTTAATGAAATAACTTTGTTTTTTTGTTTTTTCACATTTCACATGCATTTCCTTTTCATGGAGAATATCATGACTTCTTAAATATTTTTGTGTGTAGGGTTCACATGCAATCTCTTTTAAGAGAAACAACATTCCTAAATTATCTTGTTATATGCAAGAACAAAGCAAAGATTTTTAAGAATTTACGCACATATAACTTATCCTTTAAGTGTAATACTCATGAACTGGTGAATGGCTTGCTCTCATCCAAGGTGTTAGTATGCTTTGGCGTTTTCCAGGCTAGCTATATTCACCACATCAACAAATCCACATACACCTCCTTCAGGGCATCTACTCAATCCTTCTATAGAACAATCAACCGATAACAATCGATTGAAAGATTCTATGCTCGACGGCTTGAAATTGAATATATACTAACCATTATAGTGCGAGTTAATCCACTGTGCTACGACTTTCTTGAAGCTTGGAGAGACTGCAAAGAGCAATAATCTCCTAGCAACTTCTACTAGATTGGCTAGATTTCACTAAGGAAAAATCATAAATTACAAATTTCAATGATAGACACCATAAAAGTTTATTTTTCTTCCATGGGTTTGTGTGCTCCATGATATGACTAAAGAAGAATGTCAACAATACATGGCTACAGGGCAAACCGCTATTTCTCTTCTAACCTTTCTCTAAATCTCCTCCTCTCACATCAACAACAGAACCATGCTATTTAAAGTTTATTTCAGGGAAAACGAATAACATGAGCATGCAGGTAAATTGCAAAGAAAATAATTGCAACTCTAAAATACAATTTTTCAAAAAGAACAATCAAGTAGGATGGCTTTAAAAACTAAACCCCCATCCCTCTTGTGCACGCACAACATGTGAACCCTTAGAAAAGGCCTCCTCCCTCAGTTGATTTCATAAATAAGATAACTTATCAAGTTAGTTATAAACTACTTCACACGGTTCTTTGTTTCAACCGTTTCTTCACGTGTCAATCTATAATATTTTTACATTACTAAATCATGAATAAGTTCTAAGAGTAGGGATATTAAACAAACATTTAAAGTATGTTCTATTTAAGTAAAATAAAGGATTATCCAGGACGCGGCTACGAAGAATATGAAGATCAAAATCCAAGACATGACAGTCATTACATGCTTTAAAAGATTTAAAATTAACATATTTAGTTTTTTTTAATTAATTAATTATATATATATATATATATATATATATATACCATTCACATACATTTCAATTAAAATTTAAAATTAAATTTATTTATTATAATATTGATTTCTCTCATTTTTTAGTTAACGAAATTATAATAATTTTACACTTTTGCATTAAAAAGATTTGAAATGAATTAAAGTTATATATATATATATATATAATTTAATTTTAAATTATTTATTATAATATTGATTTCTCTAGTCCTTTTAGTTAACGAAATTATAATAATCTTACATTCTTGCATTCAAAAAAGATTTGAAATGAATCAGAATCAAAGTAATTCTCATTACTGTAAAATACACACCGTACGGGAAATTATGATCCTAGTGGACATGAATTATTACCATCGTCATCAGATATATGTTTCCTTTTAAGAATACAAGGTAATTACACTGAAATAAATAAATCGTTTATGGGATGGTGTGACATAAAGAGACCTATACGGATTATGAAAAGCCATCAAAGGAATATTTTTTTTATCAACTTAAAGGTATAATGGGCACAGCATGTAGCAGGCTGACATTTTGGATGACAGATTCAATAATGTTTTGGAAAAATGGTCACATTACAAGATAGTAAGAATTTTCTTCGCACAATAAATATAAGTAAATATGCTATTAAAAATTAATAATATAATAGTAACATAATAATATAATCAGTAATATATAATATTAGATATGTTAGTATATTTAATAAAAATATAATACACATTAAGAGGAAACCTATTAAAAAATTTACAAGTCGGAGAAAAGGATATTCAAATATGTGAGGAAGAGAATCAAGCTAGTATAATTCCAAACGTAACATAACATAAAGTTCAGGTGACATAAAGATACCTATAGTGGATTACGAAAAGCCTATAAGGCATGAACCATCAAAGAAAAAAAGAATTATCAAGTTGAAGGTATAATGAGCACGGCATGTAGGAGGCTGACATTTTGGATGTGAAATTCAATAATCTTTTGGAGAAATGGTCACACAAATAAATGAGTAAGAATTTTCTTCGATAAAATTTATTGCACACTAAATATAAATAAATATTATATTAAAAATAAATAATATAATAGTAACATAATAATATAATCAATAATTTATAATATTAAATATCTGGTATATTTAATAAAAATATAATACACATTATCATGGAAACTTATTAAAAAAATTACAAGTTGGCGGAGGGGATATTCAAATATGCGAGGAGAATCAAGCTTACTAGTATAATTCCAAACCCAACATGTAACATGAAGTTCGCCATATAGATTTTTTTATTTTTTTATTTATTTGTAGAAGAAATGCAGCAAAAACATTTAATGCGAAAGAATATATGGTAATTTTAAATTTTTTAATCTTTTTATTATTTATTTTTAAAAGTGGCATATTTATATAAAGGTATTTCGTTATATTTAATTTTGTTGAAAATATCTTATAATGAGTAGTGTTTAAGTATGTTTTTGGAATTTTTTTTGGTTTTTTTTTCGATCTAATTTTTTAAAAATTTCGCAGGGATTCATTGAAATCACAAATTTGACAAGTGAAATCTTTACAGTTCAAGTGCAGGTGTTGAATCCATATATGTGGTCGAAAAACCACCTTAAAAACACAAATCAAGATTTGGCCACAATTGTTTTCACCACATTCCGCTAGAAATACATCGGAAACTCCAAAAAAACACACTTAAAGACTACTCCTTTTTTATAATATTATCCATTATCATAGTCATATAAATTAAATATGTAGTAAATGTAAATCAAGTTATAAGAAACATCAAAACACTTATTTCACCGTACATTTCAAATTGCTAATATATATATTAACTAAATTATAAATTTATTTAAGATAATCATCATTATTATTAATGATAAAAATGAATTTTTTTTTGCTAGTGCAAGAGACAAACCTTTCATTAAGTCAAAACTGATTTACAATATTTACACACCCCCACGAAAGCCATCGTGAAGTCAACCAATGGTACGGAGAGAAAAACAACCAAAACCCACGGAATACAAACTCGAGAAAAGAGCCCCGTAAAGTGCTCGGAGAAAAATAAACCGACCTCGCGCTCATAACAGAAATCTAAAACAACAAAACTTTAACATAACCCGACGGTCCGCCCTGAACCCCAGGGCCCCACAAACATGCCCGAAGAAAATTGACCGTAGATCTTCATCGACAGATCCAACGGTGGAGATGGATATCACGGAACTGTAAATGCCGCCATTTAACATGCGATCACGACGGTTTTACAAACTGTACTACTGCCACGCATCCATTAATGATTGTGATCGCTGCAAAAAGGAAGATACCGCTTACCACTCACGGGGCATGCGAAAACCCCCCAGGAAACTGGAAACTAGAAACCACGCACCAAACCAGATTGTCAGAGATAATGTGAGAAGAGGCCTTGGTTAGTCTGTCTGAAACTCTAAGAGAATAGCTACCCACTTTGTCGTCACCGAGGCTGTGAGTGAACTTGCTTCTGGGACCAATAGACCGCCAAAGCATGCTGAACCCTGTAAACCTTAGAAAGTCTACTTCTCTGCTCATGCCGCTCCAGGGTTGTCAGTATTACATTCCAGGGTCCTGTTTCTGAATATCAACCTATCTTCTTCGGCTTGATCATGGCATTTCGCCTTAAGAACCAGACCAGTTAGCTCTTGCCAATTTGTTGCAAACTCTTCCTCTGCGCAATTCACTCCTTGATTGGCCAGAAGGTCCGCCAGCTTGTTGGCCATCCTTCGAACATGTTTGAAGGTAATGGTACGGAGGCCTTGAAGGTGGTTGTGGATCCTTAGAAATATCTGATTGAGCCTCCAGTTCTTAGAGACCTTTTCCGAAGCAGTACCCCAGCTGATCTTCTTGACAGAGTTTATGATTATCTCAGAATCCGCTTCCACTATCACATTATGACGATTATTTAGAAGCAAGTATTCTAAACAATGTTCCATAGCCATAATTTCTGCCACATTGTTGGTGGATTTTCCAAGATGGCCATGGAAAATAAACAAGATATTCCCTTTTTCATCCCTTAGAATGCTGCCATGACCCACAAAACTCAGGTTGCCCTTTGAGGCTCTGTCAATGTTGAACTTTAAAAATCATTTGGGGGGAGGCTACCAATAATTGAGCTCTGAGTCTTTGAAAAGATTCTTCCCTCCCAGGCTTTAAGGAATCAACCTTTGTAGTCCAAGCTGACAGAGAATCCTCCAGTCATAGGCTGAGGGAGGATTCATAGGAAGATTCTGGACAATGGAGCTTACAGTCTCCTAAAGTTGTTTTAGGATCTGATTAAGAAGGTGCAGGGGCGGTTTTTTTTCCTCCTTGAATATCCTGTTATTCCTTTCTTTCCAAGTATTCCAGATTATGAATCCTAGAGTAAGAGCCCAGGCAATGCTAAGAACTTCGTTATTTGTGAAATTTCTCCTCCAATTGTTCAGGGTGTTGGTGATGCTTCCAAGGTCTCTATCTGACTGCTGGAATATGGAGGCAAAGGAATCCCATAGCTTGGAGGGAAAGGAGTAGTTGTTGATAATATGCTCCATTGTTTCCTCTTGCATTTCACAAAGCTGGCACCTGGAGGGCCCCAGAATACCTCTTTTCCTAATATTGTCCCAAGTCAAAAATTTTCTGTGTTGCACCAGCCATGTGAAGAGTTTAATTTTCATCCACCCTTGTTGTCTCCAAAGTCTTTGCCAAGCTTTATCCGGAGCCTGGGAAGCCAACCCAAGGAGAATTTTTTTTGCCTCCTTAAGATTGTAGGCACCCTCATTGTTATTGCCCCATCTTAACTGGTCATTCCCTTCAGAAGCTAAAATTTTCCTTCTATTTAACTCTTGCATTATTATATCAGCTTTGTCTTTTAAGGGGTTGTCATCTCTAAGATCTAAATTCCTCCATTGTCTCCACTTTCCTGCATTGTTGGTTCGATCCCAAAAATCCTTGACTTTGATTAATCCTTTAGCGTCTGTCTCTGCCTTCAGTTCCTTTAATTCTTCTTTCAATAGAATGGGTTCCTGTTGCCATCTGTCCTCCCAAAACAGAGCTAAGTTTCCCTCTCTAATTTCCCAGAAGCCATTCTATTGAACTAGACATCTATTGTCCCAGGCCTTGTTCCAGATGTGTGATCCCTTGATATTACCATCCATTCTTATATGATCCTCACTAGGCCATGTACTAGCATATTTTTCTTTCCAGATTGTAGCCCATTGAGCCTTTGGTTCTTTTAGCTAGTGCCACCATAATTTTGCCCCTAAAGCTTTGCTTAGAATTTTAGGATCATCTAATCCTAGTCCTCCATAATTTCTGGGCTTGCAGACATTTTCCCAAGCTACCATGGCCCATTTTTTCTTTGCTTCCCCCTTTCCCCAGAGGAAGTTTCTGTGAATGCTTCTGATAAGCTGCAGAACTCCTTTGGGAGCTAGGAGAATCGAAAACATAAAAGCTGGGATTGCTTGTAGAACAACCTTTGTGAGAAGTAGTCTGCCTGCAAGGTTTAAGGATCTAAACGTCCATTTTCTGATTTTGTCTTGCAGTTTGTTAATCATTGAATCCCAGATGCTTTTGTGAAGTGGCTTAGAAGTAAGGGGGATCCCAAAATATTTATAGGGAAGAGAAGCTCTTTGAAAGCCCAGAATTGTGGCAATATTCTTTTGAATGGCAATATTAGTATTAAAGAAAAAGATCTTGGATTTGGTGAGATTAACTTCCATACTTGAAGCCTTGGAAAATTCATTTAGAATCTGTTTGAATGCATGAGCTTCTTTGACAGTAGGGATTCCTTGTAGCATCGTGTCATCCACAAACTGTTGATGCGTCCACGCCTGACCCCTGTCAGTAAGTTGGAGACCTTTGATCTTTCCAACTTCTTTGGCATGATTGATAGATCGACCCAGTCCTTCCATCATAAGGATGAAAAGGAAGGGAGAAAGTGGGTCCCCCTGTCTGAGGCATCTTGAGGGAAGAAAAGTTTCAGAGGGAGAGCCATTGACTAGAATAGAGAAATGTGAGGAAGTGACCAGGGCCATAATCCATCTTACCGAGTTGTGATCAAACCCAAAGGCTATAAGCATTTTTTGATATAGTCCCAACTTAGTTTACCATAGGCTTTAGCAATGTCCAATTGCATGATCATACCAGCCTTTCGGTTGATAGTCAGAGAATGAACCACCTTGTGAGCTTGAATAATATTGTTGAGAATTTGCCTTCCTTCTACATAACCAGCTTGTTCCACAGAAGCCAGAGATGGAAGGAGAGGTTTTAGTCTATTGGCCACCACTTTTGAAATTATCTTGTAGACCACATTACATAAAGCTATTGGTCTAAACTTGTCCGAAGTTTGAGCAGCCTCCTGCTTGGGGATAAGAGAAATGAAAGAAGTGTTTAGAGCTTTCAGAATAGTTTTATTCATCCTGGAATCTTCTACCACATTTAAAATATCCTTTTTAACAATGCTCCAGTAGGCTTTGAAGAAATCAACATTGAAACCATCTGGGCCCAGTGCTTTGCCATTTTGTATCTCTTTGAGCACCTCGCTAACTTCCTCTTCGGTTACTAGCTTGTTGAGGTTGAAATTGTCCTCATTGGACACCAGCCTAGGAATGTGTCTAGTGAAGTTTCTGATGGAGTTCTCTCTATTATAACAAGTTTCTTTGGCAATGTCTTGAAAGTGCTTGACCAGAGCTTTTTCAATTTCAGCATGAGAGTTGTGAAGAATACCTCTCTCATCCTTGATCACTGAAATTCTGTTATGAACTCTATTTGCCATTGTGGATCTATGGAAGAAGCTAGTATTTCTTTCTCCCTCTTTGAGCCATTGAACCCTCGACTTTTGCCTCCAAAATATTTCCTCTTGTTTGCACAATTCCTCCCATTCTTGATGGCATTTGGTGACTTGCTCATTCTTTATTTCATCAAAGCCATCTGTGATAATGGCTTGGTTGAGTTCCTGCATTTTTCCTTCTACTTCTTTTTTGGCTACAAAAATGTTTCCATGTTCCTTCTTGTTCCATTCCTTGAGCTTAAGCTTAATGTATTTTAGTCTTTTTTGAAGAATGAACATATTAGGGCCTTGGATATTCAAATATTCTGCCCACCATTTAGTTATATTGCTATTGAAGTCTGGATGAGAGAGCCAGATGTTTTCAAAGTGAAAAGGTCTATTTCTTGGAGTACCAATACTCTGCACCTCCAGATAAATCGGCCAGTGGTCAGATCCTCCAAAGGGTAGGATTCTTGCTGAGATTTCCTTATTATTGAGCATAAGATCCTCAGATATCATGAATTTGTCTAGTTTTGAAGCCACCTGAGACTCTCCTCCTCTTTTGTTGTTCCAAGTAAAAATTCCATTACTGGTTGTAACGTCCACTAACTTCATCATGTCTGCGAAAGACTGGAACCTCAGGGAGTCTTGACTTTGAGTTCTAGTTCCCCCTTTTTTCTTTGAAAGCAATTTAATCATATTAATATCTCCTCCCAGTATCCAAGGCTTACCTACATGTCTATCCCTAAGCTCTTCCAGATGAATTGAGAAAATTTTATTTTCCTTCCAATCTTTGGGGTCCATACACATTGGTTATTAGATAAGTTTCCTTATCTCCAACAGGCTGGATGACCATCGAGAGATAATCTTGAGATGTTTTAGCATCTAAAATTTCTATTTTCTTAGGATTCCAAATGGTGAGAATACCTCCTTCTGTATTCTCTACTTTGACTTCCAGAAACTCATAGTTATTGAGCCACTTGCTGTGAATCTCTTTTAATTTATGAATGGAACATTTGATTTCCTGAATGAAGATCACATCCAGAGCTATTTGTTTCATTTTTTTACTAACCAGTCTTTGTTTCCTTTTACTACCAAGACCTCTAATATTCCAAGAAGTAAACTTCATTATTAAAGATTAGTGAAGGAGTAGCTAGTTAGATCTTTCAACTTGCCTGAATCTATCATTATCTTTCCACATTCCATTAATAGCTTGTTCTACTTTTTCCTGCCTCTTTTTTTTCCCCGCTTTCTGGGTGCTAATATAGGTATGGGTTTTACCATTTTACCCCCTCATTGCTCTGCTTTTCCTTGCTCCTTTGCCTCTCTAGTCCTTTATTTTGAGTTTTCCATAAATATAGCTGTTGGACTTTGTTGAACTCCTCAGGAGGTAAAGACTCTATCCCTTCTTTAGTTCCTTGAATCAAGAAATCTTCCAAGTCAAGATTCGCTTTCTCAAGAATTTCCTATAGTTCTTGGTCCTCCGTTTCCATCTCACTGGGGGTCATCTACTGATCCATTTTTGTTTCAACATCGATCACCATCGCTTCTGTCTGCAGAATCTTATCTGGTGTTTGTTCCTTGTCCTCTACTTTCTTCCCTTCCATTAATTTTTCCCCTTTCATCTGGTTTGTTGTATTATCTTCTTCTTCCACTTCCAAGACTCAGAACCTATTCTGGCTATTTTGTTGTCCTACAGATTTCTATGCTTTTGTTCCCTTCTTGTTTCCTTTTCCCTTGTGTGCCATTTTGTGAAAGCCTTCAGAGTCTTTCATAGCATTTTCTTTACTCTTAATCTCTATTTTGGAGAGAGGGCAATCCCTGAACAGGTGTCCATGTTCATGACATTTGCGGCATCTGAATGGAATGTGTTCGTAGTCTATGGTTTGAACCCATTCTTCATCATGAACTTCCAAGATTATCTCATCTAGAAGAGCTCCAGAGAGGTCCATCTCCACACAGATCCAAGAAAAGGAAGTATACTTTCCCCTCCTAGTGGCTTTAGACAGAAGCTTTAACAAACCGACCTAGCTTATTTCCTATGGCTGTTAATGATTTTGTTTGCCAATAATCAAACGGAAGAGAATAGAGCCTTACCTAAACAGGCGCTGAAGTAAAGGTCTCACGTTCTGGGACAAAATTCATGATCTAAGGTCTCATATAGAGACCCGCAGTAGCAAAGAAGTATGGCCCACCTTCAAAAACTCTTTCCTTGTCTTCGATATTCGCAAAAACCATGGTAAAGAATCCCTTTGAACCTAAGTGTAGGTCAATGTTTCCTTTCGGTTTCCAGTGGTATCTTATCCACATTTGTAAGGATTTTTTAGTGGGCCATAAACCCATGAATTTGTAGATGATTACATAGGTTTGCATATATTCCCTATGCTCTTGCAGAGCAGGCTCATTTAACGTGACTCTGGGAGTAACTGTAGCTTTGGGCTTACATGGGCCCATGTGTGCTTTGATTTTTGTTCCCTGTTCTTTGTCTTCTTCCTCATTCTCTCTAATAATACTTTTCACCTTGGATTCCTGTCCATTTTGTTCCTCTTCACTGTTCTTATTCCTTCCCATTGAAGGTCCCCTGTCATTTTCCATGGGTTTTTTTCCTTTGCTGATCACGGCTTGCTTGAAGGAGGGAGTGGAGCTCCCTCCTCTGTGCCCCTCCATGGAGCGCTGCCTCCGCAGCTACTCTGAAACCCTATTAATTTTTTTCCCACACTTCGCCCTCCACAAAGAAGGAAAATGTCCTTTTTTTCCAACGTTATGTAATGATAAAAAACAATTAACATAAGATAAACATATGTATATTTTAATGGAAAATCATGTAAATTATAAGATTCTTAACAATAGAGATTCAACTCCACTTTATTAAGGATGTTTTTCATTTGTAAATAGGTTTTCTTATAATACCATGTGCAAATAGCATGGCTTACTCATACCACATGTCCCTCAAAAAAATTAGTTTTTAATTAATAAATTTAATTAAAATTACAAAAATTGCACAACTACTTTGAAAATATATTTCAATATTTGATTTATATATATTACTAAAATTGTTTTCTAATATTAGTTAAATCTCTAACATACATTTAATAATTATTGATGATTAAATTTAATTTGTAGAAACTTTATTCCAAAATAAACATACCTATTCATACAATTATTGAATTAAAAATGATTTATTTTATGAAAATGAAATCCAAAAGAAAATAAAAATACACCATGATAAATAAAATTAGCATACCTATTGATATAATTATTAAATTAAAAATTATCTATTTCATGAAAAAAATATCCTGAAGGGAAAAAAACACACCATGATAAATAACTTGATTAAAAAATAAAAATGGCCTTTGTTTGGGAAAAATAATAGGTTTGATTGATCAGTAGTTAGAATGAGAAACCTTACTGACATAACTTTTGCTAGAATCAGTTAATTAATGCTAGCTCATTAGCTAAAGATATAATCATTCATTCTCGATAGACGTATATCAATCACATGCACAACCACGTTAGTAAATATAGTTGAAATACTAAGACAAGTGTGTATCTGATAAATTTAATAAGAATATTTATAATCATAACAATATTCATAAATATATAAAAATAAAAACAATATTACAAAACATTAATTATAATATTATAAAGGAGTTGATTATAATATTAATTATTATATTATAAAATATTGTATAACCATAATAATAATAACAACAACCATATTATGATTATAAGATTAATTATTATATTATAAAATATTTTATCATTATAACAATATTAAAAATAATATTAATAACAATAATATTATTATAATAGCAAATTATTCATTATAATATTATTATAAAATATTATTATTAATAATAAAATATTAATTATAATATTATAATATTATTATAAAATATTTTATAATATAATAAGTGATTTTATAATCAATATTGATTTATAATAATTGATATAATAATCAATATTTTATAATATTATAGTTAAAATTTTATTAATCTTATAATTAATAATTTGTAATATTATTTTTATTTTTATATATTTATCAATATAAATACTAGTATAATAATATTATAAAATATTTTATTAATTCGAAGAAATAAAAAATAATAATTAATTAATAATAATAAACCAAAAGGATTAGTAAACTCAAGGAATGTGTATTATAAATTCCGTGGAGTAAACCCTATGGATTATTTAATAACATGAGATTAATATTATAAACACTAGGGATTTAAAACCTAAGGGATTAATATTATACACTTAAGGGATTAATAAACCCTAATTTTGTAATGATTAGAGGCAACATTATTTTGAATTTGCTACAATGAGTATGAAATTAATTGTCATATTACAACAATGTTTATCATAATGTGACATTGAAAAATTGCAATGTAATATAATTTTCCAACAACAGTTGTCATATCACTTGTCAAAATGCGACAATGTTTGTCATAATGTGACGTTTGATAGATTTCTTCACTATTCAAATGTCACAACATTAAACCCTAATGCTATTTTAAACATAAGGGATTAGTAAACTCAAGGGACTAATATAATAAACCCTAGGTATTAAAAACCCTAGGGATTATAAACGTTAGGAATTAATATTATAAACTCAAATAATTAATAAACCCAAGGGATTAATATTATAAACCAAAGGGATATATAAACCCTAATTTATAATGTTCACATGCGACATTAAATAAATTTCTATTTAATGTAACATTGCAAGAATGAGTATCAAATTAATTTTCACCTTATGAGAATGTTTGTCGCAATCCAATGTTGGTTTCATTTTTCTTACATGCAAACATCATAATATGAAGACCTACAGTAGTGTCGCAATGCGATGTTGCAAAAAATCTAATATAAAGAAAGTTTCATACAATGATTGTCATGTTACTTGTCACATTGTGATATGATTATAAAATACAATATTAATTATAATATTATAAAATCTTGATTATAATATTAATTATTACACTATAAATTATTTTATAGTAATTATAAGAATAAAATATATAATATATGAATAAAAATAATAATATCAATAATATTCTTATAATAATAAAATATTAATTATAATATTATAAAATATTCAACAACAACCACCATAAGCATTGTAGTAATAAAAATCTAATTAATAATAATAATAAAAATAATGAGTCTAATAATAATAATATAATAATAAACCAAAAGGATTAGTAAATCAAGGGATTCTTATTATAAACCCTAGGAATTAAAGCTTAGGGATTATTTAATAACCTAGGGATTGATGTTATAAACTCTAAGGATTTAAAACCCAAGTGATGAGTATTATACACCCAAGGAATTAATGAACTCTAAATTTGTATTTTTTGGAGGCAACATTGGTTTGAATTTGTCACAATGAGTTTGAAATTAATTGTCAACTTGTGACAATATTTATCATAATGTGATGTTGAGAAAATGCAAAGTAATGTAACTTTCCAACAATGATTGTCATACCACTTACCAAAATGCGAAAATGTTTTTCATAATGGAGTGTTCAATAGATTTCTTCATCATTCAAGTGTGACACATTAAACCTTAATGTTATTTTAAGCACAAGGGATTACTAAACCCAAGGGAATAATATTATAAACCCTAAGTATTAAAAACCCTGGGGATTAATATCACTAATCATGGGGATTATAAACCCTAGGAATTAATATTATAATCCCAAAGAATTAATAAACCCAATGGATTAATATTATGAACCAAATGGATATATACCCCCTAATTTTGTAATGTTGACAGGTGACATAAAATAAATTTCCATGTAATGTAACATTCCAAGAATGAATATTAAATTAATTGTCATTTTTCGACAATGTTTATCACAATCCAATGTTGGTTTCATTTTTCTAGCATGCAAACATCACAATGTGAAGCCCTACTACAATGCCCCATTGTCGCGTTAAAAATTCCAGTGTAATGTAAGGTTCCAACAACGATTGTCATATTGCTTTTCACATTGTGATAATGTTTGTCGTAATGTGATGTTGATAAATTGCAAGGTAATGTAACTTTGCAACAATGACTGTCACATTACTTATCAAATTACAACAATGTTTGTCATAATGCATCATTGGATACATTTCTTCACCATTCAAATTTCATAATATTAAACGTTAATGTTATTTTAAATATAAGGGATTAGTAAACCAAAAGGACCAATATTATAAATCCTAGGGATTAATATTATAAACCCCGGGGATTATAAACCTAAGGAATTATTAAAGACAAGGGATTATATTAGAAACCCAAGGGATATATAAACCCTAAATTTGTAATGTTGAGAGGTGATATTAAATTAATTGTAATGTAATGTAACATTGCAATAATCAATATCAAATTAATTACATCTCACAAAATTGTTTGTTACAATCCAGCATTCGTTTGATTTTTCTCGCATGCATACATCACAATGGGAAGCCCTATTGTAGTGTCACAATGTGAAGTTGAAAAAATTTCAATGTAATGTAAGGTTCCAACAATGATTATGATATTGCTTGTTACATTGTGACATTGTTTGTCACAATGCACCATTGGATAGATTTCTACACCATTCAAACATTAGAACATTAAGCCCTAGCTTTATTATAAACCCTAGGGATTGAAAACCTAAAGGATTAATATTATAAACCCTAGGAATTTTAAACCAAAGGTATTAACATTACAAATCCAAGGAATTAATAAACCGAAGGGATTAATAAACCCTAATTTTCTAATGTTTAGATCGAACTTCGAATGAATTGCAATGTATTCTAACATTGCAATATTGAGTATCAGAGTAATTTCCATCTTGAAACAATGTTTGTGGCAATGCGACATTTGACTGATTTTTGTACCATACATATTACGAATGTTAGAATACAAAGGCCTATTATAGTGTTGAAATGTGAGGTTGAAATATTTTCAATTTAATGTAAGGTTCCAGCAATGATTGGCATATCGCCTATCACATTACGACAATGTTTGTCAGAATGCCACTGTGCATGCATTTCTACGCCATTCAAATATCACAACATCAACCCCTAATGTTATACCATATATTATAAACCTTAACAATATAATACCAATATTATAAACCATAACATTAAACTCAATATTAAAACCATAATATTAAAGCTAATATTACAAAGCAAAATATTTAAATTAATGCTATAAAGCCCAATATTCAACCATAATATTCTAATGCGGCAATGCAACACAATATGAAGCATAATCCTAGAAGCCCTAATTCTAAACCCTAATTTTGTAATTTTGAGAGGGGAAATTGAATAAGTTGTAATGTAATGTCACCTTGAGACAATAAGTATGAGATTTATTGTTATCGTGCCATAATGTCCGTCACAATGGTTCACCATGGTAGTTATGCTAGATTTTTTTTTACTAAGATGCCCATATTGACTATAATTCGCCATGGCAACAAAAGTCAACCATATTTAGAATGTGTTAATGTATAAATATCATAAACCCTAAAATAACGACATTTTCTTTTATAGCTTGTCACATTGCTACAATGTTTGTCATAATGCTACGCTCGATAGGTTTCTTTACCATTCAAATATATTAACATTAAATCTTAATGTTATTATGAACCCAAGGAATTGGTAAAACCAAGGAACTAATGTTATAAACCCTAAGGATTAAAAACCTTAACAATCTTTATTATAAATTTTATGGATTATAAACCTAAGGAATCAATATTAAAAACCCAAGGAATTAATAAACCCAAAGAGTTATTATTATAAATCCAAAGGATTAATAAACCCTAATTTTATAATGTTAAGAGATGACATTAAATAAATTGTGATGTAAAAAATTAATATACCTATTAGTATAATATTATTAATATTAAATTAATATTATTTTATTAATATTAATGATATATTAATATTAATAATAATACTAATTTTAATTTTAAACTTTAAGATGAAATCTGAAGATTAAGATTAATGTTAAACCGGTTAATATTGATTTTTATGCTATTTTATACCGATTGAAATTCATTTAAAGTCCATAATATATAATTAAACAATTTAAATTTATTTATTTTTAAATATAAGACCCCGACCCCCAAGCCATCCTATTGCGCGCCTAGTGCTCTATCTGTGTCCGTTCTGACCTTAGTCGCTTGCCCTTCCCTAGCAGAAGGAAGGCCCCGACGCTGACCTGTTGCACTCCTAGTATTCTTGATTATATATTTAAATAAAAAGGTATTTAAATCATAGTTACCAAATACGGCCAAATCACGGTTAAAAATACGAAAATTCGCCCGTACGATTCGAATACCGAATAGTTCGATAAAATTCGATCCGGTTCGTAGTATACGTGCTTAACGATTTGGGTGCATGTATGGTTCATTACCTAGCATAGTTAATGGCCGCGGTTTATTAACTAAAGAACAAATAGATTGCTGTGGTATGGCATGCTGCAGAAAAAAAACAAAAATTGTTGCAGTATGGCATGCTGCAGAGTAAAACAAAAATTGTTACAGTATGGCATGCAACAGAGAAAAACAAAAATTGTTGCGGTATGTCAAGCAGCAGAGAAAGACAAAAGATTCACCAGTGGATTGTTCATTAGCTAAACAAAAATAGATTGCTGCTGTATGGCATGCACACATAGGAAAATAGAAATCGATGTATGGCATGCACGCATAGGAAAATAGAAATTGCTGCAACCCAGCTAAAAACATAAAAAATCGTTGCTTTATAGCATGCACAGAGCTAAAAACATAAAAATTAGGAGACTTATGGGTTACTTAGATTTTATAGGTTAAATGAGTAATAACAGTTACGATCAAAATTCCCAATCTCAAAGGTAAGTTGTAGAGCTATGAGCATTGATGTTATTAAATCTTATTTTCTGGTTAGATTTTTCCCACTGACAAAGAAGGAAATGGAAGTATTTAAATTAGAAAATTTCTTTTTTCAAAAATAAGCAGTTGATTTTTTTTATAAAATAAATTTGAATATTAATTTTCTAAATAGAGAAAGATTTTACATTAATGAATATTTGAAATCAAAGAAAAAATATAAGTTCTTGAAAAGAGTATATCGTTTAGAGGAAAATGCATAGAACGATATTTTCTGGTTAGATTTTTCCTACTCATAGAAAAGAAAATGGAAGTATTTAAATTATAATTATTTTTTTCAAAGATGAGAGGTTGATTTTTCTATAAAATAAATTTGAATATTAATTTTCTAAATAAACAAGGATTTTATATTAATAAAATTTTGAAATCAAAGAAAGAATATAGGTTTTTGAAAAGAGTATATAGTTTGGAGGGAAATGCACAGAAAAAGAAATGGAAGTACCTAAATTAGAAAATTTCTTTAAGAATATAGGTTTTTGAAAAGAGTATATAGTTTGGAGGGAAGAGGTGAGTGTAAATTCTTTTTGAGTAGATTAGGTTCTGAAGATTTTTTATTATATACAATTATAAGTTATATAAAATTCAAAATAAATTAGAAAGAAAATAGCTAAAAATATTTTTAAAATATATTATTTAAAAAATGTTTAAGAAGTATATTATCGAATTTTTTTCGAATTGAAAATTTTTCATTCGAATTTTTATCATATCGAATTTGAATCCGAATCGAATTCAAATTCGAATTTGGTAACTATGATTTAAATTTGTCTAAGGCTTCATTGATGTCAATGGCCTTCAAAAACATATATCTTTTGAAGTCAAATGCAACAGGCTTCTCTTCGTCCTTGTTCCCTAATTCATCCACAAGTTGTAACAGTGTCGTTACACTACGATTGCATCTCATATGGATGAGAGATGGAGGCATTGTCTTATAAGAACTAACTGTCTCTCATATTTTATTTGTAGTATTCACTTGCACTAACGAAGATTTGAAGCTGTAGTTGGGCATGCCCACAGACGCTGGATTGTTATTAACAGAGGAGACATCTCAATTGCACAGGCCGATGGCATGACTGATTCCTCAGACCCACCTACGAGTTCGCAAGAAGTGATGCATTATATGGGTTACACGCTTTCCCCAAACCAGGAGTGCATACCCCATTGCTTCATGAATTTTTTTCAGGGTGCCTAAGGCTTACACATATTCGGGTTGATAGAGATCCAGAAGTTTCTAGAGTTGCATATTATTTACATCCAAGTCAAAAATGGTTTGGAACCCACACTTCCGCGACGAACTCCTGGTTAGCATTTTGTCAAACCCTTCAAAACTGACTCGTTTATAATTTACAATTTTATACGGCCGAGTTTCAACCAAATTCGAGTTTCCATCAATGTGGACAAGATATCATGATATAAAAATGGAATATTTTCAGGTATATTTTTACATGTCCCCTGATTGTACATGTGTATATATAGGGGACTGTGGTTTATAGTTTATATAGGTACGACCGAACCTAAATTTGGATCGGAGAAACCACCACCATTAAAATGGTTGGTTATTATTTAATACTAACGGGGGTTGATATAATAAGAGAAAGCCCACCGTAAGAGTGAGAAATAAAAATATTACGGATTTCATTTTGTTGCAATGTGTTGCCATAAAGAATATAGCGTGGAATCTCTCGGAAGTTAAGGAAGCCTGTACTATCCATGCTGAAAGGAGAACTGTCGAGGAAGTTGCAATGGGAAAACAAGAATTACTTTCTTTAGTACCTGCAATGAAGACTCGGGAATTACTCTTTTTAATGCCTACCATTAAAGCAAGAACTAGAGCTTCTGACTGTCTCAAGCAGGATGTTGGGGTTAGAAAATTAGACTACATGGCTTCTGCTTGGCAGCATGACCATTATCCATTCTCCATAACAGAAAAATTCTTGTTGAGCTATGAAGCATTGATAGTTTAATGAAAATGTTATATTTTCTATGTATGAACTCTATCTCATAATTTCCGGAAATGGAAAAGTTCAAGGGAAAGAATGTTGAAAATAGAAATGGCATGACAACATGAATTCCGTAGAAAAATGGGTATTTGTTGGAAATAATGTTAAGCTTGTTAATGTAATCTGATGCAGGAACATCTGGACTTAGCAAACAATGTGAAGGTTTGTTCACATGTTGTGGCTAAACAAGTTGAATTTCACTGACTTGGGTGGTCAAAATTCAGTTTTAACCGAGAGGGTTGGATCTCTCAAGAAAATGATCTGTATTTCATTATTGTAATAGTTATGGAATTGTCTTATTTTAGATTAAGGGATAAGTTGTTAGCATAAGTGTGCACTGGAGCTTGAAAATAGAGATTTGATGGTTAGAATGATCAAAATAGAGATTGAATTGTTAACATAATTAGAATAGGATTCGACTCATAAAATGAAAAAAATTGTAGTGGAAAGAGGAGAACAGAGTGGATTGAGGATTGAGGGAGGCAAGAGTCGAGTGATAGAGAGGGCTTTTCAAGATTGAAACAGGCGTCTGTCAAGCATTGTAATCGAGCCAAAGGCTGAGAGTCTGTAACTATTATTGTATTGAATAATTGATGTCGCGTGCAGTTATGTGTTAATTCCATTGAGAACTCTCGTTTTGCCTCTGTTTATTTGTATTCTAAACAAAATCAAGGATTTTTCTCTGTTTCATGTTTTAGATAATAAACCTTAGCATTCAAAGGTTAGTTGGAATCCTTAGTGTTAATAACTATGGCTAAAGCCTGCACTAATCCCAGCCATCGATCCATGTTCCAAACAATGGTGCAATATCACGCCGACTGTTGGATTATCCCCACATCACATCTCATCGCAATATTCATTTGCAAGTGGACAGAATTTAGGCCTTTAGGAAATGCGATGTGCAATCACCGATTTATCGCATCACAATAATTCATTTACAAGAGAACAGACCTCAGGCCTTAAGACCATGAAATGTGTGATCGTCGATCCATCACATCGCAAATATTTCATTTATAATTGAATGGACCTCGGGCATTGGGTAAGTGCGATGTGCAATGTGCGATGCGATTGCTGATTAATTCGCATCACAATGATTCAAAGGTGGAAGTACCAGGCCCTAAGCCCTTGCAATTTGCGACTGGGATATGTTATGGACCGTCGGATCAAATGTGCTGTGATCTATGGTGTACCACCAAGCGGCTCTATGGAAAGGGGAAATATCAGTTGTTCGGCTTATTAAAGAAGATCAAAGTACGCAACGGAAATGCCTGAACATAAAGGGAAAAGGTAACGCTAGGCCGATTGTTGATAAATTGAAGAACAATTGACCTCCTGTGTCATTTGTGGTATCAGAGCACAGAGATTAAGGTTAATTGCAGTAAACATGCTTCCAAGGAGAGGCGCTGGCATTAGTTGAGGAAGGCCTAAAGCAAATTCAGTTCTGCTGGAAGAGATCTAGAGTTTGCGTACGAGGATGGAAACAATTGATACTGCTACGAGAAGAACACCTGATGAAGGAGTTGACAATGCAAAAGAAGAATCTTCCGAGGAAGAAGAAGAGGAGGAAAATGAAACTACCAAAGTTATTAAGATGTTGGCGAAAATAGGAGGAAAACCAAAGTTGGAAATTCCTACATATGAAGGGAGTCTCAATGCAAAAGAGCTAATGGATTGGATCAGTTCATTAGACAATTATTTTGACTATGAAGAAGACGTTGCCGACAAAAAGAAGGTGAAATTTGCAATTACCAGATTGAAGGGTCATGCAACTATTTGGTGGGTTGAAATACAAACATCCAGAAAAAGAAAAGGAAAGTCCAAGATCAAGAAATGGGACAAAATGGTGAATAAAATGAAAGCTAAATTTATGCCTAAAGATTATCAGTTAAATCTTTTTAAATAGTTACAGAATTTAAGGGAAAAAGAAATGTTTGTTAAAGAATACACAGAAGAGTTTTATAGATTGAGTATTAGAGCATGACATGCAAAGAATGACATGGAGAAGGTAGCGAGATATATTAATGGCTTAAGATATGACATACAGGACAAGATCAGATTGCTGAGTCTGAAGACCATTAAGGATGCCTATCAAGTTGGTTTGAAGGCAGAAGAGAAGATGTTGAGAAAATAAAATCAGAGGAATAGAGGAAGAAGCTCAGTAAGAGGTAGAGGAACTACCAGACCAAGGGGTCAGCAACATCAGCATGAAGCAAGCAGTTCAATTAGTAGACCACCATAGAGGGGAGATTTTAATAGAGGAATATTTGCACCCAGAGGAAGAGGCCGAGGAAGAGATATTCGGTGTTACACATGTGGAGAATGGGGACATGGATCATGGGATTGTCCTCGTAATAAAAAAACAAGTCAGAGGAATGTGAATGTGGCTGAGGCAAAGCAAGAACCACCCCGAATCACATAAAAGGAAGAATCCCCTGAAGTAGGAGAATCCTTGTTGTTGAAAAGGGCATTGCTTAAGGCAGAGAAAGAGACTGAAGAACCAACGCAGAGGAAGAATTTATTCAGATCTACATGTAAATCCAAAGGTAAATGTTATAAAGTGATAATTGACAGTGGAAGCACTGATAACCTTGTTTCTACAGAGATGATGGACAAGTTAGGATTAGCGAAGACAGTACACCATACCACTTACAAAGTGTCATGGTTGTAGAAAGGACATCAAATTATTGTGACAGAACAATGCAAGGTAGAGATACAGATTGGTACGTATAAGGATGTGATATTATGTGATGTAATGCCAATGGATGTATGCCATGTATTGTTGAGAGAACTGTGGCAGTTTAATCGGAAAGCTATTCATGATGGGATGAAAAATATTTATACACTAGAGAAGGATGAAAATAAACATACACTACTACCATTGAAGGATGAAGCTTACAAAAGAACACCTCGAAATAGTGTTATGCTAATGAGTGGAAAGGAGTTGTTGCAAGAGGTTGGAAAAGTTGAAGAAATGCATTTTGCTATCATATGGAGACCTAAGGTAATTTTAACTTCCACAAACTTAGATGATTTACCTGAAGAAATCAAAACTCTATTAAATGATTTTGCTGATATTATTGTGGATGAGTTGCCAAATGCATTGCCACCGATCAAGAGTATTAGTCATCATATTGATCTAATACTAGGAGCAAGTTTGCCAAACAAAGCAGCGTACAGATTAACTCCTCAAGAGAATGCGAAAGTTGGAAGACAAGTGCAAGAACTGATGGATAAGGGAATAATCAGAGAGAGTCTTAGTCCATGTGCTCTGCCAAGAGTACTCATTCCAAAGAAAGGAGGTGAA
Organism: Pinus tabuliformis; assembly: GCA_031772625.1. Lineage (NCBI taxonomy): Eukaryota > Viridiplantae > Streptophyta > Pinopsida > Pinales > Pinaceae > Pinus > Pinus tabuliformis. Next base: position 285,211,974 of record CM062815.1, read on the forward strand.
TGGTGTGTGTGTACAGATTCCAGAGACATAAACAAGATCACTATCATGTATATATTTCATTTGCCACACATGGATGATTTGATGGATTGTTTGAGTGGGTCAAAGTATTTTAATAAAATAGATCTGAAGTGTGGATATCATCAAATAAGAATTAAAGAAGGATATGAATGGAAGACTGCATTTAAAACAAACAGTGGGTTGTATGAGTGGTTAGTGATGCCTTCTGGACTCACTAATGGACCTAGCACATTCATGAGATTGATGAATGAGGTCTTGAAGGAATATGCAAACAAGTTTGTTATTTTTTATCTTGATGATATTCTAGTTTTTAGTAAAAGTAAAGAAGAACATCTAGAGCATCTTAAATTGGTTTTAAGAACTCTGCAGAAAGAGAAACTACTGATAATGATCCGGATTTAAACAGGAACGCAACAAATTACAGAGATAACCATATACACAAAGATGCAGCAGAAATAATGCTTCATTTCATTAATGGAAAATACTGAAATATGCTTACAACCAGAAATGGAAATAAACCAGCTAAGGCGATGGTAGCTTATCTCTGAGAAGAGATGTGATGGCTACATGCCTCTGAACTGTGTTACAATGGGGCTCAAAGGCCTATTTATTGTTGAGAAACAATGGAAAAACCCTTAACATTCCAAAACCTAACCCTAGGAGATGAAACGCCAAACTGTGGGCCCCGTTTGGGGTAAATTGGTACATCAACTTCCCGGGGTCGTAACTTTGGCATATGATCTCCGTTTGACGCGTACAATAGCTCATTAGAAAGATCTATCCGAGCACTATCATTGTTGGAATGGGCAACATCGGTCCATGGAATGGACCGATGTTGCTCCCGGATTCCCCAAAAAACGTTATTTAGGGCCTCAAAATGGCTCCGGAAGTTCAGGACCCGAAAAACTGCTAAAAATAGTAAGTTGTGCTACAATTAAGGAAACTAAAAATGCTGAGAAAGACAATGGTGGGGGTCCAGGTGGACTTGGCAGGTGGCCACCAATATCCACCTGGATCATTCCTCCCCCCTTAGGAAGCAATGGTCCCCATTGCTTTGAGCTCCTCCATGAGATGAGGAAACTTCTGCTGAACTTGTTCCCGGGTGAGCCACTTGCCCTGCTGAAGGAGTTGGCCTGCTTTGACAACTCGATACAGTTGGATATTCTGTTGGCGAGTGTTCTTGATCTGTGTGTCCATGATTCGATCAGTTGCAGCTTGTTCCATGCAATCTGGATTTAATTCTGTGGGTTTGAGTTGTTCTGCAATGTCGGATGTGTCTAGCAATGGTGGAAAGTATGGCCGAAGGCGGTCCACATTGAACACTGGGTGCAGGCCAAGGAATGGGGGAATGCTGAGCTCAAATGCATTGTCTCCCATAGCCTTAGTAATGGTGTAAGGACCATATCGGAGTGGTCTCAATTTCCGATAGGCTCCAGTAAGGCGTTCCTTTTGCAAATGCAACCAGACTTTGTCGCCCACCTGAAACTTGTGTGGCACCCGATGTTGATCATGTCGCTGCTTGTACTTGGCATTTGATTTCTCAAGAATGTCATGGACCTGCTGGCGAATATGTTGGATGCGCTCAATGAAGCTGGTGGCCTTATCTGTTTCGGACTGGACATGAGCTGAATTCATGTGAGTAGCTGCAAGTGGCATGGCCACATCAATGGGGCATAGTGGCTGGAATCCCAAACCCACCTGAAAAGGGCTATGGCCAGTGGAGCTGTGAAGAGCTCGGTTGTAGCTGTGCTGAACATAGGGGAGGCTCTCGTCCCATGTGCGTGGATGCTTTGAGTTATACATGCGCAGAATGTGCACAATCATCCTATTGACAACCTCTGTCTGGCCATCAGTTTGAGGATGGAAGGCTGTGGACTTCGTGAGTTTGGTGTCCAGCATTGACCAGAGACTGGACCAAAATGTGCTGAGAAACCGACTGTCCCGATCTGAGATGATAGACTGTGGGATCCCAAAGTGCACCCACACTCGTTCAAAGAAGAGTTTAGCAGTGGCTTCTGCTGTGATATTCTTCTTGCAGGCCACCATAATGGCCATCTTCGAGAACCTGTCGACGACCACAAAAACACAGTCATTTCCATGCTTAGTGGAAGGAAGGCCTGACATGTAATCCATGGAGATGGATTCCCAAGGTCGACTAGGGGTAGGCAACGGGGTATAGAGGCCTTGCTTCTTAATGGTCGGTTTGGCAATGGCACAGGCAGTACATGATCGGATGTACTTCCCAACATCCTGTCGAAGATTCGGCCAATAGAAATAATTTTGCAGTACTGCCACTGTTTTCTCGACCCTGAAATGCCCAGCAGCCCGACTGTAGTGTGCTTCCCAAATCATCTTGGCACGCTCGCTTGAAGGAACACAAAGGTGACCAAGGTGGCATAATAGGGCATCCTGGAGGTGAAAATCTGCAACATGCCAACCCTCCAAGAGTGTCTGGTATGTGTGGCCGAATTCTGGGTCGCTTTTGTAGAGAAGTGGCCAATCAGAAGTCTCGTGCCCACAAGAGTTGAGCACGGTGGTTAGCGCCATGATCGGTGGTCGACTGAGGCAATCTGCAACATTATTGGTGCTGCCCTTTTTATACTTGATATTCAAGTGAAACTGTTGCAGGTATGTAGACCACTTCTGATGGCGATCATTCTGCAATTTCCCTTGGGTCTGTATGAACTGCAGGGGTCGGTGGTCTGTGTGGATGACCGTTTCCTTCCCCAAAATGTAATGCTTCCATTGTCGGCAGGCTTGTACAATGGAATACATCTCTTTATCATAAGTGGGGTACTTCCGGACTGTGTCTGAAAGTGTTTCACTGTGATATGCCACTGGATGTCCATGTTGAGTAAGGACTGCCCCAATAGCATAGTCAGAGGCATCTGTCTCGACCTCAAATGGTTGTTGTAAATCTGGTAACGCGAGCACTGGTGCCGTGCAGAGGCGATCCTTCAATTCTCTGAATGCCTTCTGTTGAGATTCAGACCAAAAGAATTTTGCTTTCGCCCCTCCCTTGGTGACTTGACTCAAGGGCCAAGAAATATGAGAAAACCCCAACACAAACCTGCGGTAGAAGTTGGCAAGACCTAGAAAGCTGCGGAGCTCTGTTAGAGTGGTTGGAGAGGGCCAATCCCGAATGACTTGGACCTTGGCTGGATCGACATGCACCCCCTGTTCATCAATGATGTATCCCAGATACTGAACCTCGGTCATGCCAAAAGTGCATTTCTCCAAATTGGCACATAGCTTGTGTTGCCGCAGTGTTTGGAGAACCTGTCGGATGTGGTGGAGGTGCTCTTCCCAACTCTGGCTGAAGATCAGAATGTCATCCAAGTATACTACTACAAAGGAGTTGGTGAATGGCCACAAGATGTCATCCATTAGCCTCATAAAGGTTGCAGGAGCATTCGTCAATCCGAAAGGCATGACCAACCATTCGAAGAGGCCCTCCTTGGATTTGAAGGCAGTCTTCCACACATCTGAGGGTTCGATTGGTACCTGGTGATATCCTGACTTCAGATCGATCTTGCTGAAATATTTCGCCCCCTTTAGTTGGTCTAGGAGGTCATCAATCCGCGGGATTGGGTACCTATTACGGACAGTGATCTTGTTCAGCGCCCGATAGTCAATACAGAGTCTCCACGTCCCATCCTTCTTCTGTACCAACACGATCGGGCTCCCACAGGGTGATGAACTCGGACGGATGTGACCTTTCTGTAGGAGCTCCTGAATTTGCCTCTTGATTTCATTGTTCTCCAGAACGGAGCGCCGATAAATTGGTCCATTGGGTAGCGGCGCACCTGGGGTCAGATCGATGGAGTGCTTGACTTGACAGTGCAGAGGAACCCCTGCCGGGGAGGTGAAGATGTCTTCGTACTCCTCCACAATCTTGTCCATCTGTAGCTGTCGTGCAGAGGGACCCCGGCTGGAGGCCGCGGCCATTGTCTTCTTCTTCCCTTGAGGGCGTATCATCAGGAAAACAAATTTCCTGGTTTTGGAAATGATCTTACTGCATTGTTTTGCAGTAATCAAAGAGATGGTGGCAGGTGGTGCTACTTCTGGTATCCTGAACAACTTATTTCCCAATGTAATAATAACAGCACGGGGCCTTGATTCATACACAACATGTCGCTTCCACAAGTATGGTTGTCCTAGTAATACATCACAAACTTCAAGGGGAGCAATGTCACACAATACCTCATCCGTGAAGGGCTTGATGTTGTATGGAAGGCGACACTGCTGGCTCACGCGAAGATCTCGCCCTTGGTGAAGCCACCCAATGGTGTATGGTTGTGGATGTGCTGTGGTCGATAAGCCCAACCGCTTCACGACCTCTGCCGAAATGAGGTTCTTTTGACTCCCGCTATCAACAATGAACTGTATCGGGGAGCCCTTTACCCACAACTGGGAGTGGAAGAGACACTCCTCCTCCTCTGGATCTTCGGGTTCATTTTTCTGGATCTTTGCGGTAGCAACAGTGGCGCTAGGATCCGCATCAATGATCTGCTTCCCTTTTTCATACCCCTTATCGGGTTCTGACTCAGAGTCGGAACATGCATCTGATTCTGAAACCTTTAGCTCAGCCACCAGTGACTGCTTGGCCCGACACTCACTTGTCTTGTGAGTGGAGCTCTTATGGAACTCGCACCATTTTCCAGTGTCCTTTCTCAGCTTCGCGGCGTTGTTCTTTGCTTGTAGCTTCGGCTGGTTGTCTTGAGCTGTCCCGCCTTGGCTCTGTCCTTTGTTCTGTGGTTTAGGGGCACCTTTCCCCTGCTTTGGATTCACAGATTTAAAGTCTCGTTTCTTTTGTTTAAACTTCTGCTCGACCTTGACAGCATATCGGTATGCTGCGCCGAGCAAGGGGATGTTTAGGAATTGTATTTCTTCCTGGATGTACTTGTGCAGGCAGCCACGGTATTTGAGTATCAAATGTTGCTCCGAATCCTTGATACCCAACTTTGTGCGAAGGGTATGGAAAAGATTGGTGAACTCCGGCACGTCTTGGTCCCTTCCCTGTCGCAGCGTGGTCCACTTTATGTATTCATCCTCATAGCTTCCGACAGGGTAGTATTGCTCCTTGATGGCATCCCAGAACGAATCCCAGGTGGGTGCGGCTGAAAATAGTGAGCCAGTACTTTCATCCTTTTGCTCGCAGTAGGTTTCCCGCCAGTCCTTGACGTGGGGGGCTGCTTTGAGAAGAGCAAAAACAATCTTTTCCCGACTCGAAAATTCATGAACAAAAAAATAACCCTCTAGCAGATTTAACCATTTATCTACGGCATCGGCGTCTATCTGACCCTCGAATATGGGGATTTCAAAATTAACCTGTACCTTAAAGGGTGTGGCGTTTCCAGAGGAGCTGCTGGAAGCCGATGCGCCGCTTCTGGGTAGCCGCTGAAGGATCTGGGCAAAGCTGTCCATCATCGCGTTCCGTTGTCGCTCAAGGGCTTCTTCGAGCAAGATTTTGATGGGATCTCCTGCCCCCTCGTCTTTCTTCTCGTCCGCCATGGGAGGCCGTCGGGATTTGCGAGGCTGGTCTTGCAAAGGTTCAACCAGTTCAAGCCCTAACTCCTTATATCCCGACCTTGTTGGGGACATGCAAAGAAAAACAGAGAAAAAAGCAGACCGCTCTGATACCACTGATCCAGATTTAAACAGGAACGCAACAAATTACAGAGATAACCATATACACAAAGATGCAGTGGAAATAATGCTTCATTTCATTAATGGAAAATACTGAAATATGCTTACAACCAGAAATGGAAATAAACCAGCTAGGGCGATGGTAGCTTATCTCTGAGAAGAGATGTGATGGCTACATGCCTCTGAACTGTGTTACAATGAGGCTCGAAGGCCTATTTATTGTTGAGAAACAATGGAAAAACCCTTAACATTCCAAAACCTAACCCTAGGAGATGAAACGCCAAACTGTGGGCCCCGTTTGGGGTAAATTGGTACATCAACTTCCCGGGGTCGTAACTTTGGCATATGATCTCCGTTTGACGCATACAATAGCTCATTAGAAAGATCTATCCGAGCACTATCATTGTTGGAACAAGCAACATCGGTCCATTCCATGGACCCATGTTGCCCCCGGATTCCCCAAAAAACGTCGTTTAGGGCCTCAAAATGGCTCCGGAAGTTCAGGACCCGAAAAACTACTAAAAATAGTAAGTTGTGCTACAATCAAGGAAACTGAAAATGCTGAGAAAGACAATGGTGGGGGTCCAGGTGGACTTGGCAGGTGGCCACCAATATCCACCTGGATCAGATAAATCTAAAAAGATGTAGTTTCATGATAGAACAATTAATTTACTTGGGATTTATAGTTTCTAAAGAAGGGTTGAAAATGGATCTAGAGAAAGCCCAAGCAATTTGGAATTGGCCTATTCTGATGAATATATTTGACGTAAGAAGTTTTCATGGACTTGCAAATTTTTACAGGAAATTTATCAGAGGTTTTAGTCAGATTTTTGCACCAATACTTGAAACAATCAAGGAGACTAATTAGCCATTCAAGTGGACAGAAGCAGCACATAGGAATTTTAAGTTGTTGAAGAGGAAAATCACAGAGAAACCAGTTTTAGCCTTACCTGATTTTGGAAAAGTATTTCAAGTTGAAACTAATGCTAGTGGAGTTGCGATTGGAGCAGTTTTGAATCAGGAATAGAGACCAACAGCATACTACTGTGAGAAATTAAATGAAGCAAAGAAGAAGTATTCTTCTTACGATAAAGAGTTTTATGCTATTGTACAAGCCTCAAAAAATTGAGACATTATTTGCTGCCAAAGGAGTTTATATTTTATTCTGACCATCATGCATTACAGCTCATAAATAACCAGCCAAAATTGAATTAGAAACATGCCAAGTGGGTAGATTTTTTACAGAGCTTTACTTTTGTGATAAATCACACAAGTGGTAAGTTGAACAAAGTTGTTGATGCGTTAAGCAGGGTAAATTTCATTGTGCAAGAATTAAAAGTTGGTGTTGTAGGATTTGAAGAAATGGTTAAAATGTACAAAGATGATGCAGATTTCAAAGATATATATACAATAGTACAAAATCCAATATTTCATAACAGAAGTCATTAGTTAGATTATCTTATCCAAGGAGGTTTATCGTTTAAAGGCAACAAGTTGTGCATTCCCAAATGTTCTATGAGGGAAAACATAATAAATGAGAAACATAATGGAGGATTATCTAGTCACTTTGGACAAGACAAAACCTTTGCTTAGGTAAATGCCTTTTATTATTGGCCATAAATGAAAACTGATGCTAAGATATTTGTTGAGAAGTGCAGGATATGTCAGCATGCTAAAGGGAGAAGCCATAATATAGGATTGTATCAGCCATTGCCAATACTAGACCGACCATGGGATGTAGTTAGCATGGATTTTGTTTTAGGATTACCTAAAACTCAAAGAGGGAATGATTCCATTTATGTTGTGGTAGATAGATTTTCCAATATGGAACATTTCATTGCTTGTAAGAAGACTAGTGATGCAATACATATAGCTAATATATTTTTTTCAGAAATTATAAGATTACATGGTTTGCCTATAGTTATTGTGTCTACTAGAGATACAAAGTTTGTAGGGCATTTATGGAGAACGTTTTGGAAGAAACTAGGAGCTAACCTTAGTTTCAGTTCAACATACAATCCTGAAACATATGGACAGACCGAAGTAGTAAACACGAGCTTGGGAAACATACTGAGAAGTTTAGTGTATCAAAATCCTAAGCAGTGGGATTTAGAACTAGCTTGGGCTGAGTTTGCTTATAATGACACTCCAAACCAAAGTACTGGAATGAGTCCATTTCATATTGTTTTTGGGATGAATCCAAGAGGTATGTATGAGCTCAAAAATTTGGGTAAACAGGAGACAAGAAGTGGAAAAGTTGATGAGTTTGCAGAGCAGATGCACATACTACAAGAAGATGTCAAAGGCAAATTATAGGAAAGCAGTGGCAAACACAAACAAAAAGTAGATATGAAACGAAGAGAGAAAGAATTCCAAGTGGGAGATTTAGTGATGGTGTATTTGAGAAAAGAAAGATTTCCTGCTAAGACTTATAATAAACTAAAGATGAAAAGGATAGGACCATGTAGAATTGTAAGAAAGTTTTCAACTAATTCTTATGAAATTGAATTGCCAGAAGGGACTGGAATATCACCTATCTTCAATGTTGCAGATTTGTATCCATACAAAGAGACAGAGACAAAGCTACAAGAAGAAACTACAGAAGATGAAGTTCAAACTTTGAACTGGGAAGAACAAATGCCAAAGAGAGTTATGAAAGAGGTGGAAGTTGTTTCGGAGAAAAGAGTATTCAAAAGAAGCAGAGGACAAGTTTATTTTCAATATCTAGTCAAATGGAAAGGACAGCTGGTGGAGGACGCTAGCTGTTTGATAACAGCAAAGTTGCAGAAGTATGGAGTAAACCCTGAAAGTCTGAGGGATGATTCTTTTCTTCACCAGGAGTCTGATGCAAGAGCATCTGGACTTAGACATCAATGTGAAGGTTTGTTCACATATTGTGGCTAAATGAGTTGAATTTCACTGACTCGAGTGGTAAAAGTCAGTTTTAACTGAGAGGGTTGGATCTCTCAAGAAAATGATCTGTATTTCATTATTGTAATAGTTAGGAAATTGTCTTATTTTAGATTAAGGGATAAGTTGTTAGCATAGGTGTGCACTGGAGCTTGAAAATAGAGATTTGATGGTTAGAATGATCAAAATAGAGATTGAGTTGTTAACAGAGTTAGAATAGGATCCGACTCATAAAATGAAAAAAATTGTAATGGAAAGAGGAGAACAGAGTGGATTGAGGATTGAGCGAGGCGAGAGTCGAGTGATAGAGAGGGTTTTTCAAGATTGAAACAGGGGTCTGTCAAGCATTGTAATCGAGCCAAAGGTCAAGACTCTGTAACTATTATCGTATTGAATAATTGATGTCATGTGCAGTTATGTGTTGATTCCATTGAGAACTCTCTTTTTGCCTCCGTTTATTTGTATTCTAAATGAAATCAAGCATTTTTCTCTGTTTTGTGTTTTAAATAATAAATCTCAGCGTTCAAAGGTTAATTGGGGTCCTTAGTGTTAATAATTGTGGCTGAAGCCTGCACTAATCCTAGTCATCGATCCAAGTTCCAAACAATGGTGTGATATCACACCAACTGTTGGATTATCCCCACATCGCATCACATCGCAATATTCATTTGCAAGTGGACGGACCTTAGGCCTTAAGGAAATGCGATGTGTAATCATTGATTTATTGCATCGCAATAATTCATTTACAAGAGAATGGACCTCAGGCGTTAAGACCATACGATGTGCGATCATCGATCCATCGCATCACAAATATTTCATTCATAATTGAATGGACCTCGGGCATTAGGTAAGTGCAATATGTGATGCATCACGATGCGATCGCTAATTAATTTGCATCACAGCGATTCAAAGGTGGAAGTACCAGGCCCTAAGCCCTTGCAATTTGCGATTGCGATATGTTGTGGACCGTTGGATCAAATGTGTTGTGATCTACGGTGTACCACCAAGAGACTGTATTGAAAGTGGAAATATCAGTTGTTCAACTTATTAAAGGAGATCAGAGTGGCGCAGCAGAAGCACCCGAACATAAAGGGGAAAGGTAACACAGGGTCGATTATTGATAAATTGAAGAACAATTGACCTCCTACTTCATAATCTCTCACAAGCCAGTTTAAGGGTGTCGTGTGATATTTCTTTTGATTTTAAATGTAATTAGCCATCATAGTTATGCTAAATAGAAAAATGTAAACATAGGCATGCTTTGGATTCGATGTCACCAACCTATATCCTGTCTCAAGCTTGTGAATGAATCTGCCTTCCATCCTATCTTTACACAGTCCATTGCATACCATGGGTCGCTCCTTCCCTTTGAACATATTAAAACACTTCTCCATTTCCTATAATTCCCGAAGACAAAAACACAAAGGCACAAATTTAATAAGCTCTATCAACAGTGACCGAACTTAAATATATTTAATGCTAAAATCTTATAGAGATTTGTTGCGATGGGAAAGTGTAGACTTCTTTAAGGCCATATACCACTGGGATGGAGATTGAGGTGACAAGTTACATATAAGTTACCAAAAGAAAAAGAAAAAAAAATTGCAAGAATAACATACAATATATATATATATATATATATATATATATATATATATATATATATATATATATATATATATAATTTTCTTTTTTTTTGAGAAAAACATACAAACTATTAAAACTATGATCACCAATAATCATAATCTTTCACTAATAAATAACTTCCAAATAAGGAAAAAATTCATTGATTGCACCCATACCAACCAGGACATGCACAAACTAGACATGCAAGCACCAGATGCATATCCACTACTTGTAGTCTTCTTAAAAAAATCTATACCACCATGAATTTCCATAACGCTTTTATGCATTCATGTTGATTCCATGCGTCTATACATCCATGAATATATATAAAATCTTAAAGCCAATGACATACTTCAAAGATAAACTTTGCCTAGATTGAGAGCATAGATCAGCCGAAGAAGGGAATGTTGGGCATTTTCTGAGGGATTCAGGGGCTGGAGAATTTTAGTGTATTGATGTTGGACATATTCATATTTTGAGGCATTAACACATTAACTTTTTCAAGCTTTTTAAGTTTATATGGATTTCATTTTCCATAACCAAAATCAGAGAATCGAGGTTTTAAATGTACCATTAAAGTGATTGTACACTAAATATAAATGGTGGATCATCATTTCATAGAAAAACACTCGCATTGTGTGAAAGAAGGCTGCCCATTATGGTGTCTAGGGTTACATGGATATGGTACCAATTGTTGGAAAGGAAGAGGTGCCAAAACAAAAATTCACACACAAAATACACGAGACTTGATTCTTACAATGAACCCGACGAAAGGTATTTAAACATTTACGACTAGTGACTCACCTAAAATATCTTGACATGCAACCATACACTTAATTCGACTATGACTTAGCTCAAATTGACTCAATGATTCAACACTGAACACTCAGTTAACTAACTCTCCAATTTTATTAGTTTCCTCACGCGGGAGTAATTAGCTTATTTTAATAGTCCCCATTAATTATGACTGTTAAACTAAGACATGACAACTCAAACATGCCTGTTGGTCAATGTCTAAGCTAGGCTTACAACACCCAAGTTTCTTTTGTGAAACTCAAATACATATTTTTCTAATGGCTTGGTAAATATATTAGCCAATTGATCACTCGATTGACAAGGCTTCAAGTGAACTTCTCCATTGCTCACAAGTTCTCTAATAAAGTGATATATAGTATCAATATTCTTGCTCTTCTCATGAAACACACTATTCTTGGATAGTGCAATCGCGGAGGTGTTGTCACAATATATTGTTGTTGATCCTTGTTGTTTCCATTTGAGTCCATCAAATACTCTTTTTAACCATATTGCTTGACATGTTATTGATGTTGCTACTACATAATCTACTTCTGCTAACAAAAGTGTCACAATAGGTTGCTTCTTAGATGCCCATGCTATCACACCTAAACCAAGATGGAACAGATAACCGGAAGTACTCTTCCTATCATCCAAAATACCTACAAAATCACTATCTGTGTACCCAATCAAATCCTTCTATTTTGTGCTTGCATACATTATACCACAATCTCTAGTTCCTGCTATGTATCTCAGAATTCTTTTTCCTGCCCTCCAATGTGTGCCTTTTGGAGTCTCCATAAATCTGGAAATCAGACTTACACCTTGCATAATATCCATTCTTGTAGTTGTGAGATACGTGAGTCTACCAACCAATCTTTTGAATAGAGTTGGATTGACATCTCATCCTTCACCATCTTTACTTCACTTTGCACTATTGCAACTAGTGTAGGGACAGGTTTGCAATTCTCCATCTAGAATTATTTCAACAAATATTTGGCATATTTATTTTGAAAAATAAAAATTCCTTTTTCAGATTGCTCAAATTCTATGCCAAGAAAATATTTCATGAGACCAAGATCTGTCATTTCAAATTATTTGATCATGGCTCCTTTAAATTCATCTAACTCAAAATCACTTGTAAAAATCATGTCATCAACATATAAGAAAACAATCAAAATTTGTCCATTCTCATATACCTTTGTGTATGAGGTAGGTTGAATTTTACTTCTGCAAAATCCATTCTTGATCATGTAGTTGTCAATTCTGTTATACCAAGCTCTAGGCGCTTGCTTCAGTCCATAGAGCGCTTTCTTCAACTTGTAAATGTTCTCTTTGTTACCTTCAACTTCATATCCTCGAGGCTGCTGCACAGAAACCCACCTGAAACTTGTGTGGCACCCGATGTTGATCATGTCGCTGCTTGTACTTGGCATTTGATTTCTCAAGAATGTCATGGACCTGCTGGCGAATATGTTGGATGCGCTCAATGAAGCTGGTGGCCTTATCTGTTTCAGACTGGACATGAGCTGAATTCATGTGAGTAGCTGCAAGTGGCATGGCCACATCAATGGGGCATAGTGGCTGGAATCCCAAACCCACCTGAAAAGGGCTATGGCCAGTGGAGCTGTGAAGAGCTCGGTTGTAGCTGTGCTGAACATAGGGGAGGCTCTCGTCCCATGTGCGTGGATGCTTTGAGTTATACATGCGCAGAATGTGCATAATCATCCTATTGACAACCTCTGTCTGGCCATCAGTTTGAGGATGGAAGGCTGTGGACTTCGTGAGTTTGGTGTCCAGCATTGACTAGAGACTAGACCAAAATGTGCTGAGAAACCGACTGTCCCGATCTGAGATGATAGACTGTGGGATCCCAAAGTGCACCCACACTCGTTCAAAGAAGAGTTTAGCAGTGGCTTCTGCTGTGATATTCTTCTTGCAGGCCACCATAATGGCCATCTTCGAGAACCTGTCGACGACCACAAAAACACAGTCATTTCCATGCTTAGTGGAAGGAAGGCCTGACATGTAATCCATGGAGATGGATTCCCAAGGTCGACTAGGGGTAGGCAACGGGGTATAGAGGCCTTGCTTCTTAATGGTCGGTTTGGCAATGGCACAGGCAGTACATGATCGGATGTACTTCCCAACATCCTGTCGAAGACTCTGCCAATAGAAATAATTTTGCAGTACTGCCACTGTTTTCTCGACCCTGAAATGCCCAGCAGCCCGACTGTAGTGTGCTTCCCAAATCATCTTGGCACGCTCGCTTGAAGGAACACAAAGGTGACCAAGGTGGCATAATAGGGCATCCTGGAGGTGAAAATCTGCAACATGCCAACCCTCCAAGAGTGTCTAGTATGTGTGGCCGAATTCTGGGTCGCTTTTGTAGAGAAGTGGCCAATCAAAAGTCTCGTGCCCACAAGAGTTGAGCACGGTGGTCAGCGCCATGATCGGTGGTCGACTGAGGCAATCTGCAACATTATTGGTGCTGCCCTTTTTATACTTGATATTCAAGTGAAACTGTTGCAGGTATGTAGACCACTTCTGATGGCGATCATTCTGCAATTTCCCTTGGGTCTGTATGAACTGCAGGGGTCGGTGGTCTGTGTGGATGACTGTTTCCTTCCCCAAAATGTAATGCTTCCATTGTCGGCAGGCTTGTACAATGGAATACATCTCTTTATCATAAGTTGGGTACTTCCAGATTGTGTCTGAAAGCGTTTCAGTGTGATATGCCACTGGATGTCCATGTTGAGTAAGGACTGCCCCAATAGCATAGTCAGAGGCATCTGTCTCGACCTCAAATGGTTGTTGTAAATCTAGTAACGCGAGCACTGCTGCCGTGTAGGGGCGATCCTTCAATTCTCTGAATGCCTTCTGTTCAGATTCAGACCAAAAGAATTTTGCTTTCGCCCCTCCCTTGGTGACTTGACTCAAGGGCCAAGAAATATGAGAAAACCCCAGCACAAACCGGCGGTAGAAGTTGGCAAGACCTAGAAAGCTGCGGAGCTCTGTTAGAGTGGTTGGAGAGGGCCAATCCCGAATGACTTGGACCTTGGCTGGATCGACATGCACCCCCTGTTCATCAATGATGTATCCCAGATACTGAACCTCGGTCATGCCAAAAGTGCATTTCTCCAAATTGGCACATAGCTTGTGTTGCCGCAGTGTTTGGAGAACCTGTCGGATGTGGTGGAGGTGCTCTTCCCAACTCTGGCTGAAGATCAGAATGTCATCTAAGTATACTACTACAAAGGAGTTGGTGAATGGCCACAAGATGTCATCCATTAGCCTCATAAAGGTTGCAGGAGCATTTGTCAATCCGAAAGGCATGACCAACCATTCTAAGAGGCCCTCCTTGGATTTGAAGGCAGTCTTCCACACATCTGAGGGTTCGATTGGTACCTGGTGCTATCCTGACTTCAAATCGATCTTGCTGAAATATTTCGCCCCCTTTAGTTGGTCTAGGAGGTCATCAATCCGCGGGATTGGGTACCTATTACGGACAGTGATCTTGTTCAGCGCCCGATAGTCAATACAGAGTCTCCACGTCCCATCCTTCTTTTGTACCAACACGATCAGGCTCCCACAGGGTGATGAACTCGGACGGATGTGACCTTTCTGTAGGATCTCCTGAATTTGCCTCTTGATTTCATTGTTCTCCAGAACGGAGCGCCGATAAATCGGTCCATTGGGTAGCGGCGCACCTGGGGTCAGATCGATGGAGTGCTTGACTTGACAGTGCAGAGGAACCCCTGCTGGGGAGGTGAAGATGTCTTCGTACTCCTCCACAATCTTGTCCATCTGTAGCTGTCGTGCAGAGGGACCCCGGCTGGAGGCCGCGGCCATTGTCTTCTTCTTCCCTTGAGGGCGTATCATCAGGAAAACAAATTTCCTGGTTTTGGAAATGATCTTACTGCATTGTTTTGCAGTAATCAAAGAGATGGTGGCAGGTGGTGCTACTTCTGGTATCCTGAACAACTTATTTCCCAATGTAATAATAACAGCACGGGGCCTTGATTCATACACAACATGTCGCTTCCACAAGTATGGTTGTCCTAGTAATACATCCCAAACTTCAAGGGGAGCAATGTCACACAATACCTCATCCGTGAAGGGCTTGATGTTGTATGGAAGGTGACACTGCTGGCTCACGCGAAGATCTCGCCCTTGGTGAAGCCACCCAATGGTGTATGGTTGTGGATGTGCTGTGGTCGATAAGCCCAACCGCTTCACGACCTCTGCCGAAATGAGGTTCTTTTGACTCCCGCTATCAACAATGAACTGTATCGGGGAGCCCTTTACCCACATCTGGGAGTGGAAGAGACACTCCTCCTCCTATGGATCTTCGGGTTCATTTTTCTGGATCTTTGCGGTAGCAACAGTGGCGCTAGGATCCGCATCAATGATCTGCTTCCCTTTTTCATACCCCTTATCGGGTTCTGACTCAGAGTCGGAACATGCATCTGATTCTGAAACCTTTAGCTCAGCCACCAGTGACTGCTTGGCCCGACACTCACTTGTGTTGTGAGTGGAGCTCTTATGGAACTCGCACCATTTTCCAGTGTCCTTTCTCAGCTTCGCGGCATTGTTCTTTGCTTGTAGCTTCGGCTGGTTGTCTTGGGCTGTCCCGCCTTGGCTCTGTCCTTTGTTCTGTGGTTTAGGGGCACCTTTCCCCTGCTTTGGATTCACAGATTTAAAGTCTCGTTTCTTTTGTTTAAACTTCTGCTCGACCTTGACAGCATATCGGTATGCTGCGCCGAGCAAGGGGATGTTTAGGAATTGTATTTCTTCCTGGATGTACTTGTGCAGGCAGCCACGGTATTTGAGTATCAAATGTTGCTCCGAATCCTTGATACCCAACTTTGTGCGAAGGGTATGGAAAAGATTGGTGAACTCCGGCACGTCTTGGTCCCTTCCCTGTCGCAGCGTGGTCCACTTTATGTATTCATCCTCATAGCTTCCGACAGGGTAGTATTGCTCCTTGATGGCATCCCAGAACGAATCCCACGTGGGTGCGGCTGAAAATAGTGAGCCAGTACTTTCATCCTTTTGCTCGCTGTAGGTTTCCCGCCAGTCCTTGACGTGGGGGGCTGCTTTGAGAAGAGCAAAAACAATCTTTTCCCGACTCGAAAATTCATGAACAAAAAAATAACCCTCTAGCAGATTTAACCATTTATCTACGGCATCGGCGTCTATCTGACCCTCGAATATGGGGATTTCAAAATTAACCTGTACCTTAAAGGGTGTGGCATTTCCAGAGGAGCTGCTGGAAGCCGATGCGCCGCTTCTGGGTAGCCGCTGAAGGATCTGGGCAAAGTTGTCCATCATCGCGTTCCGTTGTCGCTCAAGGGCTTCTTCGAGCAAGATTTTGATGGGATCTCCTGCCCCCTCGTCTTTCTTCTCGTCCGCCATGGGAGGCCGTCGGGATTTGCGAGGCTGGTCTTGCAAAGGTTCAACCAGTTCAAGCCCTAACTCCTTATATCCCGACCTTGTTGGGGACATGCAAAGAAAAACAGAGAAAAAAGCAGACCGCTCTGATACCACTGATCCAGATTTAAACAGGAACGCAACAAATTACAGAGATAACCATATACACAAAGATGCAGCGGAAATAATGCTTCATTTCATTAATGGAAAATACTGAAATATGCTTACAACCAGAAATGGAAATAAACCAGCTAGGGCGATGGTAGCTTATCTCTGAGAAGAGATGTGATGGCTACATGCCTCTGAACTGTGTTACAATGAGGCTCGAAGGCCTATTTATTGTTGAGAAACAATGGAAAAACCCTTAACATTCCAAAACCTAACCCTAGGAGATGAAACGCCAAACTGTGGGCCCCGTTTGGGGTAAATTGGTACATCAACTTCCCGGGGTCGTAACTTTGGCATATGATCTCCGTTTGACGCATACAATAGCTCATTAGAAAGATCTATCCGAGCACTATCATTGTTGGAACAAGCAACATCGGTCCATTCCATGGACCCATGTTGCCCCCGGATTCCCCAAAAAACGTCGTTTAGGGCCTCAAAATGGCTCCGGAAGTTCAGGACCCGAAAAACTACTAAAAATAGTAAGTTGTGCTACAATCAAGGAAACTGAAAATGCTGAGAAAGACAATGGTGGGGGTCCAGGTGGACTTGGCAGGTGGCCACCAATATCCACCTGGATCAGATAAATCTAAAAAGATGTAGTTTCATGATAGAACAATTAATTTACTTGGGATTTATAGTTTCTAAAGAAGGGTTGAAAATGGATCTAGAGAAAGTCCAAGCAATTTGGAATTGGCCTATTCTGATGAATATATTTGACGTAAGAAGTTTTCATGGACTTGCAAATTTTTACAGGAAATTTATCAGAGGTTTTAGTCAGATTTTTGCACCAATACTTGAAACAATCAAGGAGACTAATTAGCCATTCAAGTGGACAGAAGCAGCACATAGGAATTTTAAGTTGCTGAAGAGGAAAATCACAAAGAAACCAGTTTTAGCCTTACCCGATTTTGGAAAAGTATTTCAAGTTGAAACTGATGCTAGTGGAGTTGCGATTGGAGCAGTTTTGAATCAGGAATAGAGACCAATATCATACTTCAATGAGAAATTAAATGAAGCAAAGAAGAATATTCTTCTTACGATAAAGAGTTTTATGCTATTGTACAAGCCTTAAAAAATTGAGACATTATTTGCTGCCAAAGGAGTTTATATTTTATTTTGACCATCATGCATTACAATTCATAAACAACCAGCCGAAATTGAATTAGAAACATGCCAAGTGGGTAGATTTTTTACAGAGCTTTACTTTTGTGATAAATCACACAAGTGGTAAGTTGAACAAAGTTGTTGATGCGTTAAGCAGGGTAAATTTCATTGTGCAAGAATTAAAAGTTGGTGTTGTAGGATTTGAAGAAATGGTTAAAATGTACAAAGATGATGCAGATTTCAAAGATATATATACAATAGTACAAAATCCAATATTTCATAACAGAAGTCATTAGTTAGATTATCTTATCCCGGGAGGTTTATTGTTTAAAGGCAACAAGTTGTGCATTCCCAAATGTTCTATGAGGGAAAACATAATAAATGAGAAAGATAATGGAGGATTATCTAGTCACTTTGGACAAAACAAAACCTTTGCTTAGGTAAATGCTTTTTATTATTGGCCATAAATGAAAACTGATGCTAAGAGATTTGTTAAGAAGTGCAGGATATGTCAGCATGCTAAAGGGAGAAGCCATAATATAGGATTGTATCAGCCATTGCCAATACTAGACCGACCATGGGATGTAGTTAGCATGGATTTTGTTTTAGGATTACCTAAAACTCAAAGAGGGAATGATTCCATTTATGTTGTGGTAGATAGATTTTCCAATATGGAACATTTCATTGCTTGTAAGAAGACTAGTGATGCAATACATATAGCTAATATATTTTTTTCAGAAATTATAAGATTACATGATTTGCCTATAGTTATTGTGTCTACTAGAGATACAAAGTTTGTAGGGCATTTATGGAGAACGTTTTGGAAGAAACTAGGAGCTAACCTTAGTTTCAGTTCAACATACAATCCTCAAACATATGGACAGACCGAAGTAGTAAACACGAGCTTGGGAAACATACTGAGAAGTTTAGTGTATCAAAATCCTAAGCAGTGGGATTTAGAACTAGCTTGGGCTGAGTTTGCTTATAATGACACTCCAAACCAAAGTACTGGAATGAGTCCATTTCATATTGTTTTTGGGATGAATCCAAGAGGTATGTATGAGCTCAAAAATTTGGGTAAACAGGAGACAAGAAGTGGAAAAGTTGATGAGTTTGCAGAGCAGATGCACATACTACAAGAAGATGTCAAAGGCAAATTATAGGAAAGCAGTGGCAAACACAAACAAAAAGTAGATATGAAACGAAGAGAGAAAGAATTCCAAGTGGGAGATTTAGTGATGGTGTATTTGAGAAAAGAAAGATTTCCTGCTAAGACTTATAATAAACTAAAGATGAAAAGGATAGGACCATGTAGAATTGTAAGAAAGTTTTCAACTAATTCTTATGAAATTGAATTGCCAGAAGGGACTGGAATATCACCTATCTTCAATGTTGCAGATTTGTATCCATACAAAGAGACAGAGACAAAGCTACAAGAAGAAACTACAGAAGATGAAGTTCAAACTTTGAACTGGGAAGAACAAATTCCAAAGAGAGTTATGAAAGAGGTGGAAGTTGTTTCGGAGAAAAGAGTATTCAAAAGAAGCAGAGGACAAGTTTATTTTCAATATCTAGTCAAATGGAAAGGACAGCTGGTGGAGGACGCTAGCTGTTTGACAACAGCAAAGTTGCAGAAGTATGGAGTAAACCCTGAAAGTCTGAGGGATGATTCTTTTCTTCACCAGGAGTCTGATGCAAGAGCATCTGGACTTAGACATCAATGTGAAGGTTTGTTCACATATTGTGGCTAAATGAGTTGAATTTCACTGACTCGAGTGGTAAAAGTCAGTTTTAACTGAGAGGGTTGGATCTCTCAAGAAAATGATCTGTATTTCATTATTGTAATAGTTAGGAAATTGTCTTATTTTAGATTAAGGGATAAGTTGTTAGCATAGGTGTGCACTGGAGCTTGAAAATAGAGATTTGATGGTTAGAATGATCAAAATAGAGATTGAGTTGTTAACAGAGTTAGAATAGGATCCGACTAATAAAATGAAAAAAATTGTAATGGAAAGAGGAGAACAGAGTGGATTGAGGATTGAGTGAGGCGAGAGTCGAGTGATAGAGAGGGTTTTTCAAGATTGAAATAGGGGTTTGTTAAGCATTGTAATCGAGCCAAAGGTCAAGACTCTGTAACTATTATCGTATTAGATAATTGATGTCATGTGCAGTTATGTGTTGATTCCATTGAGAACTCTATTTTTGCCTCCGTTTATTTTTATTCTAAATGAAATCAATCATTTTTCTCTGTTTTGTGTTCTAAATAATAAAACTCAATGTTCAAAGGTTAACTGGGGTCCCTAGTGTTAATAATTGTGGCTGAAGCCTGCACTAATCCTAGTCATCGATCCAAGTTCCAAACAATGGTGTGATATCACACCAACTGTTGGATTATCCCCACATCGCATCACATCGCAATATTCATTTGCAAGTGAACGGACCTTAGGCCTTAAGGAAATGCGATGTGTAATCATTGATTTATTGCATCGCAATAATTCATTTACAAGAGAATGGACCTCAGGCGTTAAGACCATACGATGTGCGATCATCGATCCATCGCATCACAAATATTTCATTCATAATTGAATGGACCTCGGGCATTAGGTAAGTGCAATATGTGATGCATCACGATGCGATCGCTAATTAATTTGCATCACAGCGATTCAAAGGTGGATGTACCAGGCCCTAAGCCCTTGCAATTTGCGATTGCGATATTGTTGTGGACCGTTGGATCAAATGGGTTGTGATCTACAGTGTACCACCAAGAGACTATATTGAAAGTGGAAATATCAGTTGTTCAACTTATTAAAGGAGATCAGAGTGGCGCAGCGGAAGCACCCGAACATAAAGGGGAAAGGTAACACAGGGTCGATTATTGATAAATTGAAGAACAATTGACCTCCTACTTCATAATCTCTCACAAGCCATTTTAAGGGTGTCGTGTGATATTTCTTTTGATTTTAAATGTAATTAGCCATCATAGTTATGCTAAATAGAAAAATGTAAACATAGGCATGCTTTGGATTCGATGTCACCAACCTATATCCTGTCTCAAGCTTGTGAATGAATCTGCCTTCCATCCTATCTTTACACAGTCCATTGCATACCATGGGTCGCTCCTTCCCTTTGAACATATTAAAACACTTCTCCATTTCCTATAATTCCCGAAGAAAAAAACACAAAGGCACAAATTTAATAAGCTCTATCAACAGTGACCGAACTTAAATATATTTAATGCTAAAATCTTATAGAGATTTGTTGCGATGGGAAAGTGTAGACTTCTTTAAGGCCATATACCACTGGGATGGAGATTGAGGTGACAAGTTACATATAAGTTACCAAAAGAAAAAGAAAAAAAAATTGCAAGAATAACATACAATATATATCTATATATATATATATATATATATATATATATATATATATATATATATATATATATATATATATATATATATATATATATATATATAATTTTCTTTTTTTTTGAGAAAAACATACAAACTGTTAAAACTATGATCACCAATAATCATAATCTTTCACTAATAAATAACTTCCAAATAAGGAAAAAATTCATTGATTGCACCCATACCAACCAGGACATGCACAAACTAGACATGCAAGCACCAGATGCATATCCACTACTTGTAGTCTTCTTAAAAAAATCTATACCACCATGAATTTCCATAACGCTTTTATGCATTCATGTTGATTCCATGCGTCTATACATCCATGAATATATATAAAATCTTAAAGCCAATGACATACTTCAAAGATAAACTTTGCCTAGATTGAGAGCATAGATTAGCCGAAGAAGGGAATGTTGGACATTTTCTAAGGGATTCAGGGGCTGGAGAATTTTAGTGTATTGATGTTGGACATATTCATATTTTGAGGCATTAACACATTAACTTTTTCAAGCTTCTAAGTCTATATGGATTTCATTTTCCATAACCAAAATCAGAGAATCGAGGTTTTAAATGTACCATTAAAGTGATTGTACACTAAATATAAATGGCGGATCATCATTTCATAGAAAAACACTCGCATTGTGTGAAAGAAGGCTGCCCATTATGGTGTCTAGGGTTACGTGGATATGGTACCAATTTTTGGAAAGGAAGAGGTGCCAAAACAAAAATTCACACACAAAATACACAAGACTTGATTCTTACAATGAACCTGAGGAAAGGTATTTAAACATTTATGACTAGTGACTCACCTGAAATATCTTGACATGAAGCCATACACTTAATTCGACTATGACTTAGCTCAAATTGACTCAATGATTCAACACTGAACACTCAGTTAACTAACTCTCTAATTTTAGCCAATTCCTCATGCGGGAGTAATTAGTTTTTTTTAACAGTCCCCCTTAATTATGACTGCTAAACTAAGACATGAAAACTCAAACATGCCTGTTGGTCTATGTCTAAGCTAGGCTTACAACACCCAAGTTTCCTTTGTGAAACTCAAATACATATTTTTCTAATGGCTTGGTAAATATATTAGCCAATTGATCACTCGATTGACAAGGCTTCAAGTGAACTTCTCCATTGCTCATAAGTTCTCTAATAAAGTGATATATAGTATCAATATTCTTGCTCTTCTCATGAAACACACTATTCTTGGATAGTGCAATCGTTGAGGTGTTGTCACAATATATTGTTGTTGATCCTTGTTGTTTCCATTTGAGTCCATCAAATACTCTTTTTAACCATATTGCTTGACATGTTATTGATGTTGCTGCTACATAATCTACTTCTGCTAACAAAAGTGTCACAATAGGTTGCTTCTTAGATGCCCATGCTATCACACCTAAACCAAGATGGAACAGATAACCGGAAGTACTCTTCCTATCATCCAAAATACCTACAAAATCACTATCTGTGTACCCAATCAAATCCTTCTATTTTGTGCTTGCATACATTATACCACAATCTCTAGTTCCTGCTATGTATCTCAGAATTCTTTTTCCTGCCCTCCAATGTGTGCCTTTTGGAGTCTCCATAAATCTGGAAATCAGACTTACACCTTGCATAATATCCATTCTTGTAGTTGTGAGATACGTGAGTCTACCAACCAATCTTTTGAATAGAGTTGGATTGACATCTCATCCTTCACCATCTTTACTTCACTTTGCACTATTGCAACTAGTGTAGGGACAGGTTTGCAATTCTCCATCTAGAATTATTTCAACAAATATTTGGCATATTTATTTTAAAAAATAAAAATTCCTTTTTCAGATTGCTCAAATTCTATGCCAAGAAAATATTTCATGAGACCAAGATCTGTCATTTCAAATTATTTGATCATGGCTCCTTTAAATTCATCTAACTCAAAATCACTTGTAAAAATCATGTCATCAACATATAAGAAAACAATCAAAATTTGTCCATTCTCATATACCTTTGTGTATGAGGTAGGTTGAATTTTACTTCTGCAAAATCCATTCTTGATCATGTAGTTGTCAATTCTGTTATACCAAGCTCTAGGCGCTTGCTTCAGTCCATAGAGCGCTTTCTTCAACTTGTAAATGTTCTCTTTGTTACCTTCAACTTCATATCCTCGAGGCTGCTGCACAGAAATTTATTCTTCTATAATTCCATTCAAGAAGGTTGATTTCAAATCCATATGATAAAATTTCCATTTGTCCTGAGTTGTTATGGCTAGAACTGCTCTTACAATATCCAATCTGGCTACCAGAGCAAACGTTTCTCCAAAATCTATTCTCAATTGCTACGAGAATCCTTTTGCTACAATTCTAGCTTTAAATATGTCAATTTTACCTTTCTCTTTCAAATTTGTCTTGTACACCCACTTTACACCAATGATATTTTCATCCTTTGTAAAATCGACCAAATCCCTTGTATTATTCTTTTCAATAGCTTCAATTTCTTCATCCATGGCTTACACCCAATTTTCATCTCTGATTACTTCTTCAAACAAAGAAGGTTCGAATGAAAACAATGAAAAATTTGAACTAATATCCAAATCATCATAAATATCTTTCATACTTCTCACCTTTCTCTTATCATTACCTAATTGACTGTTGTGAGAATCCTGATCTATTGATCTGCTTAAAGATCCATGCTGCTCTAAAAATCTTGGAATCATTGTTGTTGTGTCTTTGTTTGGTGTCTTCACCTGTGATTCTTGCTGCTCCTTTTCTGCTACATTATCATCTTCTATCAGTGATGCATGTGCATTGATTATTTTGTCTACAGTTCCATTCCATCACTCTTGTTGTTTGAGCACAACATCTGTACTAATTATGATCTTCTTGCAGATAGGGTTATAAAATTTGATGCTTTTCGTTGGTCATTGTAACTATCAAATATGCATTTTTCACTTTTATCATCGGATTTTCCTCTTCACTCCTTAGGAACATGTGCATAAGCTACACATCCAAATACTCTAAGATGAGATATGCTGCAAGACATACTTAACCATGCTTGTTTTGGTACACTGTTCATCACACTCTTTGTAGGAGATCTGTTGATCACATAAATAGCACATGCAGTTGCTTCTTCCCAATACTCATTAAACAAGTTTATTCCTTTCAACATGCTTCTTGCTATGTTCATAATTGTCATGTTCTTTCTCTCTGCTACACCATTCTTCTACGGTGTGTACCTGGTTGTAAATTGTCTTCTTATTCCATGTTTCTTGCGGTAATCATGGAATGCCTTTGAGTGATATTCTCCACCATGATCTTGCCTCAATACCTTGATTTGTCGATTACTTTGGTTCTCTAATATGGCTTTGAAATTTGTAAAAGTTTCATACTTCTGCTTCAAGAAGTAAACCCAAGTATTTCTAGTATAACCATCCATGAAAATGAGGAAGTAACAACTTCCACCAATCAAATGTGGCCTCATAGGTCCATACAAGTCTGTATGAACTAGCTTAAGAGGCTTCTTTGCTCTGTATGCAACTCCCTTTGGAAAACTTTCATGGTGTTTCTTTCCCAAGATGAAAAATTGATAAGTACTAGCAGGGTCTTTAATGGGAGATAATCCTTTGACCATCTGTTTTTGTTGCAACAATCTTAAACCATAAAAATGCAAGTGTCCAAACCACAAGTGCCATAACCAATAATAATTAGAACATGCAACTGTAAAAGAATTGACCTGATCATTGTGATTCATAATTAGAGGAAAGAGTTTGTTCCTCTTCATCTGTAGCTTTACTATCAACTGCTTTCTTGGGGGCTTGTACTATATAACACATTCTTTTCCTTGAAAGATAACTTTGTATCATTTCTTTGTCAATTGACCAACACTTATTAAATTATGTTTGAGACCAAGAACATAATATACCTCTAAGATCGTCTTCATCTCCCCCTGCTTGGTCATAATTTTGACCACTCCTTTTCCATCTACATCCACAGTCTTATCAGTCCCCAACTTTACCTTTGTCTTCACATATTCATCGAAATTTGGAACCAAATTCTTGTTTCATGTCATGTGGTTACTACAACCACTATCTAATAGCCACATATTATCAGAAGGTTCATGCATGGTATGAAAAACTAGGAACATGTAATTAGTACTTTTTGTAGTGACATTAGCTCTCTAGTTCCCTTGATTAACTATCCTCTTCCTGCAATCACGAGCATAGTGACCAAATTTATTGCAATAATAACAATTCACCTTTGATTTGTCAAACCTTTGATTATTGTTGAAGCTTCTACATTTTCTTCCACTTTCATGTTCATGCTCTTCTCGACCATCTCTCTGACCACCATGTCTTCCGACTTGTCCTTTTCCTCTTGATCTACTTTTGCATCGACCTCTATCTCATGAAATAAAAACCTAACTTTTGAAAGCGGTTTCTAAAGTGGACTCCTTATTTCTATCTACCATTGCCTCATGTAATATAGGTGATCCCATCAACTCATCAACTATCAATGATGCCAAATGCTTGGCCTCTTCTATGGCTAGTACAACAACATCAAATTTGGTAGACAAATATCTAAGGTCCTCTACCTCCTTCATCTGCATACTTTCAAAATTACTCCTAGTATTCTACAACTTAACAATATTGACTTTGGCCATACCTTTATAGCTTGTCACCAAAGTATCCCATGTTTCCTTTGTTGAAGACGTGATCATAATCTTTCGGAACACTTCTCAGTCCACAACCTGGTGGATAAGTTACAATGCTTGTGCATCCTTCTTTTTGTCATTTTGCCATAGATCCCTCTTTGCATTAGTGAGAGCTCATTCGTCTTCTTCAGTTTGAGGTTCTGAAAACCCAAACTAGACATAATCACAAACATCATCAACCTGCAACGTGGTCACCATTTTAATAGCCCACACATCATAATCCTTCCGTGTAAATAATGAGAACTAGGGCTGGAAATTTGAGAAAACAATATTTCCTCAAAAAATACTCTAAAACAAAAACTCTAAAATTTCTAAAAAAAAATCCACTTTTGCTAAAAACAAAACCTTTATAAACCCATTTTACAAAATCCCTTGATTATTTTTTATATATAAAAAAAATATTTATATATAAAAAACAAAAACCTTTATAATAACGCCTTTTAAAGACTTATTATATGAAAATTTAGTAACTATTTATTTTTGTATATTAAAAGGATTTTTAAAAAGGAACTCCCATAAACATGACTAACACCACGTGAACTTGACTTTACAATTTAAAAAATGTATGTTATTTGGTTTATTAGCGCTCCCGTTGTGGTGATGGCATGCGTGCTAATGCCTTCCACGGTTATTATATGAAAATTTAGTAACTATTTATTTTTGTATATTAAAAGGATTTTTAAAAAGGAACTCCCATAAACATGATTAACACCACGTGAACTTGACTTTACAATTTAAAAAATGTATGTTATTTGGTTTATTAACGCTCCCGTTGTGGTGATGGCATGCGTGCTAATGCCTTCCACGGTGATGAACTCCTGCCTTAGTCCTCTAACGCCACGAAATCCAAAGTTAATCCACGCGACTCAAATATGCTAATCCCACCAGCGGCTCCATGCTATCTCTAGCGCAGCTTTGTGTTAATCCCACCAACGTTATAACTCCCTACATAGCACCGTAAGGTGCATTATAGCTCAAACAAGAGAAAAGATTCTCTTATTTCTCACGGATTACTATTGATCCACTCCGCTGGACTCTTTGTAATCTCTCTCTGATACCAATTTATTGGAGAGGCAGAGGGGCAAAAATACAAATTTACACACAAAACAATTTATTGGAGAGGCAGAGGGGCAAAAATACAAATTTACACACAAAACAATTTATTGGAGAGGCAGAGGGGCAAAAATACAAATTCACACACAAAATTTATGAGTTGTGGCTCTTTTATTGATCACACAAAACTTGATTCTTACAATGAACCCTGTAAAGGGTATTTAAATCATTTTGACTAGCGACTCACCTAAAATATCTTGACAAGCAACCGCACACTTAATTTGACTATGACTTAACTCAACTTGACTCAATGCTTCAAAAATGAACACTCAGTTAAAGTTAATTATCTCTCTAGTTTTAGCCAACTCTTCATGTGGGAATAATTAACTTATTTTAACACTGATTCCAACCAAGGCTTATATTGAGTTTATTCCTCATCCAGAAAGGCGCATAACAGGAAATATCCATGTCTCGAACTAATTGTGTTGTGCATCTTCATCGTTTCTGCAACTCACGAAATTATGAAGCATTATCAAACAATCATTTCTGACAACATTCAATTAATTCTCCAACCATCGAGGTATTTAAAGAAAGATATTGCAAGCATTAGTCATTGTAAGATGTATTAATATGACCAGGTCGCAAAAAAGATAATCCAAATTGAATGTTGAATTCGGAGTGCGAACATGCCTCTTGCTAGGGTTGTTGATTGCAACTGGATCCGTGCATGGTTTCAATTCAAATACACACTGTTAGAGAGGAAACAAAAAGGGTTAATGTTGATTATAGCATTCATCGACAAGTGAATTGAATGTGTAACGTGGCCACCCTAGGGAAACGAGAGGCCTTGCTGTGTGTCTCTCCCTACGTGAGGAAGACGATGTGGACCCTTTAGTTCTAGAGCCTTTACAACCACATTACTATGGTTGTTGGCACCCCCTCTGACCTTGCACCCCGTCTGATCTGATCAGGGTCGTGGATCAAGCTATTAGACAAAGAATATTCGGCCAACCATCGATCTTGGCCTTGATAAATAGATAAAATAAAATTCATGTCGATCTTTTTTGACTTGAGTTTGAAATATATACACTTATTAAAGAATTAAAACATACCTATTCAAATTTAAAAATACTTTTTAGTTAAAATCAGTTTGTATACAAATAATATGTATAAAAATAAAATTAAAAAACACATTTTTCATTGAGCCTAGAAGTTTATTTTATAACTTAATATGAGGGGATGTGTAATTTTTTCATTTGTCTATTTCTTTTAAAATAAAAATAAAAATGAAAATAAAAAATTATATTCTAAATAGAAAATTAATGTTTGCTATAATAAAAAAATGAATATGATATAAATTAACTAAAAATAAAAAAATTGTATCAAGAATGTTTAAATTTTATATTTTTCGAAAGTATTTTAACAAGAGATTTAAATAAACTATTTGAAAATCTATGTTGACTAATAAATGTGGATATCAACTTCATTTATCTCTATATATAAGAAAAAATTGTTAAAATAAAATATTTTAATGTTGTATATAAAACTAGCACAGCAACGGAGATAATGCGGTTGATATAAGCCGAAGACTTATATCAATCACATGCAAAACCACATTAGTAAAAATTTTGTTATTTAAATAAATATTTATAAATATAAATATTTCTATATTCAGGGTTCTGTGATCCATAATAAATTAAAAAAAGCCTTTCGGTAGAAATCACATAAGAGAAATTTTTGGTCAACGCATTTCGAACCAACAAGTGTGGTTCATCATCAGGACCAGATGAAGAGACAGACCATGGCAAAGGCTTAAATAGAAAGCAATGTAGAGACCAAAATTTCAAGTACCGACTAGATTTGAACAATAATATTTAAATTATGATATTAATTTTTTAACTATATTATTGTAACATATTCAAGTAACAACTAGATTTGAACAATAATAATTGTTCAAATCTAGCTGTTACTTGAATATGTTACAATAATATATTAAAAAATTAATATCATAATTTAAATATTATTGTTCAAATCTAGTCGTTACTTGAAATTTTGGTCTCTACATTGCTCTCTATTTAAGCCTTTGCCATGGTCTGCCTCTTCATCTGGTCTTAATGATGAACCACACTTGTTGGTTCGAAACACATTGGTCAAAAATTTCTCTTATGTGATTTCTACCAAAAGACTTTGCTTAATATAAATATAGTTAATTAAATATTATTGTTAATATTGTTAATAATATTTTTATTAATATTGTTATTGATATATTATTAATTAATAAATCATTTCTTTCATAAATAGTGTTATTTAATAAAGCATTTTATTCATTATTATTAATTAATAGTGTTTATATGGTTATTAATTAATTAATAATTAATCATTCATTATTAATAAATTTATTATTAATTAATTAACAATTAACATTAATTATTTATTTATTAATTAACAATTCATTATTTTTTTCCATTCATTATTAATTAATTCCACCTAACGGGTTAATATACCTAACGGATTAATATTATAAACATAAGCGATTAATAAACCCAAAAGATTAATACTAAAAACCCAAGGGAGCAATATTAAACCCAAGGGATTAATATTATAAACCTTAGGTATATAAACCCTTAGATAGATACTATAAACCCTAAAATAATCACTAAGATAAATACTATAAACTCTAAAATAAACATGGTTGACCATGTTTTACCATGGTTGATTTTCATATTAAAATAATATTGAGACAATCTTTGTCACAATGCGACATTTGACCATGGTTGATTTTCATATTGAAATAATATTTGTCACAATGTGGCATTGGACCATGGTTGTGCATGGTTCACCATCATTATAAACCCAAGGGATTTATATTAAACCCTAGAATTAATATTATAAGCCTTCTAAATAATATTATACCCTAGGAATATGAACCCTTAGATTGATAAACCCAAGAAATTGGTATTATAAACTCAATGGATTAATTCTAAAACCCCAAGGTATTATAAACCCAAGGGATTAATATTATAAACCCAAGGTATATAAACCCTAAGATAAATATTATAAACCCAAGGGAATAATTAATCCAAGTGATTAATACTAAAAACCCAAGGAATTATAAACCCAAGGGAATAATATTAAACCTAAAGGATAAATATTATAAATCCAAGGTATGAAAATCCTACAAAAATTATTATAAACCCTAAAATAAACATGGTTGACCATGGTTGATTTTTATATTATAAACCCTAAAATAAACATGGTTGACCATGGTTGATTTTCATATTGAGACAATCTTTGTGAGAATCTGACATTCAAACAAGGTTGACCATGATTGATTTTCATATTGAGACAATCCTTCTCACAATGCGACATTGAACCATGGTTGAACATGATTGATTTTAATGTCGAGGCAATCTTTGTCACAATGCGACATTGGAGCATGGTTGACCATGGTTGATTTTCATATTGAGACAGTCTTTTTCCTATTGTGATATTGGGTTATCAATAAAATATTTTAATACCAAGTAATATTGACATATACTTAAAAATGCATTAATAATAAAAAACCAATTTAATTTGGATGTACATGTTATGTAAAATATTTTAATGTCAATTATGTATATATTATATACCATTTAAAAAAATTATGTATATATCATGAAAATTTTAAGTTTTTATGATTTAAACATTTATTTGGTCCTATATATTTTATTTAGCATTTAAAAATACAATTTAAACAATGAAAAATAATATTGTATTTTGCACTCTAAAGACATTTGTACATGAAGAAATTTAATCTCTCTATTCAAAGATAGAAATTTGATCCCTCTCGACTCATATTAGATCGGTACTTAAAATAAATCTATATTGATTCATATTTACAATAATCTCCTAGTTAAATTAAACCAAAATATATAATCCCCTACTAAATTAGAAACAGTACTTTTAAACCAATGCATAAAAGTTCATTAGTACACACTAGTTAGTGAAATGATTAGCTGCTACTAATTTTATTGATTGTAATTATTCTAGTAATATATATATTATAAACTCTTATATTAATAAGAGTCAAACAATTTTTTTTTTCAAACGGAGTAGCACTATTTTACTATCTTGTGATTGTACTTATTGGTGTAAAGATTAACGCATATTAATTTTAATTTTGAATTTATAAAGAGTAGAGATGAAATTTTTTGAAGTGCTCATTTTTCTTTAATTTTGTAATCAAAAATAAATTTGCACATGAAACTATTTGATCTATCTTCATACTGATGATAGGATGGATCTACTCTTATTAAATACCTAAATAAATTCTAACACTTTTTTAATAAATAAAATTCATAGATTAAACTTATAGTTCTAACAAAAATATATATATATATATATATATATATATATATATATATATATAATCTAAAACAGTTATGCGATCCAATTCTGAGTCTTTCCGTTGCAACATTGCGGCACTACGTCAGCATTATAGCTTATATACACGGGACAAGATTGTAAGTGGAAAAAACAGCGAAAAAAATATATTTTTTTAAATCTTTTAAATGCAAGTTTCACTAAATTTATTTGATTGATGAGAATTTAGAATTAGATAATCAGAATTTACCATCAACAAATAAAAATTGATTTTTCCACATACTCATACTAATTCTGGCTAGTTGACCTTCAGGTACAGACAAGCGTGTTTCACATCGGTTACATGTACAGATCGAAGAGGCATCTTCAGGGAATAGGCGAGAAGCTGACGGCAAGGATGTTTGACTTATCTTCCCGATGCCATTAGATGCCTGGATATTCTGGAAATCTGCAATAAACAAGAAGCAAAATTGAGGTGATGGAAATGCTAACAAGTGCGCATACCACGGGATGGTCAGATGCGTGATACCACGGGATTGTCAGATGCGTGAGTAACCTACAACTGTTAATCAGGTAGGGCGACCATGGAATCTCTAACCTTACGTATATCTGTCGGGCAGAACCAAAATCTGCAGTAAGAAAATCTCGGGTTGCTTTGTCGTTAAGGGAGGCAAGGAAAATCCCAAGGAATGAGAACTGCAAAGGGAATTCACTTTGTCTGTTGGTAATAGAAGGATAGGCGATCGTTGAACGAGTACGAGATATTGGCAGCTCGCTCCCTGATCTAGTTTTTGGTGGAAAAATTGGAATTCATTAGGACAAGGTATGTTGAAAATATTCTGCTTTGATGGAGAAAAATGAGTCATAGAAGAAATTGCCTGCCTATCTTACAGAAAATTCGTGTTCATGAATGTTGTTAGGGGAAACGGGCTACTGAAAAGAGAAAAAGATGTCCGAGGTATTTTCACAGGATTTAGAGATTTCTGCTCTTTCTGCAACTTCTCCTTCTGTAGTTGCGGTATGTGTGGAGAAGAATAGCAAGGATACAGTTAAATGGGCATTGAATGACTTGGTTGGAGAGGAATTGACGCTGATCCACGTGACGCATCCCATTGTTGCCATTCCAACTCCACGTAAGATAATGATAATTCTAACTCCCTTGTGTTTTCGTCTATCATGAATTTCCATCCTTTATTTTTCATGCTGAAAACAGGTACAGGTAGATCAAGACGTTTTTATTAGGCAGATTGGAATTCTCTATTTGGAAATAGAAATAGGCTTCTTACAATTTATACATATATTTTTAAATAAGATATTAAGACTAATGATCTAATATACATGATTTAAAGGATAAAATTAACGATTTTCAAATAGTTTTTGTTTTTACCACATTTTCTTGCTGCTAAGCTCTACGAATCTAAGGACTTTTAAGAAAATTTTCTAAATATCTAGAGTTAGAAGCTCAATCATCGAGCTATGTAATTCAAATATGTTTTTTCTTTCTACAATAAGGTTATGTTGCGCAACCCCGCGATGGGGTGATTAGACGGTAGTACAAGTGGCACCAAAGCGGCCCTCGCGACTTTCTCTAGCTCCACACCCTTCATAACTTCACACTCATGCAAACTTAGTGCATTAAATATATCGGTATGTGGGATGCCCCTATTGTGTTTATAATTGTAGGCTGGTCAGAGAGGAAGTTTAGTGTGGAAGCTTGGGAGAGGGGTTTTGGTATGCAAGGAGTGTGGGTTTGTATCTATGGTGGCTCCCCGTGGTTTCGACCTTGGTTGAGAGGCGTTGTGGGGGATCAAGGCCCTGTGGTGTGCTCTGGGGTTCATTGCTTGCTTTGCCCTTATGACCCGGGGATGCTAACATGCACAGAGCTAAGCCGCCACAAAGTTCTGGCCTGTCGTTGGTTCAAGCATAAGGAATTTGTCTCGCTGGGCCTTCTTTCCTACATGTGGGATAAGGAGTGTGAGTCTCTTCGTCTCTCTGTATGGTGGTTAGTCTAGAACTTTGCCCATCTGGTTGTGCTCGGGTGACACTTAGTGGGTTCTTAGTGGCCACTCTCTGGATTTTCTTGGTGTAAGGCTGCCCCAGGGGTGATTGGTGCATCTACTATGTGTAACTATGGATTTAATTGTGCCTGGGGTGTCTATGACGAAAGAGGTGAAGGCCATCTAGTGTGGACTGCGGTTTGTTTGTCTTCTTCTTGTCAAAGCGTGTTAAGTGGTGCGTGGATTAAGTACTTTGAGCCTCCCAGTCCTTTACAGTGCTTTGCTCAGAATCTCGCCCATCTGGTGGTGCTCGGGTGTGAATTTATGGCATCCATGTGGCTGTACTCTAGAATTGTGTGGTGTAAATTTGGCCTTGGTGTGACTGGGGCACATATTATGTGCCTTTATGGGTTGAAGTGCACTTCGATTGGTTGCGGTAGAGGGGGTGCAGGCCACCAAGTGTGGTTGCTAGCTTGTTTATATCAGCCTTGTAGGAGGGTGGTGACCGGTCCAGTGCCGCAGTCTCCTCGGGGGTGGTTCAACATCCCAGTTATTAGTTATTGTTATTGCAGGTGTCCTTCTTTTCAGGGTGCCTTCCCCTTCTCTCTGGTTAATTTACCTCTTCTCCCAATGCCTTGTCAATGGGGTTCGCCTAGCTGTGGGGGTGGGCAACAACAGTTGGAGAGGCATCTCGTGCCTGGACATAGTGCATCCTTAGCCAATTCTGGTAGTCGAGATACTAAGGAAACATAGGCTGTATCTCAAGTTCGTTTGCATGGCCAAGTGGTAGCTTCAGTCACTCTAGAATGTCTTGCAGCGTAGCTTCGTCAAATCCAAATCAATATGGAGATCCTTCGAGATCACAGGTATGAAGACAAGAATGAGACCATCCCCTATTTCCAGGACATTTAGTATAACTATAATGAAATATTTGACCAGTTGGACAGCCTCCTACATCATCATCGTTGTATGAACAACCACGTTCACTGTCTGGGAGCGAGGGCAGAGCATATTAACTTCCATATCCATGATCGTGTCGGTTTCTTCGTTGATCCTCCTGTACTTCCTTCTCACTCGTCACCCTGATATGCAACTGCCAGTTATGGTTTTCTTTTTGTTTATGTCAATTATGTCTAGGCTTGAATGCCCTCTCGAAATAATGTATGTTAGTTTTCCTTTTTGGTATGTCCCAACCTCGACTCTCAAAAAGTTTGGTTGGAATGAGAGAGTGGAGGTTGCCATGATGATCTCTGTAAGCTGTATTTTATTGAAAATCTAATGAAAGCATTTTTAAACAAACAAAAAAAGGTTATCGTGAGTGACCAAATGAGTTGACCCTTAGGGAGGGGTGAAACCCCCTCTTACCAGAATCTGGTTATAGGATCTCATTAGCCAATAGCAGGGCTAGCAAGTTCTTCTAAAAGAAGTAGGGGAAAGAGTGAAAACCTAGTGGAAATCTTGCATAAATGGGCAATGAGTATTGAAGGCATCACCGAACCCAAATTTTTTTATTCCAAATAACCAAGTGGAGGAATCATAGAAGTACATGAAATACCATGCTTTGATATGTAAGTTCACAGACATTTGGCCCACAGAGCCCGCTATAGTGAAATGGATTCAAATGAAGTGGATACCAAAGCGGAAAGAGGAACTCTATTTGAGGGCCAAATGCTATTCATAGTCATCATTATGGATCTATAAGATCGAAAGAGAATCTTTGAAAATGATTCGTATTTCATTTATAATGTTGGTCTATTCATGAGATTCTCGAAGGAGTGTTATATCCCAATGTTGTAGCTGCTACAACAACCCCAAAATTTCGACTTTCTCAAAATTTTAGAGGGCCTCATCCTTGTAATGTCTCGTAATAACAATAATAATAATAAATAAAATAAATAAATAATATTAATATAAAAGTGAATATATAATAAATAATAAATAATAAATAAAAAAATATAATAATAGTAAATAAATAATAAATAATAAAGGAAATATAGTAATAATAAATCAATAATAAATAACAAAGAAAATATAATAATAATAAATAAATAGTAAATAACAAAGAAAATATAATAAAATTAAACAAATAACGTAGTAAATAATAAACTGGAGTTTTAAATAACTATATATAAAAGTAAACTATAAAAATAGTAAGAATAAGTAGAGTTAACAAACAATAAAAATGAATAAAATAAGAAAGAGTTAAATTAAGAGAAATATTAAATTAAGTAAAAATTAAAATAAATAAATATAATTGCATGTTGACATATGGAAGTGTGCATGCGGACCCCATTCCATTATTTGGTATATTTAATGGACAATGAGGAGGATGAGATTCATCCATTCCTTCATCAATTCTCTTGGAAAAAAACACTTATGAGACAAATGATTCACTCACAGTGTTACGTTGGTTATGGGCTCTAGGGTGGCCAACTGTTCAATGATTATGTGCAGTTGAGCCTAGGGTTAGGTGGAGATTCGTCCCCAAAACTTTGTTGCAGTTAATGAGATTCAAATAGCATTCAACTCTAAAATCAAAACTAAGGAATATCATTGATATAGGTAAGTTGTCTCTACTCATGTTTTTCAAAATTCTATGCTCATCTGTTGAATAGTTGTGTGTTGATTATAAATCATATAATTGATCTAAGTAGTTGTATATTTAAATTGTGAGTTGTTGCATTTTGTATTAGAGTGGGCCTTTGACTCTGTGACCTCTATCTAAAATTTTGAGAAAAATACCTAATTAAATTCATCAATAATTTTGTTTGTCATGACACAAGAAAAAAAACAAAATAGTTTTAAGAAATAAATATCATTTATTTTAAAATAGTAGATAAATTTTCTTTATTTAAATGAGTGAATATAAATTTGTTTAATTAAAAAATTAAATATAAACTTTGCTCACTTTTAGTTTTCATGAAATGGTATGCATGTGTATGAACATGCTATTATAAACATTGTGAAATGTAAATATATTGATTTTCAAAATACTTAAACCAAAACCTATCCAATTTTTTATTCATTACAAAACACACTTTTTGAAATGTCAATATGTTGATTAAAAAAAACATCAATTAAAGAAATTTCTAAATTGAACTTTGAAAAACAAATCCTCCTCAAAAACTTATCCCATTGTTGATTGTTTTGGACCCACCAACATTCAGGGGATCTCTATGGTAAGAAGTCCCAACTAGACCACAGGTCATTTACAGTAGGAGTCTCCACTATGGGTGGTAATGTAATCCCTTAACCACGGTAGCATGTAGAGATAAGTATGACAACTTTGGACTGAGGCAAGTGTGTCACCTTACAGCAAGTCAAGTGAGATGCATAGGGGTTCTAACACATGGAGGGGAAAAGGAAGTGTGCCCCTTAGGAGTCTGTAATAGTACGCAGCTCAAAAGGAACACATGAGTGGAATGACATCACAGGTTAAAATGCGAAATAGTCCACAAATTAAAGTGGCAGGTTAATCCAACAACACACATTCAATAGGATTCTTATAATTTCATGCAATGTAGCTCATAAGAAAATGTGTAAGTTAAACAATATACATTCCTAAAGCAACTATAATAGTACAAATGCAATAACAACATATGCATGAAAGCATTTTGGCTCTGTTATTATTATTATAAGTGAAAGTTCCATCCATACATACAACATTGACAAACACTATCCTCAATAGTGGAACATTACAATCAAGAACATCTACTCTTCCAAACCAGTATACTCGCTCTACGCTGTCAAGAAGCCAAGGCTCGTCACAATACTCCCAAGCCTTTTCTAACTCTAGGTCTAGCCAAAATTTTGGCTCCCAAAAGTTTGTTCTATGACTTATGAGGTTCTATTTATAACAAAAGGGTGAGGTGGCCCTTGACATTCCCTTTTGTGACTCTTTGACCACGCTCATAACTCATATTATGCATCTAATCATGTAAGGATATAAATCACCAGAGAACCATTACAAACTAATAGGAAAATTTGTTTGTATCAAAATTATACCTATCTCAAAAAAGATATGAAAGAGTTTAATAAGAAATAGGTCTATGACAACAAATAAGTGACAGAAGGGAGATCTTGAATGTGTAATAAGTAATCCTTTATAAATAAATAAATAAATATGTCACTAAAAATATAATAATGAACACCTGGTATCCTATATGTATTATACCAAAGTAAGCGTATAATAAAAAATAGAAAATAAGAGACTAATTTATACAAACATGTTATGAATAGATGGGGTAGGAAATAAATGAAAAATAATTTCATTGTAAATTTATTAACAATGGAGTTTTTGTCAAGACTCTCGTAGGGTTGAGTACAACCTAGCAAGAAAATAAATTAATGAAACCCTGTATAGGGTTTTGAAAACTTAGTGAAGAAATATTACGCCTCGAGCTCATGCACATGGAAAATTGGGAAATTGAGAGGAGGTCGACCTGTAGACGATAAGTTAGAAGTGAAATTGCTGGAAAAAGAACTCTTAAGCCAATTAATAGTTGTTTTCATCTCATAAAATCAAAAACCATACGTAGACGACTATCGATCAGGTTTAGAACCCTCAAAAAATAAATTAAGATAAGAATAAGGGGAAGTTTCAATAGTTGATATACTTGTAATGAGTAAGGCCATTCCTTTACTCCAATCTTCTATGCAGAAGTAAGCAAGGAGGTTATTAAGATTAGAATAATTGATCAGTATCATTTGACAAGCAATGAAAATTGAGAACGAAACTAAAGCCCAGAGCCTGAGCGTGTAAATGGATGTAGAGAATTTTCTTACCTCATAAATTAGAAAAAAGGGAGTTATGCGTTTATCTGAAATGTAAAATTTTCTCTCAAAATATATAAAGAAAGTTTCCTCAACATAGTAGTAGAAAATCCCTCGAAGGAAACCCAACCTTTCATTACAACCCAATTGGTTAGGCAGAGGGAGGAGGGGTGGAAACTCATTTCCCCGACTAAGCTCCCAAGGCAGAATAACTGTGAACGACATGGAGGGGAAGAGACAAGTCATAATTACCTTTACACTAGCTACAATACACAGTGAAATAAATTCGAATGAATACTCCCAATAAACTTTGTTCAAGATATGATAGTATCAGGTCAAAACCCTGAGCAAAATTCAGAACTCGTACAAAAATTTAGAAGAAAACAAAATCATGGTTACCCAAAAAGAAGAGCTTTTAAAAAAAGAGAAACCAAGTGCCTCTCCCAGAACTCCTTCCAAACAATTATCGCATTTAACACCATCCCTGAAATTAGAAAAATAGAAAATCAACGAAAAGAGTCAGTTCATAAGGAAACAAAGGTACATGATGAATTAAAAATATCACAATACCAACTATGAAATATCTCCGCAAGTAATGAGGATCCAAGCTAAATCCTGAGGTTACAAGTGTTCACTGGTAGCAAGTCACAAGTGTATTGAAGGCCAAATGGCCATAGAACTCTCAAGAAAATCCTCTTTTACTCTGTCAAGACCGAAGCGCAGAGCTCTAGCAATGAAAACAAACAAAATCCGAGAATGGCATTGGGAAGAGTAGGGTAAGACAATTAGGCTTAACAGTAATTGATCTCCACTCTCATACTATACCAAAAAGATATCCACCATTGAAGAAACCAAGTACAAATGGTCACATGGATTTAATTTGCATGGCATCCAGATATTGGGCCAAGTGTGAAACAATGCAAAAATCTTTGTCATATATCCCGCACGAAAGCCAAGAATAACCATAATACGGTATAAAAAATAACAAGTGAAAAATAACATATGCAGTGAGTATAAGAGAGCAATTAACAATGTGTGTACGATCGATAATATAAGAGAGATTCAATTTGTTGGCCTGTGCATATTTTGTATGTATAATGTGAACACCCTTATAATGTGAACACTTTCTCTTAGTTACAAAAAGAGAAAAAGAGAGTGGACACCCTTAGTTACAAATTTTGTATAATTGAGTGGACACCCTTAGTTACAAATTTTGTGAACAACTTTAGTGACAAATTTTGTATCATAATGGTTACAAAAAGAGAGTGGACTTGATAACATGTAAATTTTGTATCATAATATAAACACCCTTAGTTACAAAAAGAGAGTCGACAGTTACAAAAAGAGAGTGGACATCATAATGTGAACACCCTTAGTTACAAAAAGAGAGTGGACAGTTACAAAAAGAGAGTGGACTTGATAACATGTAAATATATGTTTTCTATGTATAATGTGAACACTTTTAGTTACAAAAAAATAGTGCAATTGATAACATGTAAATTTTGTATGTATAATGTGAACATCTTTAGTTACAAAAAGATAGTGGACTTGATAACATGTAAATATATGTATAATGTGAAAACCT
The DNA here is from genome assembly GCA_031772625.1 of Pinus tabuliformis. NCBI lineage: Eukaryota > Viridiplantae > Streptophyta > Pinopsida > Pinales > Pinaceae > Pinus > Pinus tabuliformis. The sequence goes on from CM062815.1 coordinate 285,251,552, forward strand.
TTAGTTACAAAAAGATAGTGGAATTGATAACATGTAAATATGTATAATGTGAACACCTTTAGTTATAAAAAGATAGCGGACTTGATAACATGTAAATATGTATAATGTGAACACCTTTAGTTACAAAAAGATAGTGAACTTGATAACATGTAAATGTCAACACGATAGTGTGAACTATATATGAATTTTGAATAAGTAAAAATATAATTATCATGAGTATACTACTATTCAAAAGATAATTATCATGAGTATACTAATGTCTTGTCCTAGTAAGTGGAGGCATTTTTACCATGTTCCAAGAAAATATATGCAATCAACTTTGAATCCAAGATGAAATTCATTGAGAAATAGAAAAATATTATTTTTGATTTACAATAATAAGAAAAAGAAAAGTGTATGTTAAAATGGGGTATGTTACATCGATGGTATTAGTAATGACATTTGAGACTTTGTGGAAATTTCTATGACCATGAAGAGGAGGAGATAGGCATATGCAAGAATATAATTTTATATGAATATTTCTAAACATCTCTCTGAAACAATTGATAGCGAGTACCATGATGAGATTTCTACTTACATTTTAGATTCATGAACATGTTCCTTTTAAATGTAGACGATGCGATGAGAATGGGAACCTAGTCAAGTATTGTTCGTTGGCTATTTTCAAAAAATGGGTGAATGACACCCAAAATAATTTAGATGAATTTCAAGATTTTTTACATAAAAAAAGACTGAAATTCCCATAGCGAATCAGCAAAGTGAACTCAGGAAAAGTGAAAGAAAAATTTGGGCAACCTAGATGACAATTAATTTTCAGCACTAGCACAACTTAAGGAAACATAAGAAAGGGTGGAAGAGGAAGTCCAAACCATAGAGAAACCAATGTAAGTGGAAGATTACAATGGTAACCTAAGAGAAAATCCAAACCCTAATAGGAAAACACTCAAATCAATTCCACCAATTTCCTAGGTCGTAAAGATTTTCTAGGAAATACTAACATGATTTTGGAAGTGGAGGATGGATAATAAAGTATTAGTGCACAAGAGTGCACGATGTTGAATTCCTAAAAACATGGCCCAAAGTTTAGGCTAAAGATATTCCTATGGAACAAAAGAAAAATTTTTACCATCTGTATGCGTAATTGCGGTAACAAAATATACATTTGGAAGGAGATCCAAAGTGCCCCAACACAACGAGGGATAGGAGTCCAAGTTTGAGTAGAAAAAAAGGTCAAGAAACTAGAGAAAATAGTCATAAACTCAGGGAAATTACTAGAAGGGTAATAATGGGTGAGATTCATATTAACAAGAAACCAAAGTTTCAAGTGAAAAGTTAGTAGAAATAATGGAAAGATTTTGGAAGGCATGTGAATCAATGGAAATTGAAATGAAAACCAGCGTTGGAAGTTTGGTGGTCATTTGGAACCAAAAGTTGATATTCTTCTATTACTGGGTCACATACCCTAAACATTTTATCATGGTGTTTCCATTGTATTGGAGAAAGAGAGGAGATTTGTTTATTTGTAGTTTATGAACCCTCAGTACCAAGAGAAAAAGTGGGTTTCTTGAATGACCTTCTCATTCTATAAAGGATCCATAGGGACGAGCATTGGATATTAGGGGGAATCTATAACATAATTAGGAATTTGGAGAAAAATAAATGGGATATCACACATATAGATCCGATGACCCTTATTTTTCATGAAGTGGTCAAAGACTTGAGGATTGTGGATATAAACACCATTAACAACACTTACTCTTGGATCAATCGCCTTGGAGGTCACCACCAAGTTGTTAGTGGCATAGAACACTTTCTATTCTTAGAAGAATTGTTGGGAGATATGTGTTCATGGAAGCGTCCATTATCCCCTGTTTGGGCTTGGATCAGTTGCCAATATGATTAGAAATAGATAATGGCCCCTCAAATGTAACAGCCTCCTCCCACATCTACCCTAGTAACCGACCAACCAGGGTAAATATGTGATGAGAGGATACTATGACTGGATTCAAATTCTTATGGGACCTTAAGGAAGTGGAATCGATGGAAACACAACATCCAGACCTTACACATCATATACAAGACTCCCAGGAGCCATACTAACGACTCCGGTAGCTAGCCCCTGGGTCCCACTAAGGTTTTAGAGCACTTGACCAATGGACGCTCCCATCCTATGGGCCTGACAACATCAGGGAGGCTCTCAACGCTCTCATGATAGGGCATGCTAACTTCTAGGGACTATTTTGCTCAGTGTTGTGCTAGCATAGGATTTGAGCCACTTTTTTAGGGCTAGAGCCTAGGTCACTACCTAGAATTGAATGACACCTTAAGGAAAGAAATATAACAAGGAAATAATGATGCAAATGAAAATACTTGAATAAGCCATTAACTGAACCCCTACTATCCATGAAAAGAATTTTGTGAAACATATCATGAATATGTAATCTATATGTGTAAACAACAAATATAAGAATAGGGGTCTCATACTCTTCCGAGAATCAATATGAATCATTGTTCCCTTATATAATTTGCTTCACTATCATCTCTAGGTCATAGATACATTTTTCATTCATTTACAATTAAAAACATGATGAGAGCCATACATAGCTACTATCATAAAACATATACATAACAAGCGCAATAGCAACATAAAAACCAAGGAAATCACATCCATATGATCCACATATAAACCAGTATAATACTCGTAGAATTACAAGGAGAGATAACCTCATATTGATGATGCAAAATTCAAAATTGGGATGGGACTACCACATTCCACCCAATCATAGAATGGCTGAGCCAAATCTCTCATCAGTCATTCACCCCCTGCCATATTCCAAGCATGAATGTGGAAGTGAAAGCAAAAGAATCAATCACGGTATCGTGAGGTAAAACCACCTCACCTTCATCAACTAAAATGAGTCTTTATCGTAACCCATCCCAGATCACTAGGCCAACACAATAAACATTTAATAATAAGCTTTACTATGATCTCCACTCGATCACTAGGCCAAACGAGCATGGATGCCACCAGATTTCACCACCTACAATGTGAGGAATTTTCCTGTCTCCTAGTTTCTCAGGCTTTATTGCAATCCACATCATATCACTAGGCCCTAAACTAAGACCCACTCTCTAGTCTTTACTACATATCCCAACCCGGGATTACTATGCCCAACAGAGAGAAATCTAGCTCTTGGCTTTACCATATGTCTTGCCAATTATCAGTAAGGATTCTTAGGCCCACTGAGGAAACACAAAATTCGGCATTGCCAAAACCCACAGTCTAGTTCAGGGGTTACTAGGCCATGTGTTCTATCATTTGGAGATCCACCTCACTCAAATTCTAATCCATCCGACAATCCATCTCAACCAAAACATGAGAACCCCATCACACCATGGCTATCCGTAAATGACAAGGCTAGGATGAAAACACTATCACACCTAGAAAAACCCATGCCATAACAACAAAATAACCACATGCATTACCATGAATGCCAAATCTAGCAAGGAAATCACACATGCAAATCAATACATGCAAAGAATCCTATAGTAGTTACCTGATCCTACTCTTTCTTTCTTGCTAATTCCTTCCTCTGACCTTATTTTCCTTTCTTGATCCAATGCCAAAATTCTCCAAGAAAAATATAAGCATCTAAGATTGAGAGAGAGAGAGAATAATGAGAGAGCTCCAAAATTGAACTAACTAAAGGTTAGAAACTGACCCTCATAAGCCTTTTTATCAATTAGGCCTCTATTTTCTTCATTTTCCTCCTGACATGAAACTTGCGACCTTTCAACTTCCTTTTCTCCTAATTTCCAATATTTTCATAAATAAATGTGCCAAAAATTCCATTTTGCCTTTTTAAATCCTTAGCCATTTCCTTTTCCAATTTCCTTAGCCATAATAATCCAAATTAACACCTACACTAGGATGTCTTCCCCAACATTCATCTTGGAATAAGTGTCCCATCAGCCGCGGTTATTATTTTTCCTTTATTAACTTTTATTATATGGAATTTTCACTAGGGATTTTACATAACCCTCCCCCTTGGGGGGCATCTTTGTCGGTGTAAAACCACACCTATACCTTAGCAAAACTGCTAAAAAGAAAACATAGTGCCTATGGAGCTTTATAACATAGTTTGATGCAGTATTTACAATGATCACCCTGCTGAGAAGAAAACCAATATGACTACATAACAATGATAACATCATAATGAAATGACACCCATACTTCTTATTGGAGCTTTATAACATAGCTCATGGTCGTATTTACATCCATATACATATGTACATATACCAAAACAACATACCAAAATTCCTTTGCCTCAACTAGAAAACAATGAAGGATGCATAGCCTGAATCTGATCCACCATCTCCCATGTAGCTTGATTGGGCCCAAAGTGCTTTCATTGCACTTTAACTTGCTCGATTGCTCAGTTCCGGAGCATGAGCACCTTTTTCTGCAATATACACTGAGGCTTCGGCTGTAATTCTCCATCTGGTTCCACTAGTAAAACAAGCTAATCAATCGCATGATCAACATATTTAACATACTTCTTAAGAAATCACACATGGAAAAAATCATGGACATTCATTGTGAGTGGAAGTGAAAGTTGATAGGCTACTGGCCCAATCCTCTTTAATATGAAGGGTCCAAAAAACTAGGGTGTAGTCTTGGCACATGATCTAATATGTAAGGAGCTCCTCTTCGGTTTCATATGAAAGTACACATGCTCCCCAACTTGGAAATCCTTGAACAGCCTGTTCCGATCTGCGTTGGTTTTCTGCCTATCATGTGTTGTCTTTAGATTCTTCTTTATAACCCACATTTCCTGTTCCATGTCCGCTAACATGTCTAGTCCAATAGACACACTGTTAACTCAATCACTCCAACTGATGGTAGTATTGGACCTCTGCCCATACAATGCCTCAAACAGACTCATCTTCAAGGATTCGTGATACCATTGTTGTAAGCGAACTATTCTAGTAGGAGATACTCTTCCCACTTTCATTGTTGATGCATCACGTACATCCTCAACATGTCCTCCAATATCCTATTGACCCTCTCAATCTTTCCATCTGTCTATGGATGATAAGTTGTACTGAAGGAAAACTCTATGCCTAAACCTATAAACAAGTTCTTCCAATAATTGGAAGTGAAATTTGCATCCATATCTGACACAATATTCTTTGGAACACCATGCAATATGACCACATCTCTAATGAATACCTATGCTACATCGCTATTTGATAATTTATACTTAACCGGAATGAAGTGTGCAACCTTTGTAACTTGTCCACAACAACCATGATGGAATCATGTTGTCTAACTGTCCTTGGAAAACATATGATAAAGTCCATGGAAATGACCTCCCATTTCCATTATAGAATGACAATCAGTTGTAGCAATCCACCTAAATTCTTACACTTTGCCTTCACACGCTGAAAATTGAAACACCTAGCCATCAACTCTTCTACATCCTTCTTTAGATTCAGCCAATATTAAAATTTCTTCACTGTGGTCAATGTCTTTTGACATCCTGGGTTACCTGAATATGGTTTCATGTGCAACTCCCTCAAGATCACATTCTTGAGCTCAATACTATCTAGCACATATATCGTGTCTCTAAATCTGATGAATCCATTTATTATAAGACAATAGTCCACATCCTGTGCACCCACACCTGTACCTATGCATGTACCACTACTTGTACCTATACCTATACTACTTCTTGTATCTGTACCTATACTTTGCTACAACCTGTGCACAATCTCCATATACTTAACATCCTTCTAACATTCCTTTAAGATCCTATCCTATAAGTATGTGTCATAGGAGCTCATAACTGCTAAGTGATTTACATGTACCTTCATGCGAAGAGAATCTGCGATCATGTTCTCCTTTCCTTTGATATATATGATCTCGAAGTCAAAATCACTGATCGTGGTAAACCATCTATCCTATCGGTAATTCAGATTCGTTTGGTCAAACAAATACCTCAACCCAATGTGACCAATCATCAGTACAAACCTCCTGCCAATAAGATAGTGGCTCCACATCTTCAGTGCATGTATGTTCGCTGCTAACATAAGATCATGTGGCAGGTAGTTCTTCTCATGCTCATTTACTTTTCATGACTCATAGCACACCACCTATCCATTCTACATAAGGACTCCACCAAGTCATCTCTTGAAAGAATTTGTACATACTACAAACTCCTTGTCTGGATCTACAATATGTAACACTACTGCACGTGTCAACAACTACTTAAGATGCTCAAATCTGACCTCACACTCCTCTATCCATTCAAACTTCTTACCTTTCCTATGCAATGATGTAATATGATAAGAAAACTATGATAACTTCATGATGAGCCTCCTATAATAACCTCCCAATGCCATGAAAGATCTCATGTCATCCACATTCTTGGGAGCTGCCCACAACATGGTGGCCCTTATCTTTTCTAGATCTACTACAATTCCCTCCTTGGAGACAACATGTATCAGGTAGTGTACCTCAATCTAAAAGAAACTACACTTGTTGAGCTTAACATACAATTGATGCTCTCTCAATAACCTCAACATTGTTGCTAAATGCTCAATGTGCTCTTCCTTATTTTTAGAATATACCAATACGTCAATAATGAACACAATAACATACTTATACAAATATTGGTGCAACACATTATTCATCAAGAACATAAAAGTAGCTGGAGCATTAGTCAAATCAAATGGAACTACAAAAAACTCATAATTCCCATACCTAGTCCAGAAATTTGTCTTGTAAATGTCCTCCTCTTTGATGCGTACTTGGTGGTATCCTGATCTCAAATCAATCTTCGAGAACATTGTTGCTCCCTTCAACTAATCGAACAAGTCATCAATCCTTGGCAATGGATACCTATTCTTGATAGTCACTTTGTTCAAATTCCTATAGTCAATGCATAATCTGAGAGTATCATCCTTGTTCTTCATAAAAAATACTGGTGCGCCCACATAATTTATCCCTTTTCCAACATTTCCTTCAACTAGAAATTCAACTCTACCGATTCAGGTGTGCTCTTATTGTAAGGTGCTTTTGATGTTGGATTTTCCCTTGGCACTAACTCAATATAAATGTCTACCTCCGAGTGAGGTGGTAACTTTGAAATGTCCTCAAGAAATACATCTTGAAATTGTTGTAGAACTAGGAACCTGCTCAAAACATTTACATCTTCAACTTCCTTACCTTTGTCACTAGAAATATGTATGGAAAATAACACACACCCTTTCATGTGATTGTGCTTTTCCTGCATAGTTATCACCATCCTAACTGATGTGACTTTCCTCTTTCCCTGTAAGACTCTTGGTTCCCCATTGTCATCCACACATTCAATGGATTTTTCATAACAATCCACCTTGGTTCTAATAAGGTACAACCAATTCATGCCCAACAACATATTTTATGATCCCAAGGGAAATACATTCAAATGTGCTGTAGTAGGCATACCATTCAGATAAAATGCACAAGCTCTTATGCAATGATGAAGTCGCTTCTTTGTACTTGTAGCCAATTGCACTAACCAAGATTCTACTTGAAATTCCTTAATCAAACTACACTTATCTAACAAGTCAGGAATAACATAACTATAATTAGATCTAGGGTCAATCAAAGTAGAAATAAATTCCTCAGAAAGATTATTTTCCATCTAAATGATAGATGCCAAATCATCTGCCTCTTTGTTATCCAACGCTACATAAAAACATGAAACGCTCTGACCAACATCCCCAACTGTTTGTGTCTCCTGTGCACTTTATATCGTATGCCTACCATCGTAAATCTATGGAAAATCTCTCTTAGGTTGTTCCTTACCGCATGTCCAACACTCCAACTGATCAACACCCTCACCTCTATGTTGTTGCTGTGAGTCATGTCCCTGTCTAATTGCATTGAACCTCTTTTGTGGTGCCACATTTTCTTTCTCATGTTCATTATGAGGCCTTGTTCTCTTCCGCTACTGATAGGTCCCTATAATACTAGTGATTACCCCATTACTATTGTAGTTGTATCCCTTATTTTTATTACTGTGCCCCATAGAATCCCTCTATTGTTATTTTTGTGGCTTTATATTATTATTGTTAGGTCGGGTGGGTTATATTGTGACTCCTTAGACTCCTATATAGAGAAAGGAGGTTTTTTCATTTGAATCATCCAAGAATTGTTCATTTATGTAATGTAAAGGAGGTTGCCCCCTCAAAGAGGCTGAATTCTAAGGCATTGATCTATCTTTTCTATCTTTTTGTTAGCTCATTTCATAACATTTGGTATCAGAGCTTTGGATTCTAGGGTTTCGCTACTCCAAATAGGTCATCATGGAATTTTCGCCATAACATTTTTTCTGCGACATTTCAAAAGCTAAAAAAAAAACCCATTTTAGAAGAAATCGCGCTGAAGCTCAGGTCCGAATTTTAGAGCTTTTCGCACTATATTTGCATAGATATAATCTGAGGAAGTCGGTCTTTTTACAGACTCTTGAATTACATTCCAAATAGGTTACTTGGGGAAAATCATCATAACTTTCTTTCCAAGCATTGGATTGAAATTTCATAAGAAGGTATAGAAATAGGACGAACTGTAGTTTGTTGTATATATTTTTTAGATCCAAAAGTAGAAACAGTGACTCGTGGCATGTCGTACAAGTTCGCTCTGCTGAAATAGTCTATAATCAGGTCATTGTGGGATATTGTGCATAACTCTTTCTTGGAGAATTCAATTTGGATCAAACTAGTGGCATTGGAAAGAGGACACAGAGGGCTACTACAGGTCACAATTTTAGAACTGGATGATCTGAAATTACAGAAATACATCAGATTCAATATTAGGCTCCTACAAAGTGAAAAAAGGTGTGTAGTTTTTTTTAATTTTTTCATAAGCTTGGTTTGAAAAATTAGTTGAAGGAATTCAAAGGGCATATTAAAGCATTATTATCGGTAATTGATGCCCAGGGGAATGAAAATGCAAACACCTAGTAGGAAACTTGAAAGCTCTAGAATGACTCATGAAGAAGAGGAAGAAATGCAACATGATCTATCAAAATTACGAGATCAAGTGCAACAAGTGTCACTTGCACAAAAAGGAACATAATATAAGATGAATGGTTTAAAGAAAGATGTAGAAGCTAAGATGGATTGTTTAAAGAAAGGCGTAGAAGCTAAGATGAATGACATGGAAGCTAAGATGGACGATTTGAACATAGATTTGAAGACAAACATGGAAGAATTGAAGATATATATGGATAAGTTGCTACAAGAAATGGCCACTAATGGTGAAAGGGTAGTAAAGGAAGCGCATGATGAGAACAAAAGAAATTTTAATCATGATTCCATAAACTCTAATGTTGGATCGAAGACCCACCATATTCGAAAAACCGATATGAGGAAGTTTGATGGCAAGGATCCCGCAACATCGATATTACAGATGGAGCAATTTTTCGATCTCAATAATGTGCAAAACACACAAAAGGTACATATTGCAACTTTATATTTGGAACCAAATCAGTTTGTATGGTATCAATGGCTTTGCTCTCGTAAACAATTATCACTTGGGCAATTTTTACGGAAGAATTAACAGCACATTATGAGGATACAAAAAGAAACACTTTTCTTAGCCAATTGATAAGTCTCAAACAAAAGGGTTCAATAATGGAGCACATTGAGGAGTTCCAAAAATTGAACATAAGGGTAAAAAATATTCCAAAGGAGCATAGGATTGATGTGTTCATAGGGACTTTAAAGGATAATATCCAACATGATGTTCTCCATTGGGAACCTGATTCATTAGAAAAGGCATTCAGGCTAGAAGGAAAAATGGAAAGCAAAATTATGGCAACCAGGAAGCATACCAGTCACAAATATTAAGATGGAAGTGTTGTTACCTCTAGCCTTCCACATCCTATAAGGTTGACACCACAACAATTGGAAGAAAAAAGAGCAAAAGGGCTTTGTTACAGTTGTGATAGAAAATACACTAAAGGTCATAAGTGTGCTGAGAAGAAATTATTCTACATAGATTGTGGAGAGGAAGAAGAAAAGGAGCAAGAAAGGTCAAAGGAAGAAGATATGTTCCAGGAACAAAGCCTAGATAAAGAAGAAATGAATCCGACCATATCTTGTAATGCATTGGCTAGAATTACCACTCCTCAAACCATCAAGATAGAAGGACAAATCAAGAAGAAAAAGGTAATAATGTTGATTGATTCAGGAAGTACCCACAATTTTACTCATTGTAAGGTAGCAAAGGAATTGAATTTCTTCTATATCCAGCACCAGAGTATCAAGTGATGATTGCAAATGGAGGAATGATAAATTGCTCTAGAAAGTGCCATAATATCAAGCTATCCATGGGAGAATATGTATTGACTAGCCCAATGCTTTCCATTCCAATGGGAGGTGTTGATGTTGTACTAGGAGTCCAATGGCTACAATCCTTGGGTACAATAGCTTTTAATTTTCAAGAACTCTTCATGAAATTTTCTGCGGAAGGAAAGGAAGTTGAATTAAGGGGTATTGCAGGGAAACCGGGAAAGATAATCAGCTCTAACAGTATGACAAAGCTTCTAAAAAAGGAACAAAGAGGTGTAATTGCATAATTATGTTCACTAGATGTTTCCACATCGGAATCATCTATTTCTCCAGATCTCCAAAAACTCTTGGACGATCATTCAAAGGTATTTGAGACTCCCAAAGGTCTACCACCTATTTGTGATCATGATCATGCTATTCATCTGATTCCAGGAAGTGTTCCTCCAAACATCAAGCCGTACAGATATCCCTATTCCCAAAAGAGTGAAATTGAACATATGGTTGCAGAAATGCTAGAGGCTGGTATAATTCAACCTATTCAAAGTTCTTTCTCTGCTCCAATAGTATTGGTGCACAAGAAGGATGGATCATGGTGCATGTGTTCGGATTATAGGGAGCTCGACATGCTCACTATTAAAGATAAGTTTCCCATTCCTGTCATTGATGAATTATTGGATGAATTTAATGGATCAATTTACTTCACCGAGTTGGATCTTCGATCAGGATATCATCAAATCAGAATGAAGACTGAAGACATTCCAAAAACATCATTTAGAACTCATGAGGGTCATTATGAATTTTTGGTCATGCCTTTTGGCCTTACCAATGCACCTTATAAATTTCAAGGTTTGATGAATTCCATTTTCAAACCCTTCCTTAGAAAATTTGTGTTAGTATGTTTTGATGATATACTAATCTACATCAAGTCCTGGAAGGATCATGTTGAACATGTTGACAGGGTGCTACAACTATTGGAGGAGAAAAAATTATATGCAAAAAGATCCAAATGTTTCTTTGGAGTACAAGAGGTGGAATATCTGGGTCATATTGTATCTAATGAAGGAGTTAAGGTAGACCCTAGCAAAATTAAAGCCACTAAGGAATGGAAAATCCCCACATCCATAAAGAATTTGCGAGGATTTCTCGGGTTGACAGAGTATTATCACAAGCTTGTTAAGAATTGTGGGAGAATAGCAGCACCTCTAACAACATTATTGAAGAAAGATGCATTTTCATGGACTCTAGAAGCAACAAAGGCCTTTGAACATCTTAAAGAGGCAATGTGCCAAGCACCGGTCCTAGCTACACCAGACTTCACAAAAATCTTTATTGTTAATGCACCTACAACTAAGCTCAGTCCACCGAATTTCAAACAACAGTCTTCAATATACATATAAATCAATATTCTTTACTGTTAAAATGCCGAACTACCAGAAATAAAACCTCTGTTTCTCTTAACATCAAACTGGGTTTTTCCTTGTTCCATCTTGGCGCAGCCCACTGCATTCCATTTCCAACACATAAAAGGTAACACCCATCGGTTTCAACAAAGCAGAAAACAATTTTCTCAACTGCGTTAGTGTTGTTGCAATTAACCCATAAACACAACCATTTCTCATTGAATCAACCGATACAATTTGTTTACATCTGTCACAACATAAAAAAAAATATCGATTCGTTTACATCAGCGTTAACCCGCTCTAATATTACACGTCTAGACAACGCTTTCCACACATGTAATTTTTTTAACACCACATCTCAAACATCTGTAGTTTTACGGTTTTGTATCTTTGCTGGCCTGGAACACGTGGTACCAAACTTCGGCATCCATTAACTTGGAATCCTCCGTGCTTCCTCAATCTAATTGCTAGAATTTGTTGGCCGCCACTATTGAGTACTCCGTCTATTCTATCGCCACCGATCACTCCTTGCTGCACAGCAGTTCCAATTAATTAATTAAAATCACAACTGACATTCAACAGCTTCCAGGATTTGTTGCGAGATTTTAGGGGTCATGAAACCACAGTTCGAGCTGATTTAGAGAATTGGCAACGGATAAGTCTGCATGTCATTAACACGAGTCATATACATTCCATTCAGAACGCCGAGCCATCATAACACGTTGGCGCAAATACTATTTGTTTTATTCATAACCAGTGATGCAACAGAGTTTAGCTTTGGCGTCCTTTCACAAAGGACGATCTCCAGTTTTATTCAACAACACAGTCTACCTATTTAATTGGAGTTTTTCGCCCACACAAACGGCCACCCCACACCTACGCTACCCTTTTTTTATATATCTCCTCCACTAATTGCTCTAACAAACAGCTAACATAATCTCCTACTATTAGAGAAAATCTCAATAAAAAAAAGTTGCATTTATCACTAAAATAACAAACTATATGAAGAATCGACCCCTACAGTAAAACTGAGATTGAACAAACAGTAATAAAATTCGCCCTGTCAGACCACAACATGTGGACAATTTTCCACATTGCTGGTCAGCTCCGATGCTCCTGCATCAGACTCCTGGAGAAGAAAAGATTTATTCTTAAAACTTTCAGGATTTATGCCGTATTTCTGCAATTCAGTTGCTGTCAACCAACTGGAATCTTCCATTGGCTGCTCTTTCCACTTGACAAGATACTGAAAATATGTCTGTCCTCGCGTTTTCTTGGATATCCTTTGATCTAAAATAGCTTCAACTTCTTTCTTGGATGTTTTTGGTACCTGTTCTTCCCAATCCACAGTTTGAACTTCATCACCTATAGTTTCAGTCGGCAACTCTATTTCTGCCTCTTTAAATGGATACAAGTCTGCAATATTAAAAATGGGAGATATTCCGATCCCTTCCGGCAACTCAATCTCATATGCATTGGCTGAAAATTTCCTTTTGATTTTACAGGGTCCTATCTTCTTCAGTTTCAGCTTATTGTAAGTTTTTGTAGGAAATCTCTCTTTTCTCAAATATGCCATAACCAAATCTCCTACCTGAAACTCTTTTTCTTTCCTTCTCAAATCTGCTCTCTGCTTGTATCTCTGGCTGCTTTCCTGTAGTTTACCTTTAACCTCTTCCTGTAGCTTCTGCATTTGTTCAGCAAAATCTTCAGCACTTGCACTTCTGGCTTCCTGTTTCCCCAAGTCTCTTAGCTCATATACTCCTCTCGGATGCATTCCAAAGACAATCTGAAATGGACTCATTCCAGTGCTTCGGTTTGGTGTGTCATTGTAAGCAAATTCAGCTTGAGCTAATGCCAAATCCCACTATTTGGGATTCTGATGTACTAAACTTCTTAATATATTCCCCAAGCTTCTGTTTACAACTTCATAAGCTAAACTAAAACTGAGTTTAGTTCCCAGTTTCTTCCAAAGTGTCCTCCAGAAATTCCCTACAAATTTAGTGTCTCGATCTGATACAATACTTACAGGCAAACCATGCAATCTTACAATCTTCGAAAAGAACAAATTTGCTATGTGTGTGGCATCATTAGTCTTTTTACAAGCAATAAAATGAGCCATTTTAGAAAATTTGTCTACAACAACATAAATAGAATCGTTTCCTCTCTGAGTTTTTGGTAAACCCAAAACAAAGTCCATACTCACTGCATCCCATGGTCGATCTGGTATGGGCAATGGCTGATATAGTCCGATATTTTGACTCCTTCCTTTGGCATACTGACATACCCTGCATTTCTCAACAAACTTTTTAACATCAGTTTGCATTTTAGGCCAATAATAAAAAGCATCCACCTGGGCGAAAGTTTTGTCTTGTCCAAAATGACCAGACAATCCTCCACTATGCTTCTCTTTAATGATGTTCTCTCTCATAGAACATTTAGGAATGCATAATTTTTTGCTTTTAAATAACAGGCCTCCTTGAACAAGGTAATCCATCCATTGACTTCTGTTATTGCTCACCGGATTCTGCACTGTTGTGTAGATGTCTTTAAAATCCTCATCATCCTTGTACATTTATATCATTTCATCAAATCCTACAACACCCACTTTAAGTTCTTGCAAAAGAAAACTTACTCTGCTCAATGCATCTGCCACTTTGTTAGACTTACCACTTTTATGCTTTATTACAAAAGTGAAATTTTGCAGAAATTCCACCCACTTGGCGTGCTTCTGATTTAGCTTTGGCTGGTTATTAATAAACTGCAAAGCATGATTGTCTGAATATAAGATGAACTCCTTCGGTAGCAAGTAATGCCTCCACTTTTTTAATGCCTGCACAATAGCGTAAAATTCTTTATCATAAGAAGAATATTTTTTCTTTGCATCATTTAACTTCTCGCTGAAATATGCTATCGGCCTTTGCTCTTGGCTTAGCACCGCACCAACTGCTTCTCCACTTGCATCGGTTTCCACTTGAAAGACTTTCTCGAAATTTGGTAAGGCTAGAATAGGCTTTTCTGTTATCTTTCTTTTCAACAAATTAAAATTCCTATCAGCTGCTTCTGTCCATCGAAATGGCTGATTGACCTCCTTGATTGTCTCAAGGATTGGTGCACAAACTTGACTAAATCCCTTTATAAATTTTCGGTAGAAACTAGCAAGTCCATGGAAACTTCTTACCTCAAAGACACTCCTGGGAGTAGGCCAGTTTTTGATTGCTTGTACCTTTTTCGGATCCATTTTCAAACCGTCTCTGGAAATCACAAATCCCAAATATACCAGCTCCTCTTTCATGAAACTACATTTCTTCAGATTGATTAGTAGTTTCTCTTTCTGCAGAGTTTTCAAAACTAACTTCAAGTGTTCCAAATGTTCCTCTTTACTTTTGCTGAAAACTAGAATATCATCAAGGTAAACAACAACAAATTTAACTGTATATTCTTTCAGAACCTCATTCATTAGTCTCATGAATGTGCTGGGTGCATTAGTGAGCCCAAAAGGCATCACTAACCACTCATACAATCCACTGTTGGTTTTGAAAGTTGTTTTCCACTCATCGCCTTCCCGAATTCTGATCTGATGATACCCGCTTTTTAGATCTATCTTAGTAAAGTACCTAGATCCACTTAAACAATCCATTAAATCATCCATCCTGGGCAAAGGAAATCTATACCTGACTCTTATCTTGTTGATAGCTCTGGAATCGGTGCACATACGCCATTCTCCTCCCTTTTTTGGACTAAGCACCGTTGGCACAGCACATGGACTCAAACTTTCTCGAATCAGCCCCTTGTCCATCAGTTCTTGAACCTGTCTTGCAACTTCTGCATTTTCCTGAGGAGTTAATCTATATGCAGCTTTGTTAGGTAGACTTGCTCCTGGTATTAAGTCGATATGGTGACTTATACTTCTAACCGGTGGTAATTCATTTGGTAATTCATCCACAATGATATCCATGTAACTATTTAACACAGATTGAATTTCTTCAGGCAAATCATTTAAATTTGTGGAGGTTAAAATTACCTTTGGCCTTCCCACGATAGCGAAATGCACCTCTTCGCTTTTATCAACCTCCTGTAGCAGTTCCTTACCACTCACCAACATGATACTATTTTCAGGCAGCTCTTTATCAGCGTCATTCTTCACTGGCAGCAACGTATGCTTAACTCCATCCTTTTCTATGGTGTATGTATTTCTTCTTCCATCATGAATCACCTTTCGGTCAAATTGCCATGGTCTCCCCAATAACAGGTGACATACGTCCATGGGCATTATGTCACATAAAATCACATCTCTGTATGTGCCAATCTGCATTTCCACATTACATTGTTCTGTCACGGTGACTTGATGGCCCTTCTGAAGCCAAGATACTTTGTAAGGTGCAGGATGCGCTTTCTTTATTAACCCAAGCTTTTCCATCATCTCTGTAGACACAAGATTGTCAGTACTCCCGCTATCAATTATAACCTTACAGCACTTACCCTTTGATTTGCATGTAGTCCTGAACAAGTTCTTCCTTTGCGCAGGTTCTCCAATCTCTTTTTTCGATCTTAGCAAAGTTCTTCTGAGCAGCAATGTTTCACCTTCCTTCGGCGGTTCTTCCTTCTCTACAAGTTGAGGTTGTTCCGGCTTGGCCTCAGCCACATTTGCACCTCTCTGGCTTGCTGATTTGTTATGAGGACAGTCCCGCGACATATGTCCCCATTCTCCACAGGTATAACACCTAACATCTCTTCCCTGCCCTCTTCCTCTAGGCGCGAATCTCCCTCTACTAGAGTCACCCATCTGTGGTGATCTGCTGCTTGAACTTCCTGCTTCAAACTGATGCTGTGTTCCTCTGGATCTGACTGATCCTCTACCTCTTGCTGAGCTCTTTCCTCTATTTCTTTGACTCTGTTTCCGCAATATTTTCTCCTCTGCTTTCAAACTTGCTTGATAGGCATCTTCAACAGTTTTCAAACTTAACAGGCTAATCTCGTCTTGGATCTCATACCTTAGCCCATTAACATATCTGGCTACTTTCTCCAGATCATCTTCTACATGCCCTGTTCTGATGCTTAACCTATAAAATTCTTCAGTATATTCTTTAACAGACATTCCTTTCTGTTTCAAATTTTGCATCTGCTTAAAAAGATTCAAATGATAGTCTTTAGGCAAAAACTTGGCTTTCAGTTTGCTTACCATCTTATCCCACTGCTTGATCTTAGATTTCCCCTTTCGCGTTCTTGATGTCTGTAACTCGTCCCACCAGATGGCTGCATGGCCCTTCAGTCTAGTGACTGCAAACTTCACCCTCTTATTCTCCTCAATCTCTTCATAATCGAAATACTGATCTATGGATCTGATCCAATCCATGAGCTCCTCGGCATTTAAACTTCCTTCATACATAGGAATTTCTATCTTGGGTTTGCTTCCAACTTTTGCCAGCATCTTGAGGACTTTGGCAGTTTCATTTTCTTCTCCTGCTTCCGCTTCTTCCTCAGATTCTTCGGAAGAACTCTCAGCTCCCTCATCAGGTGCTCTTCTCTGGGCTGTTTCCATTGTCTCCATTCGTTCACGCAGTCTTCGCACTTCGTCTATCAGGACTGCATTTGGTTCTGGTCTTCCTCGACCAATTCCTCACCTTGGCGGCATCTTTTGCTGCAAACACCTGCTAGTTTGGCTCTGATACCAAAAATAATGCACCTGCAACTAAGCTCAATCCACCGAATTTCAAACAACAGTCTTCAATATACATATAAATCAATATTCTTTACTGTTAAAATGCCGAACTACCAGAAATAAAACCGTTGTTTCTCTTAACATTAAACTGGGTTTTTCCTTGTTCCATCTTGGTGCAACCCACCGCATTCCATTGCCAACGCATAAGAGGTAACACCCATCGGTTTCAACAAAGCAGAAAACAATTTTCTCAACTGCGTTAGTGTTGTTGCAATTAACCCATAAACACAACCATTTCTCATTGAATCAACCGATACAATTTGTTTACATCTGTCACAACATAAAAAATATCAATCCGTTTACATCAGCGTTAAACCGCTCTAATATTACACGTCTAGACAACGCTTTCCACACATGTAATTTAACACCACTTCTCAAACATCTGTAGTTTTACGTTTTTGTATCTTTGCTGGCCTGGAACACGTGGTACCAAACTTCGGCGTCCATTAACTTGGAATCCTCCGCGCTTCCTCAATCTAATTGCTGGAATTTGTTGGCCGCCACTATTGAGTACTCCGTCTATTCTATCGCCACCGATCACTCCTCGCTGCACAGCAGTTCCAATCAATTAATTAAAATCACAACTGACATTCAACAACTTCCAGGATTTGTTGCGAGATTTTAGGGGTCATGAAACCACAGTTCGAGCTGATTTAGAGAATTGGCAACGGATAAGTCTGCATGTCATTAACACGAGTCATATACATTCCATTCAGAACACCGAGCCATCATAACACGTTGGCGCAAATACTATTTGTTTTTTCAAACCAATGATGCAACAGAGTTTAGTTTTGGCGTCCTTTCACAAAGGACGATCTCCAGTTTTATTCAACAACACAGTCTACCTATTTAATTGGAGTTTTTCGCCCACACAAACGGCCACCCCACACCTACGCTACCCTTTTTTATATATCTCCTCCACTAATTGCTCTAACAAACAGCTAACATAATCTCCTACTATTAGAGAAAATCTCAATAAAAAAAAGTTGCATTTATCACTAAAATAACAAACTATATGAAGAATCGACCTCTACAGTAAAACTGAGATTGAACAAACAGTAATAAAATTCGCCCTGTCAGACCACAACATGTGGACAATTTTCCAGATTGCTGGTCAGCTCCGATGCTCCTGCATCAATTGTGGAATGTGATGCTTCAGGAAACGGAATTGGTGTTGTTTTAATGCAAGATGAAAGACCCATTGCTTTTGAAATCCATCCAATCAAGGGAAAGTTTTTACACAAAGCTATTTATGTGAAGGAAATGTTGGCAATACTACATGCACTTAAGAAATGGCGACCCTACCTAATAGGAAGACACTTCAAGGTAAAAACGGATTATGATAGCCTTAATACTTTTTAGAACAAATATTATCCTCTGAAGAGCAACAAAAGTGGGTGACAAAGATGTTGGGTTATGACTTTGAAATCATCTACAAAAA
The DNA here is from genome assembly GCA_031772625.1 of Pinus tabuliformis. NCBI lineage: Eukaryota > Viridiplantae > Streptophyta > Pinopsida > Pinales > Pinaceae > Pinus > Pinus tabuliformis. The sequence continues at coordinate 285,270,456 of CM062815.1, forward strand.
AGGGAAGAAAAATGCGGTGGCAGATGCACTCTCAAGAAAGGATGAGGATGTGGAAGTGTTGTTGTGTGCCATTTCTATTATCCAACCAGATTGGATAAATGAAGCAAGGAAGGAGTGGAAGAATGATGAAGAGGTGTGGGCACTTATTCGAAAGTTACAACAAGATTCCAGTACATCTGATACATTTAGCTGGCAAAATGATTTGTTATGGTACAAAGATCGCTTATAACTCTGTAAGAATTCGCAACTCAAACAAAAGATTCTTATGGAATTGCACACTTCTCCCTTAGGAAGGCACTCAGGATTTTTAAAAACTTACCACAGGGTTATGAAGGAATTTTTTTGGGATGGCCTTAAATCAGATATTCAAAAGTTTGTGGCAGAATGTTTGGTTTGCCAACAAAATAAAGTTGAAACAATTAAGACCCCGGGTCTATTACAACCTTTATCCATTCCAAGCCAACGTTGGGAGAAGGTTTCAATGGATTTTATCACAGGTTTACCCAAGTCTGAGGGAAAGAGTGTCATCATGGTGGTAGTTGACAAACTTACCAAGTATGCACACTTTTGTGCATTATCACATCCATTGAAAGCCAGTACAATTTCTACTGCATTTATGGAAACAATTCAAAAGCTACATGGAAACCCGAAGATTATTGTAAGTGACAATGATCCCATTTTCACTGGAAATTTTTGGACAAAATTTTTTTCTTGTCTCGGTGCTCAGTTAGATCATAGCTCATCTTATCATCCTCAATCTGATGGGAAAAATGAGATAGTAAACAAATTTTTGGAAGGATATCTTTGTTGCTTTGTATCTTATAAACAGACACAATGGATCAAATGGTTGCCTCTGGCTGAATGGTGGTATAACACTTCCTTCCATACAGGAACAAAAATGACCCCATTTATGGCACTTTATGGATATCAGCCACCATCCATCACATCATATTTAAGAGAAAATTCTAAGGTTCAAGCAGTGGAACTTCACATTGAACATCAACAACAAGTCCTCCAACTCTTAAAGGATAACCTCATGTTGGCACAGAATAGAATGAAACAACACGTTGATCAACATTGCAGCGAAAGAAGTTTTGATGTAGGCGATTGGGTATTCCTATGGCTACAACCATATAGAAAAATGTCCCTCAAGCAAGCTAAGAAGCATAATAAATTATCACCAAATTATTATGGTCCGTACAAGGTGTTGCAAAAGATTGGTACTATGGCATACAAATTGGAGCTTCTTGTAGCGTCTTGAGTGCACCCAGTTTTCCATATTTCATGTTTAAAGAAGGTTATAGGTGACAAGCTCCAAATTCAAACAATATTTCTAGAACTTGACGAGGAAGGAAAAATTATATTGGAACCAGAAGCAGTCACACAAACAAGAACTCGACAGCTATGAAATTGATCAATCTCGGAGTAATTCATCAAGTGGAAGAACTTATCCACTGAAGATTCCACATGGGAGGATGAGAATTTTATATAGAAGCATCTAGAACTACTCAAGCGTTGAGGACAACACTTTTTTTGAAGGAGAGGGGCATGATAGGTCCCTATAGTACTAGTGATTACCCCATTACTATTGTAGTTGTATCCCTTATTTTTATTACTGTGCCCCATAGAATCCCTCTATTGTTATTTTTGTGGCTTTATATTATTATTGTTAGGTCGGGTGGGTTATATTGTGACTCCTTAGACTCTTATATAGAGAAAGGAGGTTTTTTCATTTGAATCATCCAAGAATTGTTCATTTATGTAATGTAAAGGAGGTTGCCCCCTCAAAGAGGCTGAATTCTAAGGCATTGATCTATCTTTTCTATCTTTTTGTGAGCTGGTTTCATAACATTCATTTACCCTTACCTATGTCTTTCCCTTTCTATCCTTGTTGAGATTCATTCTTACGATTTAACTATTCATAGAAATGGTTCAATTTCCAAAAAATTCCTCAAGTGACCGAGGCTCATCATACTCAATTTGATCTCTAAATTCTAATGGTGATCCACTAGAAAATTGCTTAACTTTAGCCTTCTCATCTTTAAGATACGATACATACATTAATATCTCCATGAACTTAGTCATGTAATTTTCATTTGTCATTGATCCCATCCTTAACTCATAGAATTATTTGGCCTTACTTTCATAGTGCCTTTCTGACAAGTATTTCTTCCTGAAAAGCCCCTCAAACTCGTGCCAAGTCAAGTCATCTATCCCGATGTCTCTGACCCGCTTCACATCTTCCCACCATATGTATGTTTTACTTCCAGGCTGAAGATAACCACTATAGCCTTCATATTATTTGTGTAATTTTTGAACTCAAAGAACTTCTTCATTCCAAGTATCCAAGCCTGTGCATCTTCCAGCTTCTTCACATCTCCATCAAAATTACATGGCTTTTATTTCTTAAACTCATCTGTCAAGTTTCCCCCATCACTCCTCCTGTAAGGACGATAAAAATGACGATCATGATGCCTATCAGAAGAAGAACTGGAATAATACCTATATCCATCACCTCTCTTATCTAGAGTATCTAATAACCTGCCATCTCTAATTGTGTCAGCTATGTCAGACTTGTGACCACCATGAGACCTATTGGCATATGCTCCATTAGTTATGTCCTCATATCCATGGTCGATCTGAAGTGGCCCTTGCCACTACAATTCTAACAAAATTTGAAGGAGTATAGCATTAACCTCTGCTTGTTTCTTTTGTGCGTGTATGATTTTATCATTTTCCGCCTTACAACTCATTATTTCTTCCTTCAAGCTTCTTAATGTGTCTACCAAATTAGAAGAGTTCCCAACACCACGCTGCTCATATGATTCATAGGGAGAGTCTTTGTAGTCTACCATCTTGCTAGTGATTTTGATCTCTTTCCTATAAGGCATACTATGTCAGCTAAACCAAATCGCAATAAACCAATGTACGTTAGCATAATTCGGGGAGGATATCTCGTTTTCAGAAACAACCAATCAACGTACTACATGTATAACATAATCACAACAACATATATACATATAATACATAAGTGCATAACCATCTAACCATCAGTCTAGCTAGAGCCCATTCATCCATGCATGACCATATCAACTACACATACCATGACCTCATGCATGACAACACAACCATACCAATGTACACTAAGAATATGCAAGCATAAACAACATGTAACAAATCATACGCTCATGACAACATACTTCATAACAAAAACGTCCTCTTTCACATGGTGACATCACTATAAACATGACTGACACCATGCATATGAAACAAGCACATAGACCACAAGGATGATTAACACACATGAAAACGACATGAATGCATGACCAACACACCGCCCATCCACTCTGAGGGGTGAAACATGCTCCGATACCAATCTGTAACATCCTCTTCCCACATCTACCCAAGTAACCAACCAACCAAGGTAAATATGTGATGTGAGGCTACTATGATTGGATTCAACCTCCTATGTGACCTTAAGGAAGTGGAATCGATAGAAACACAACATAAAAACCTTCCACATCAGCTACAAGGCTCCTAGGAACCATCTGAACCACCAACGTAGCTAGCCCTTCGGTCCCACTAAGGTTTTAGACCACTTGACCTCTAGACGCTCCCATGCTATGGGCCTAACAGTGTCCAGGAAGCTATGGATGCTATCATGACAAGGCATACTAGTGTCCAAGGACTATTTTGCTCAGTGTTGTGCCAACGTCCCCAGGATTTGAGCCACTTTTTCGGGCCTAGAGCCTAGCTCACTGCCCAAAATTGAATGACGCCTTCTGAACAAAAAGATAACAAGGAAACAATGATGCAAATACAAATACTTTAACAAGCCCTTAACCAGACCCCTACTAGCCATGACAAGCATTTCTCCAAACCTATCGTGAATATGTAATCTACAGGTGTAAACAAAATATTTAAGAATATCTGGCTCATACTTATCGGAGAATCACTATGAAGCATTGTTCCCTTATATAATTTTCTGCATTATCATCTATTAGGTCATAGATACATTGTTCATTCATTTATAAGTACAAAGATGATGAGAGCCATACATAGCCATTGTCATAAAACATGTACATAACAAGCATAATAGCAACAAAAATACCATGGAAATCACATCCATATGATCCACATATAAACCAATATAATACTCATAGAATTACAAGGAGAGATAACCTCATATTGATGACGCAAAATCAAAACTCGGAATGGAACTACCACATTGCACCCAACCATAGAATGCCTTAGAAAAATATCTCTTCATCCATTCACCCCCCTGCCATATTCCAAGCATGAATGTGGGAGTCAAACCAAAAGAATAAACGAGGGCATCCCGAGGCTAAGCCACCTCACCCTCATTAATAGAAACCGGGCTTTACCATAATACATCCCGAATCACTAGGCCAACACAATAAACATGTAATAATAGTCTTTACAATGATCTCCACATGATCACTAGGCCAAACATTCTGGATGCCACCATATTTATCCACCTACATCGTGAGGAATTTTCCTCTCTCCTAGTCTCTTGGGCTTTATTGCAATCCACACCGGATCACTAGGACCTAAACTGAGACCCACTCTCTAGGCTTTACCACATATCCCAACCCATGATTACTAGGACCAATCGATAGAAAACCACCTCGTGGATTTTACTATATGTCTTCCCTGTCATCAACAAGAATTCCTAGGCCCACCGAGGAAACACAAAATTTAGCTTTACCACAACCCACAATCTAGTTCAGGGGTTACTATGCCATGTGTTATATCATTTGCAAATTCACCTCACTCAAATTCTAATCCATCCGGCAATCCATCTCAACCAAAACATGACAACCCCATCACACCATGGTTATCCGAAAATGGAAGACTAGGCTGAAAACATTGTCACAGCTGGGAAAACCCATGCCATACCAGCAAAAGAACCACATGGATTACCATGCATGCCAAATCTAGCAAGGAAAACACACATGCAAATCGATACCTACAAAAAATCATGTTGTAGCTACTTGATCCTGCTCTTCCTTGCTTTCTCCTCCTTTCCTCTAGCCTTCTTTTCCTTTCTTTATCTAATTCTCCAAGAAAGCTCTAAGTGTCCAAGAGTGAGAGAGAGAGAGAATAATGAGAGAGATCCAAAACTGAACTGACAAAAGGTTACAAATTGATATTTATAACCATTTTTATCAAATAGGCCTCTAATTTCTTCAGTTTCTATTATTTTCCTTCATTTTCCTCCTCACATGAAACATGTGACCTTTCCCCTTCCTTTTCTACTAATTTCCATTATTTTCATAAATAAATGTGCCAAAAATGTCATTTTACCTTTCCAAAGCCTTAGCCATTGCCTTTGCCAATTTCCTTAGCCATAATAAACCAAATGAACACCGACACAGGGATGCCTTGCCCAACATTTAGCTTGGAATAAGTGTCCCATCAATGGTGGTCATCATTTTTCCTTTATTAACTTTTATTATATAGAATTTTCACCAGGGTCGTTACATTAAAATGGGAATTTTAGATTAGAAATCTTTTGGCTATAGATTCTTGCTTTTATGTCCAAGAGGTAGAGATGGTGGTGATAAATCATAGTGCAAGGTAGAAACCAAATGTAGATTTTACAACTAAAATTAAAATAACTCAAATCCAAGATAAACTAGTGGAATCAAACATAATTTGGCAATATCCACTTAGAGAAGCGTAAACTTAAATCTTCCATGTAGGAGATCTAACAAGTTATTATCAAAGGAAATTGAACTAAGGCCTTGGTTCAAGAGTAGGGCCAGGTAATTATGATCTAAAGCAACATAAAAAACAAGAGGATACATTATGGAGACATAAATATATAATTCAATCGTTGAGAGAGTGGGAATGGAACACAAAGTTTTCAATAAATATATGATTAATCATCAGCACGATAATTGGATTTTTTCCCTGACATCGAGAGAGGGTAACCAGTTGTTACAACATTAGGATATAGAAGATGAACTAGTATCCTTTTACCAAGAGTTTCTCATAGGATTAGATTTAGATAGAGAAGCAGTTATCACTAGGATTATTTCCCATATCCCCAAACTTATTAATGTACATCAAAATTCAGCTCTAATGTGGAAAGTCTCATATGAAAAAGTGGACGTAGTGAAGGAGACCCCAAGTAACAAAGCCTGGGGGCTTGATGGTTTCATGACCAACTCCTTTAAAGTTCTTTGGCCATTTATAGGAGAGGATTTTCATGATCTAGTGGAGGAATCATAGAGTCTTCAACATGTTCTAGACTGGATGCAACTTTTCATACTCTTATTCCCAAGAGCAACAACTCTAGTGATCCCAGTGGATTTAGACCTATTTACCTTTCTAATGGGGTGTATAATATTATCTATGTAGTCATAGTGAAAGGATTAAACCCGTACTGAACCAAATCATTACCCTGGAATAAAAAGGGTTTGTGGAAGGCTTCCGTATACTAGATCGGATAGTCACAGTCCATGAATTTATCCACACTCTCAAAATATATAAAATTCCTAGCATGTTTATTAAACATGATTTATCAAAATCATATGAAAGATTAAAATGGAAATATCTTCTCGAAGTCTTCACATCCTTTGGGTTCTTCCTTCAATAGATCCTATGGATTAAATCTCTTATAAACACTCCCTTTTTATCTAATTTGCTTAATGGATACCCAACATGCACTTTTTTAGTCTCCAGGGTTCTTCGATAAGGAGAACCCTTATCTCCCTTCTTGTTTATCCTTTCTGTCGATGGATTGGAAAGATATATCAGGGTGGCAGTCAAACAAGGAGTCAATAAAGGCATCCCTATATAGGGATAGGATTTTCCTATAATGCATCAACAATTTCTTGATGACATTATGCCTTTTGAGGAACCATTGTTGCAGGAGGCGAGAATTTTCAATACAACTCTTTCTAATTTTCGGGAAGCATCAATAACTTTGATAAGTGGGGGTAAATAAAATATATTTTTCTTTAATAATAGATGAATGGTGTAGATGCATCTGGCTTGAAATATGGGATTCCACTTGGGTAGTCTTTTGGCGAAATATTTGGGTATTTTTCTTGTCACAAACTCTCTCGAAACCTATTTCTAGTAGGATGTAACAAATAAGATTTCCAAACGATTGGATAACTGGTATTGTTTCTCATTAAGTATGGCAAGCTGAGTCATTATGCTGAAAGCAGTACTCCAGCCCCTCCTAGTTTATCAACTCTCATAATTATTGGATTTGAATACGGTGTGTAGGGACATAATTTCGAGATCCAAGGTTCATTTATGGCAAGGTGTGAAGAAATATAAGATGTGGGATTTGATGGCTTGGGAAAAGGTATCTCTTCCGAAGTTGGGAGGTGGGATGGGTTTGAAACACCCTGAGCTCCTTAGAAAGAAAATTTGGGAGAGAAGTTATGGTGTAGGAGGTTACAAGGGGAATCAGATCTATGGAAAAAAATATGGGATAGGAAATACAACCCAACCAAATCACAAACTGAGAAATTATGAGCTCAAACTTTTCCTTTAGGTTCATCTATCTAGAATTTGGCTCAGGAAAATAATTTTTTCATCTAGAATCACATGTTCTGGTAAATTAGGAATGGAAAAACTACTTTTTTGGGGGGGAATCCTAGAAACAACTTCCATGCCTATAGAACAAAGAAGAGGTCAAGAATATCAAATATTTCACTATCACGCAGGGAGCCACCAAAGTGGTAGACTTTTAGAAGGAATCCAATTTGGAATCCCTTGGGTGCGAATGAAAAGAACTATAAAATTAGCCTAATGATCATGCAATGCAAGTATGGCCACTGCTAAATATTTGTTTAAGACAATGAAAAATTCAAGTTGTCCATGATCCTAAGAAGCTAAGGTGGTGGTTTAAACCAAAGGGGATGTTCACTTTAAAGGAAGCCTATGGGATTATGGCTAGTTACTTAGATATTCATCAGGACCGTCTTTGGAGAATATGGAATGGTCAATTATGGTGAAAGGTAATCAAACTTTTATAGCTTATTGGAAGAACAAAGCTTTTGTTGTGGGACCACATGTAGAACAAATGCTTCCTTTTCCCATCCAATTTTACTCTCTATAGGGAAAAAGAGGAACCATGGAACACCTTTTGAACACATGTGCCTCTGTAAAGAGTTATGGAACTAGGTTCTTTCTCTATTTGGGCCTTTGGATCATTCTCCAAGTAGCCTAGGGGAAACTCTAGAGTCATGGTGACTAACCCTCTTTAAGAACTTGACGTTAAATAGATAATGAATGTTAGTATTGGTTTTCTTACTCTAGAATGTATGGAAGGAATATAATAGAACTATCTTCAATGACCAAAGGTCATTAAGGGACATTTGTGGAAAATCACGAAAGAGAAGCTAAAAGAAATTATCTTATCAGAACCTTGGGATACAACATACTAGAAGGATGACCGACTTGAGGTGAGAATATTGAAAGACCTAGAAGTCTTGTAAGACATGATAGATACAAGTAAGTTATACTTCCCCACGAAGGCAAGGACACCCTCTTCATGCTTTTTCATTCCTCCCATAGGATTTTTCAAGTTAAATTTCGATGGGGACTCAAAGCGCAACACTATACTACTGGGATACAGGGCAATCTTTCGAGATGAGGTAAGGAAATCCTTGCAGATCTATGTCAGAAATTGTGGGTACACTCGTAATAATGTAAAAGAGTTCAAAGTATGGGAAATAGACTTAAATATTGCAAGAGAAGAAGGTATTTGAATGATTTAACAAGATGGGGAATCTCATAATATAATCGATGCAACACAAAAAATAATATATTAATCCCCAGTGATGAAAGTAGTTAATAGTTGGCATCTATATCTTTTTGTGACTTGGATTCAGAAATTAATCCTTCCCTTATGTTATTACTTCTCACCCACGAAGGACTGGTAACAAAGTAGAAATTTTTTATCAAATTGGGATAGCTAAGAACAAGATACTGAAATTTAATTCCCATGGCCTTTGAGGACTGGTTATAGTTGGTCTAATAATATGAATAATGCCTTTGAAAATGAAAACATTTCCTTGATGGGGGTGATGGATCAAGGTGACATAGGGATTGGTGTGGGTTCCTACCACCCCACCGGACTCCTTGACAAATAAGAGGGGGGTTGTGGCAACCTCATACCATGCATCCTTCTGTGAATTAAATTTTCCTTCAATGTAAGTAATGGTGCATTTATGTGACGAGACAATGGGTGAGGATATAGTGTTTCCTGAGCATGGAGGGTAATTAGATTGTGTGAATTACGGTCCTAAAATTATTATGGCATAGGAGGAGGTGTGAGTCTGACCTACCTTGACTAAGAAGGAGGCCAGGTTACTAAGGGAATTATGTGGGTGTGGATTAAGCGTGCTATCCTGGAGGTTTAGCTCTAGAGCGTCAGGAGCAAGGGAAGAAGGTAATTCAATGTAGTGGAAGAGTAACAAAGACCTTGGCATAAGGATTTTCTGCTTGGCTATGCATCAAGGGAATGCGAGGTTACAAAGTTTCTAGTGGTCTTTTGCATGTTAGAATTCCAACCATATTCAACTTAGGATTTTGAGGCCTGGAAGAAGGTATGGACTTATCATTTCACTGTTTCCTTTTATTCTATAGTTGTTAGAGATTTCAACTGCAACTTATGGATTTGGGAGCTCTAGATTCTCATTGTTAATTATGGGAGTATTTTATATCAATGATGGGGTTGATTTATTATGGTTTAGTTGTTTTATTGGTGTTTAGAGGGGCTCAAAGCGGAGGGATTTGTGTTTGTTCTTTCCCTTGGTCAATTGAGCTCGCTGTGTGGTTTCTAGCTCCACATTTTCTACGGGTATCATGGTGGGCTTTGAGGACTACCGCCTCCTTTCTATCTTATATGTGGGATTAATCAATTTTGAACCTGGGAAATGTAATCCATTTTCTGAGCTTTTCGGAGGCTTAGTGGTTGTTTGTATAGTCTGTGGTTGAATTGGAGTTTTGGGATCAAATCCTACTACTTCAAGTATTATGTTGTCTTCTTGTTGGTGCTTTTCCAAACGGAAGGCTATAGTTAGGTGGGCCCTGGACATTTTTTCAGTTATTTTGAGAACACCCTTGGTGTCGGCTCACTATTATTTGCTTGGTACTTTTGTCTGAAAGAGGGACAACCTATATACACTCTGTTGATATTTGGTGGTGCACTGGTAGTAGTTCTTTGTGCACGATCTATTCAGGTGCAACCTAGTTAGCAATTCCTTGTCATCGTGGGTGGGTAAGAAGGGGAATTTGTGGGAGAGAGTAGCATAGTGGAAACTTATTGGATGACGAAGGCCATGGTGAGGTTCTTGACCCCAACCCAACCTAGCCACCACAATCTAAGGAATAGCCTCCTCCTCCAAATAATTTTGGCAACCATCTCCAACACATAACTCTTCTCCTAGATCAACTCACTAGGGACCATATTGATGACATGAATGTGATCATTAGCTTCATGAATGATCAGTGGCATATGCAAGACCATTTGGCCAACATGCAAAGGAAGCAATGACAAATATAAGGTTGGCCCATAAGGAGAAGCATGTCGACTATGACTTCACACCTCCACCATCACCTAGTTCTGGTTTGGACCATCTTGCTATGGTCAATTCCTATGATTCCTAATGGTCATTGGTTGCATTATGATTTTGAGGGTCTTCTAGTCTGACTTGCCTTTCCGGTTTTGGCTAATAAGGTTGTTTCTACAGTTTATATTGGTATTTAACTACTGATCAGTAAATCTTGTTAGAATAAGGTTAGGAGGATTTTGAGAAAATGTAATCAAAAATATATTACTTTAGCATAATAGAAAGTTCTTGATTTCCAAAAAAAAATCCTTTATTTTTTTATCTCTACTCCTCTACTGACCTTACAAATTTCAACATTATTAATAACACATAATTTTTTTTTGTTAAATATCAACATTCATTAACGATTTAATTTATATGACTATACTAGTCATATAATGAGATATTAATCTCTAAAAACTATTAACTAACCCTGACCCATCTCTGCAAAATCGACCAAACTCTTCTAAACCATTATCTATGCTAGTATGCCTTTGGTGGTTATGTAAATATAATAGGAATCATGATAACAATAAGGCATTTAATGATCGTCTGTATCCAACAGGTGGGAACTCCCTTTTGCAGTTGCTAGTTTGGACTAGTTTAATGGTTCATTCATTGAAAATATAAGCTTAGAAAAAGCCTCCTGGCTACTTAAACCGCATCAAATTTTGAGGAAGATCTCGTTTACCTTTTACCTTGTAATTTTTTTAAGTGTTTAATCGATAATAATAATAATTTTTTTTAATATTATTTAGATTTATGGGATGAAACCCAATTAAAATGAAATTATATTATTTTAACAATATTTAAAATTAAAATCAAATGATCTTAGTTTAATACAACTTACTTTCAAGTTTTCGAAGACATGTAATGAGTTAGTGAGACTAATAAACAATTATATCGAGTATAATATTGATAGATAATCTTTTGAAATTACAGATTTTTCAAAAAATCTCATTGTTATTAAAAGAAAAAACGAAAACAAAATTAAATTGAACTTTGACCAGTGGTTCTATATATCTTCTCTGAAGCATTTAAAATATTTTCCTTCGAAAATAAAAAGCAGGATCCGGGATCTTGAGTTTTGTGTGATTCTGTATATGTTCTCTTAACCATTTAAAATATTTTCCTTTCAAAATAAAAAGAAAGATTCAGGATTTTGAGTTTTTTTATTCCAATAGACTTGATAGCTATAGCGTGTTTCTGGTTTGCAGTGGGAAACATTCCAATTGCGCACACGAGCAATGATGTTGTGACTGCTTATATGGAAACCGTTGCATCAGAAACTCGTAATATGCTATGGCCTTTTCAGCAGATGTGTAACAGTAAAAAGGTCATCCGAATACTTTATGTCCTCTAACAAGTTTCATAATAGTTTCTGATTATGAGGCACCAGGTTTCCCATGTTAGAATCAACTACTAGTATTTACTCATTGTCTATGGAAATCAGGTACAAGCAAAAACCATTGTGCTAGAAGATCATGATGTATCAAAGGCAATTTTGGAATATATCTCAAATTCCAAAATCAGAAAGCTCGTTGTGGGGTCTTCTAATAATCTAATAAGGTAAACTAATTTTATGGATGTATCAATTAAACAACTTCACATCCTTCCTTTGGTGAACAAAATTTTGGTAGCACTTCTGCTGCTCGTTACAATGGTTATATGCTTCGATTTATTGTCCATTTTATATCAAAAAAAAATTGACTGGACAGAGCACTTGGGGAACACACAGTACCCAATTAAGGCCATTTCTTGCATTGAATTAAAAATTTTTCTATATTTTTTCCATCTTAAATGCTATTTTCATGTCATAGAATTATCGATGTCCATGCTCTGAATTCTTTTGTAGGAAACTTAAAGGCCGGGATACTTCAACACTTATTGCAAAGCAAGCCTCAAAGTTTTGTGATGTTTATGTTATAGCAAAAGGCAAACTTGTTTCAGTCCATCCCAGCAATACTTCAGAATACGCTTTACCACCAGGAGGTATTACACTATTCTTTGGCAGGACAGTTTCTCTACTGTGAGGTGGATTGTTTTGTGAATATATTCATTTTTGGCAATCCCTCTTGCCTTAAATTTACGTTGTGAAAATTGTTTGAAACCTATATGTTATGCCCGTGGTGCTTTAGATTCTTTTTTAGTTCACTCTGCATTTTGTAATAGAACTAAAGTAAAATACATCTAAACCTGTGCCTTGCCATTGTTCTGAGCTATATTTCCTTTATTTTGTTAAGAAATGACAGGGCAGAGCGTTTTAGTCCGTAGTCAAAGCAATATCTGTGATAGGAATGGAAGCAAGCGTTTTGAGAAAAACACAAGTAATTTTGAAGGGTCGAAGGTGAGCAAAAGTAACTTCTCTTCAGGAAGCCTGGTGAGAAATAAATCTGCCAGTTACATAATGAAGGCAACTGCACCTGAAATGGAAACTGCTGCAAAGTACAAGGTCAGCATCTTTTGCTATCAGATAGAAAAAATATATATAATAAAATAAAAATTTGAAGCTTGCTTAAAAGAAGTTGGAGTACTTGTGACAGGAAGTGAGTCTAAAGTTGGGGAAACTGGAGGACACAAATGATGCTTTTGATCAGAGATTTAGAAGATATTCAATAGAACAAATTAAATGTGCTACGGATTTCTTTGCTGAATCACTTAAAATAGGCGAGGGAGGATATGGCCCAGTCTACAAGGGAAGTTTGGATCATACCACTGTGGCTATCAAGGTTCTCCAAACTGATACAGCTCAAGGCAGAGATAAATTCCAACGCGAGGTATGAAAAAAATTTAGGTGATTTACTAGCTGTATTATTTCCATATCTAATATCAATAAAAGAAGACAATGGAAGGTTAAATGGACAGACTTTGAAGAAACTTTCAGATTATCCCTCCTGAACATTTTTTTTGCAGATTGAGATTCTAAGCCGCATACATCACCCCAACATGGTTATGCTGCTTGGCGCTTGCCCTGAGCGCGGATGTCTAGTTTATGAATATATGGAAAATGGCAGTTTAGAGGATCAGTTGTTCCACAGGGGTGAAAGAGATTCTCTTCCATGGTTTATCCGCTTTCGAATTGCTTCAGAAATAGCTACCGCACTTCATTTTCTTCACACCACCAAGCCAGAGCCAATCATTCATCGTGATCTAAAGCCTGCCAACATATTGATAGATCACAATTTTGTGAGTAAAATCGGCGATGTAGGACTATCTAAGCTCATTCCTCCTCCGGGCTCTTGCACTGTTACTGAATTCAGGATTAAAGTTCTTGCTGGAAACGATTACTTGGATCCAGAGTACGTACGGACCAGAACATTGTTTCCTGCGTCTGATGTATATGCTCTAGGAATCATTTTCCTGCAATTGCTCACAGCCAAATCGCCAATGGGTATTATAGACGACGTTCAAGAAGCCATCGAGGAGGGCTCATTCAAAGAAATTCTGGACAAAACTGCTGGGGAGTGGCCTCTTGAGGAAACTGAAGAGTTTGCTAAGCTTGCCCTCAAATGCACAGAATTGCGGCGCAGAGACAGACCGGATATGAACACAGTTATTTTGCCAAAATTAGAGCGGTTTAAAGATCTCAAAGATGCATATGATGAGGAGTGATGAGGAGTGCACCTTCTAGCGACAACCAATGGACCCATTGCTTCAGTGCGGTTCCATCTTTTGCAAAATTCATTCTCCACTGATTCAGTGGGGTTCTTTAGGGTATTCAGTCAGTGGGTTACTTTCGGGTATACTTTTCTCATCATTAAATGTAATTATATGTAATTATAGTATGAGTTATTTGGTTGTAAATTAATTCGGGTACAGGGAATGATGTTTTTCATCATTAATGTAATTATTATGTGAGTTATTTAGCCGTTAATTAATTAGATTTATCTTAAACTAGTAAGTGATGTATTTACATACATGTTCGCTAAAAACAATTAAAAAAAATTATATAATTTGTATTTGAAGAAATTGGATCTCTTTGGACTCATGTTAGATCTGTATTTAAAATAGATTTATACTGGTTTAAATTGGTATCACCTCAGGGAAAGTAGAGTAATAATTGTGTGTCGATACAGTGTGTTTATAGCATGGTTTTATGTGTGTTTTGTTTGTCCTCTGAACAAAGTAGAGGAGGACATTGTCTATTGAGAAGTCAAATTTGTTGAAAAATGTTAGAAATTTAATTCTTATTTGTCTAGAGGTATATTGAATGATGTTCCTTATCATTAAATATAATTGTTGTTTAAGTTTTTAATTGTTAATTAATTATTGTTTGGGTTGTTTGGTTGTTAATTAATTAAATAAGAGAGATTTAATCCAACTAACGTAACTTTTAATTTGAATATTTCTCTCTTAAACTAAAAAATAAAAATCAAACTTTGAATTAAATGAAGGAGTTGCAGCTCACAGGTGTGTATAGCACATGGGACGCTGCACTCAAACAAAGAGGAGACTCTCTCTCTCGTTCACTCTACATTACATCAAATGAATATTACAATATTAAATACATCACTAAAAATTAGGTTGTTGTGAACAACCTCCTAAACTCTAGGAACTAATCCTAAACTAAGGAGATGTGTTACAACCATATAACCATTTCTCCATTATTTTTAACTCCCCCCCTCAATGGAGAAAGGGTTATTCTGCACTCCTAACATCCCTCTAAATAACTCAAACTTTACTCGCCCTAGAGGCTTAGTAAAAATATCAGCTAAATTATCACAAGTGTTACAATACTGCACACATATTTCTTTTGACTGTATCTTTTCTCGAACAAAATGAAACTGAGTGTCAATATGTTTAGTATTTTTATGGAAAACTGGATTGTATGCAAGCTTTATTGTGCTCTGGCTATCAGTTTTGATGTTGGTTGCTTCTTTCTATCCTTCGCCTGCATCGCTAAGCAATCTCCTCAACCAGATGGCTTCGCATGTAGCTGCACACAACGCCTGGTACTCAGCTTCACATGATGATAATGCTACAGTACTTTGCTTTTTGATACTCCACGAAATAACCCCGGATCCAATACTAAATGCGTAACCTGTGATGGATCTACGATCATCCAGGTCACCTGCCCAATCAGAATCTGAATAACCTGCTAAAGTAACATCAGAAATGTCAGTGTATAAAATACCATAATTACAGGTACCACTAAGGTATCTCAACACACATTTTGCTGCAATCCAGTGACTTTCAAGTGGTTTGGACATAAACTGGCTCAGCACACTAACAAAATATGCCAGATCAGGTCTAGTTGTCGTGAGATATATCAAACTTCCCACTAGCTGTCTATAGAAAGTGGCATCCACCTGTTTTGTGCCATCATCACTGCTTAACTTGAGATTCTGAGGCAATGGTGTTGCTGTTGTTTTGCACTGTTCCATTCTGAATCTTTCTAACAGGGTTCTGGCATACTTTCCTTGAGTTAGAAAAGTTTGACCAGAATCTTTCCACACCTCCAAACCTAGGCAATAATGAAGATCTCCAAGGTCTTTCATTTCAAATACCTGTGACATTTGCTGCTTGATTTCTTTGATCAAATTATTTGCATTTCCTGTTATAATCATGTCATCCACATACAAAGAAATCAAAATGATTTGCCTCTGTTTATTTATCTTGGTATACAGGTTTGGATCGTTGAAGCTCCTATGAAAACCATGCTGTACAAAAAATGAATCAATTTTCTCATACCATGACCTGGGTGCTTGTTTCAGACCATAAAGTACCTTATGCAATTTACACACTAAATTCTCCTGCCCCTTTTTCACAAAACCAGGAGGGTGTACTAAATAAATTTCTTCCTTTAATTCTCCATTCACAAATGTAGACTTAACATCTAGCTGGTGTAGCTTCCATTTATGTTTTGTTGCTAAAGAAATTAGCATTCTAATTGTATTTAGTTTAGCTACAGGGGCAAAGGTGTCATCGAAATCTATTCCTTCTTGCTGTGAGTAACCCTTTGCTACCAGTCTAGCTTTGAATTTTTCTACACTCCCATCTGCATTTATCTTAGGTTTATACAGCCACTTGCATCCTATAGGGGTTTTTCCTTCAGGCAACTCAACTAAATCCCATGTATGATTTCTATATATTGATTCAATTTCCTCATGCATTGCAGCCCTCCATTCATCTGATTTACTTGCTTCTTCATAGTTTGAAGGTTCTACAATGTTTAAAATTTTGGACATTAAAGCATAGCCTTTCAATCTTTCAGGTAGTCTAGTCTTCCTACCTGATCTTCTAGGTAGAGGACTTACCTCAACTCTGTCTGTTTCAGCACTTTCTGGGCCTGCATCATCACTTAATACACTATCTGCTGCTACTTCTTCCTGTTTCTGCTCCTGCTCCTGCTCTTCATCTTCGTCACTATTTATCTCTATCAGCAATGGAATGTGGCTATCACTGTTAGAGTCTTCCTTTCCATCTTCAGTCTGTTCATGAAAAATAACATCTCTGCTTGCAAAAACTTTATGAGTCACAAGATTATATAACTTGTATGCCTTATACTCTGTGCCATATCCTACAAATATACATTTCAAGGCTTTGGGGTCTAACTTCTTTCTATCTGCTTTTGGTATATGAGCATAAGCTTTAGATCCATATATTCTTAGATGACTAACTGCTGGTTTGAGTCCAAACAATGCTTCAAAAGGGGTTTTGAAGCCTAGACATTTAGTAGGACTCCTATTCTTTAAATAAACAGCAGTATTAATGGCTTCTGCCCAAACACCATTCGATAGTCCCTTACCTTGAAGCATACTTCTCGCGCACTCCACAAGAGTTCTGTTCTTGCGTTCTTCTACTCCATTCTGCTATGGAGTGTGTGGCACTGTGAATTGTTGCATAATCCCATGCTGCTTGCAGAAGTTCATGAACTCTCCTAATCTATATTCTCCCCCTTGGTCCGAGCGGAGAATCTTTATCCTCTTTCCTGTTTGGTTCTCTATCATAGATTTGAACTCTTTAAAGTACCGAAAGGCTTGACTCTTTTTACTTAAAAAATACACCCATGAAAACCTAGTGCAATCATCTGTAAACAGTAGAAAAAATATACACCTCCTAAGGACCTAGTTTGCATAAGTCCACAAATATCTGTATGCACTAGTTCTAGGATGTCTCTTTCCTTTCTGTTGACATGCAAATGGAACTCTTCTCTATGCATTGTCCCTAATGCACATTCATCACATTCTAGCTTGACATTATGAAAAACAGGGAGTCCATCGACCATACCTTTCTTTTGAAGTAAGATGAGGTCTTGTAGATTGAGATGTCCAAATCTCTGATGCCAGAGATTTTTGACTGTTGATCCAGCTGCAACCATTGCTTGTCGTGGCATACTCTTTGCATCCAATCTGTACAAATTCCCCACGTGCACTCCTGTTGCAACTATTTCCATCTGGCTATCCTTAATGACACAACCATTCTTAAAGAATTGCACCTGCATGTCCTGTTCTGTAATCATTGAGACAAAAATCAAGTTTTTCTTAATTCCTAGAACATATAATACATTTTTAAGATGTTTAATGTCGCCACTAGGTAGCTTCACAGGAATATATCCATATCCTTTGATCTCATACCCACTTTCATCTCCTAGATAAATTTTTGATCCACATGCAAATTCTTCAAGAAATTCAAAACAGTCCTTCTTACTGGTCATATGTGAGGATGCGCCAGAGTCGACATACCATATGTCGTCCTCATCTCCCTTTGATGCTGAAAGAGCACAATCGACTGTGAATAGTCGAAGATCATGGCTGTGGTCCTCCTCTTCTCCAGCAAAACAACCCTGATGTTTCCTCTGTTTGCCTCTTCTTTCATCCGCCTGCCTCTTATAGCATTCTCTAATATGATGACCAGGTTTTCCACAATAAAAACATCTCTTAACATAATTATCAGTCATACCTCTGAATGATCTCTTTTGAAAAGAGTTGGCTCCCTTCTGCTGCTGCTGCTGCGGTTGCTGGTGCTGATGTTGGTGCTGGTGCTGCTTTCCTCTGTACTGTCGCCTCTTCGCCATCAGAGCTAGGTCATTGCTCTGAGTTTTTAGATTCTGTCGTCGCTCCTCCTCCTGGAGCAGAATCGCTGTCAGCTCATCAAATGAAGGGGCTTTCTCCCTCGCTGACAGCCCTGAGATAAACGTTTGATATTCATCAGTCATTCTATTCAATGTGAGTGTGACTAGATCTGAGTTGGACACCTTTTCTCCAATAGCTCCCAGTTTTTCAGTCAGATCCTTGACTCTGGCCAAGAATCCAACAACGGACTCATTCTCATCCATCTTCAATGCAAACGGCTTTCCCTTGAGTGCCAGAACACGATTTGTATTCTGACTCTCGTATAGGTTCTTGATCGTTGTCCATATATCAGCGGCCGACTTGGAATCTCTGATATGTGGGATAATATTGTCCTCAACGGACATCTTCAGTATAACTTTTGCTTTCGTTTCTCTTTTATCCCAATCTTGTTCTTGGGTCGTTGTTCCAGATCTCTGCTCATTTCCCTCAACGATCGACCATGCATTTACGCTCTCTAGCAAAGTTTGCATTTTGAATTTCCAGCTGGAGAAATTCGTTCCATCGAGTTTGCCAGACTCGTGGAGGTATGATTCTATACTGTTGTTCATTTTCGCCCAACTGAACACTTCAATCGGCCACCACCGGACAAGTCCGATCTGCTACCACCGAACAAATTAGGAACTTCACTGTGCCACCACTGGGAAAGTCCGATCTGCTACCATCGAACAGATCAGGGACTTCACTGTGCCACCACCGGGCAAAACCGATTTGCTACCACCGAACAGATCACCAAACAAGCTTTGACACGCCACCACCGGGCAAAGGCGATCTGCTTCCACCAAACAGATCAAGGAGCTGCACTGTGCCACCACCGGGTAAAAAACCGATCTGCTTCCACTGAGCAGATCACAGAGCTCTGATTTGCCACTACCGGGCAGGTCCGATCTGCTACCACCGAGCGGATCATGGAACCCCAATTCGCCACCACTAGGCAGGTTCGATCTGCTACCTTCGAGCAGATCAAGGAACCTCAATTCGCCACCACCGAGCAAATCAAATCTGCTGCCACCGAGCAGAAATATCCAAAGTGTCACCACCGGGCAACTCTCATCTGCAACGACAAATTGCAGATTTCCAGAGAGAAAGAGATTGGCTCTGTGGCGCTCTGAACAACCACAAATCCGTGCCAATTGCAGAAAAGAAATTGGCGTGCTTAACAGCCACGGATCCCCGCCAATTCAGTCACGATTTCGTTGGCGCGCTTATCAGCCTCAAACCCACGCCAATGGGCGCATCTGTTCTTTAAAAACTCGCGCCTTTCTATTATGTTCTGGATTGGCGCGACTATCTGCAAAAAATCCGCGCCAACTGCTCCAACCCTTTCTTCGGCTCAGAGATGATCAGTCATCTGAGACCCTTCACTCCAGGTGTTACTGTAGTTCCACCTGATCACACAAATACATTTACATGCTCTCCTACCACTACAGATATGTAACTAATGATACATCCCTAAAAAAAATTTGAGGCTATCTCTACCCTAAGCTCTGATACCAAGATAAAAATCAAACTTTGAATTAAATGAAGGAGTTGCAGCTCACAGGTGTGTACAGCACCTGGGAGACTGCACTCAAACAAAGAGGAGACTCTCTCTCTCATTCACTCTACATTACATCAAATGAATATTACAATATTAAATACATCACTGAAAATTAGGTAGTTGTGAACAACCTCCTAAACTCTAGGAACTAATCCTAAACTAAGGAGATGCGTTACAACCATATAACCATTTCTCCATTATTTTTAACTCTAAATGATGTATTTATATATATATTCAATATAATAAAAATAAGTTTATGGTGTGCAATTGGCTTTTTAAATTGGTATGAGGTCAGGGAGTGTAGAGTCAAAATTGTTTGTCGGTACAGTTTGTTTATACCATTGTTTTGCATGTTTTGTTTGTCCTCTAAATGGAGTAGAGGAGGGAATTGTGTACCGAGGAAGCGGCTAAATATCCCCAGAGCCATTTTTTTAAAAGGATAAATATTTTCTACACAATTCACTTCATTTTGTTGTTTCAAATTGATGTTGTACTGTTCGACTTGTTTGCAGAGTTGGCATAAGAGCGTGAAAACGTTAGCATAACGAAGAAAGATTAATTCAACCAGTGTTTTTTTGTCCACAATTTTCATCTATAATGTTAATGTCTAAAGGTGGAGATCATGCCATTGGTTATTTAAATATTGTTGCTAGCAAGTGTGACGTGGTGTAGTGTTTTAGATAGAGGAGGAATAACCTGTTGAAGAGTTTTGAGAACCCAACGTTTCGGACTACCAAGTGAGTCCATCATCAGGGGACGCGACAATAGATAATCTTCAATCTTAATGATGTATCCATGAGCTGGGTTTAGGGTATATATATCTTATGTTATTAAAAAATGATGTGAGAAATTAGGTCGGCCAATGTATTTATTAATTTATTTAAATATTTTATTATTATTATTATTATTATTATTTTTAATTTAATTAATTCAAAAATTAATTGTTTTGAATAATGATTTACTTACTTTATTAATAAGTTTAAATTAATTAATTAATTATTTATTTATTTATTAGTTATATTTAATTATTTGTTTATTCTGATTATTAAATTATTATTAATTAATTTATTTTATTTTATTTTATGTTATTTTATTTTTATTTTTTATTTTTTATTTTTTTATTTATTTATTATAATTTATTTATTCTATTATAATTTTCTTTAACTTTTAATTTAATTATATATTTTAATAAAATTTTTGATGAAATATGTATCTATATATTATTATTATTATTTAACTTGATTAATTAATTAATTGTTATATTTAATTATCTTTTTTTATTAAATTATTATTAATTTTTATTTATTTTAATTTCTTTATTTTATTTTAATTTTTTTAACTTTTAATTTTTTAATTTAATTATATATTTTAATAAAAAAGTTTGATATATATATATATATATTTTAAGTAGTGTCCTTGACAGAATTCTATTAGGGTAACTGTGCAAAGCTCTATGCCCCAATATGAAATGGCAGATTTATATGAGGATGATGGTGGTGGTGGTTGATGTCCACTGAGACCAAATTGGTCTATCGGACCTATAATTTTCTTAGTTTTTAATTGTCTCGCTTCTTGTCTTTCTTGGCGAGATTGGTGTTGTCGCTTTTTTTTTTTCTCTACGGTCTTCCAACTTCCTTTATCTTGCATCTCCTTCATCTCTTCTAGTTCTTGGGACATTGGTGTCTTAGCTTCGCGATCTGTTGTGTTCGTCTTTTTGAATAAAGTAGGAGAAGAAGTTTGGTCTAGAGATTTGCTTTGCTATTAAATGAAGATTTATTTTGTGAGGTATTCGAATCCTCATAACTGTTGATGCTTGAGGAGTTGTCGAGTTGGGCGGGGCTTCCCACTTGCTTGTTTTGAGAGTTGTTTCTTTCTTGCCCGATTTATTGTGATTCAGAGTTTTCTCGAGAGTATTTTTCTTTGATGACAGTGTAGTGTTCTTTTTGTGCTCCTTCCCACCATATAGATCTGTGGTAATTTTTTCTAGCATTTTTATGGGAGGCTTTTGGGCAATTTTTGGCTAGATGACTTGTCTCAAAGCAGGATCGACATCTGAAGAGGAAACTTTCATAATAGAGTTTCTGGTTCCACACATAGTCTTTACTTGTTAGGTTTATTTCAGCTGGGAATCCAGCGCCGAAGTCCATTTCCACACAGAGGTGTGCATAGGTGGTTTTGGCATATTCCTTTGTTTCTGGACACTTGCAATAAAATTTTCCAATTGCATTTCCAATGGCTTTTAGCGAGGAGAAATTCCAGAGATTCAAGGGTAGGTTTGGTAATCTCGCCCAAACTGGCGCTGAGGTTATGACTGCTGTTGAGAGATCGAATGATGGGTTCCATGGCTTCATGAATAGGCCTGAGTTTTCCCAAAACCAAGGGCCAGAATTTAGAATGCAGTGTCTGCTTTCAGGGTTTTCAAAATCTACTATAAAGAAAACCCTAGCACAAGGGTAGAAATTAATTTCATCAGAAATGACAGACTCCCATACCTCCGAGATCCAACTATGGAGAGCTGTCAATCGTGGCCAAAAACCATTGGACCGACAGATTAGGGCACTTTCATAGAACTTTAGAGCCTTATCGAGTGAGGACTACCTGGATAGTAAAAGCTGAGGCTTCACTGACGATATGGACAGGAGCGTGCCCCAGAAGTAGACGAAACTGAGCCAACGGCTATTTTCGCGAAGCTGGAAGCCATATGAAACAGAAAATACCTAGCTGCAAGAGACTAGATCCCTTCAGAAGATACCTGGCCGCAAAAGATACTTAGTCGCAGAAGATTAAAAGAAGATACCTGGACAAAGATTAGCCGATAAATCACAATATTTACTTTACTGCATTTAGATCTGGATATTTACTTCAAAATATCAAAATAAAAGAGACACATGCATGGTGCACATTTTCTGTTCGATAGGGCCGAAAATAGCAATGTGTTACGGTCACTGAAAAAACTAGTATAGCTCAGTATCGAGCTGATCGAACCAAGCAAACAGGGTTTGCCTTTGTGAATTGCCGAGTGGTGATCTATGTATTATTGGTTAGTTTATGTGGTGATTTCTCTACCTATATTATGTTGGAGAATTTAATTTCAATCACCAGCTTCATGTAGTAATTATTCATCACTTTGAGTTTAAGTTAATTTAGTTTAGTTGAGAGTTTCATAATCACTGTTGTCTCCTATGTAATCTTAACTTATTTAATAACTACTGATCTTATTTAATAAAAGTTAATTTAGTTTAGTTGAGAGTTTCATTTCAGTTATTAATCAATGTTGTCTCATATGTAATCTTAACTTAATAACTACTGATCTTATTTAATAACCACTGAGTAATGTGAAAACTGAGATCTCTGCTCCCGTTGTTTAATCTCTAACATGGTATCAGAAAACAACAAACAAGAGAGGCGAGGTTGCTTAAAACTCCAAGGAAAGCAACATTTGAAATTTGTTTGTGTTTATGCAGAAAGAGGAGCTAGGGACTAAAGCTCGAAGTTGAAAAGATACCAGGTTGCAAGTCAGGTTACATGTCCTGCTTCAAAGAAACGTTCTCTGTAGACAATGTGATGGCAACATGGTGTTAAAAAGGGGTTCCCAAAGCTAAGTCAACCTTCAAATATTTTCACGGCTCATAAAAATCAAGAAGATCCACGTCAAAAATCGAATGGTCGATTGCTCAAATGAAGGCTCCACTGATCGAATGGTTGACTGTTGCTCAAAGGCTCCGTTAATTGAATGGTCCATTGTTGTCAAAATCGAATGGTCCATTTAGGCTCCATGAGTTTTTAAAAAGTCCACGTTTCTATAAAAGGTTCATTTTTTAATTAAAGAGATTCATAACCGTTATTTCAAAAACTTTTAAGTGACTTCGTATTAAAGATTTCATGAAAGGCTTTATTTTAAGTTTTTTTAAGTGGCTTTATTAACAAAAGGGATTTTAGAAGGCAAGCGGTTTTTTATTTTTAAAAAAGAGTCACTATTATGTTCTATTGAAAAAAAGGGATTTCATTGATTGTTATTTTAAAAAACACACGAGAAATTTTTTTAAAAAGGGTCTATTAAAAATGAAGGGGTATTGTTCAAATAAAAAGGGGTTGCGAATAGTTTTTTTTAGAGAAAGGGTGTGTGAAACCATTTGTAAAAGCGTCGTTTTTGTTGGGACTTTATAGACCCGTCAGGGGTGTGGGAACTAAGCAACATAGAAGCCACCATAAAAGTTTTTCTTTTAAAAATTGTTGTCTCCAAGTCAATTTGTTTGTTGAGCTTGCAATTAGTTAACATTCAACAAATGGGAAAAGTCAAGAGGTTGAGAAAGTCAAAGAAATGATAAGAGTTGTTGGAAGTTTATTTGAAATATTTGGAAGCCAAAAGGAAAAAAAAAATATTTGCATTGAAATGCATAAAAGAATGTGTAGATGACACCATTATTCCCCTCATTGCAGATGCAAATATAGCCAAGGAAGCTTGGGATACCATTGAGAGGAATTTTGGTGTAAGTGGGAGTATTTAAGTTGAAGATAAAGGTGGATCTGTATCACCAAATCTGTAGTGAGATGAAAAATTATGTGAATCCGACTTGAAAGTGGATGGTGATTGTGAAAAATTTGCATAAGTGGTAGAGAAGGAGCATGTAGATGCTCGTGAATCCCAATGTGAATAGCAACAAGTGGATGATGATTTGGTGAATCCAACAACAATGCTTATTGATGACAATGAAGTTGCCATTGAAGCAACTAGTGTTGTGGTGAACCCAACAATGAAATTTGTTGATGTTAAGTTTGATCAACAAGAGTGAAACAAAATAAATACAAGCAAATGATGCAACAAAAACATCACATCGATATGATCATATTTGGTGAGAGAAGCCGCCTTGACATTTAAAACCAAGTGGAAGACAACCTATTTGCAAGAAACATGTTAGTGAAGAAGCGGAAATGACAGAGGTAGAGAAGGAAGCGCAAAAGGAGAAAGATCTTATTGCAGAATAGAAAGAACAAAATTGATGTAGTTCTGTAAGTATTTTTAAACTTAACCTTGATTTTGAATGTGCAGTTGTTAGCAACAACCAAGAAGAAACAACAACAGTTGAAGATGAATTAAAGTTCCTTGAAGCATGGCTTGCAACACCATGTCATGATAGAGTCTGCATAGAAGTTTTAGAAGTGAATGTTGAAGACAACATGGATGATGAAAACATTAATGAAATTTTCATGTATTAGAGTCGTGAAGAGATAATTTTTTTATTATAGATGTATGTTTCAACAGAATATTGATAATGAAAAGAACACAATAGAATATGACATGTGGTAGCAGTCGAAATACAAGGAAATTTTTGAATAAGTGAAGGGCATGCTTAGAAAATGCAAAACAATGGAAGAGTTGCACCAACAAATCAAGAATTTGAAATTTGAAGCCTACAACAAAAAGAAAAAGTTGAAGAAATTTAGAGGCAATAAGATTTGGAAGCAAGAAAAAAGAAGTAAAAAAAACCTAACTAATATCAAAAATTTTAAATTGTAAGCCTAGCTAAGACTTAGACCAACATGCATATTTTATTTTAAATTTTGTGCCTGTAATTAAGGGGGAGTGTTGGAGAATCTAATTACAATCACCTACTAGGTGTCATAACTATCCATCCAATTGTTATAATCACTTTGGGTTTAGTCCAGTTTAATTAAGTTTAGTTGAGAGTTTCTGTAACAACACCTATTTTATTTTCTATGTAAATCAATAAAAATAATAACCATGGTCATGGGACACGTATTCCAAGCTGAATGTTGGGAAAAAACATAGTGCTGGGGATTGCTTATGATTATTTAATGGCTATGGAAATTGGAAAGGGAAAAGAGGCATTAATTGACATTTTATTTAAGAAAATAATGGAGAATAAGAGAAAAGGAAGGTGAAAGGTCACCAAATAGCATGAGGAGGAAATATAAGGAAAATAGAGGAAATTGAAGAAATATAGATCTCAATAATAAAAAGGCTTCTAAGCATGAGTTTACAGCTTTTTGTTAGTCTAATGTTTGTCAATTTAGTTTTGGAGCTCTCTCTGTATTCTCTCTCTCTCTCTCTTACTCTTCCACACTTAGAGAAATCTTGGAGAATTATTGGAGCATGCTTGGATCACTCTATTTTTCATTGGATTTAGAGAAAGAAGGGAAAGGACGCAAGAAATTGCAAGGGGATGATGATATCAAAAGCTATAGTGGGATTGCCTTGCAGGTATTGACTTGCATGTATGATTTCCTTACTAGTTTTGGCATGCATGGTATATGCATGTGGTTATTTGGTTATGATCTGTCATTGACATGGAGGATTTCCTGGATTGATAGTGGCTTTTCCTAGCCTTGCCATTTCATGGATAGCCATGGTGTTATGGGTTTTACCACTTTTTTTTTTCTGATTAATGCTCAAGTTCCTTTTGGATGTGGGTTGAGTTATTAGTTCCTAGAGTTTCTATATGGAACAAATGTTATTGAGACGTCAAATAGCTTGGGTTGAGTTGCTAGTCTTGGAGCCTTAGTTGGACAAACACGATGGAGCCCATGGTGGGTTGAGTTACTAGTCTTGGACCGTTGGTTGGATAAACTCTCTAGATCCCTCAATTGTGGGTTGAGCTATTAGTTCCTAGAGCAATGGTTGGGAAAAACGCTCTAGAGCCCTAAACAACTTAGGTAAAGACCGACCTAAATGGTGTTAGTGATGTCCGACTGTGAGGTGGAAGCACTACTTTGGGGTTGAGCTGTTTTAGTCTCCACAAGCCCTGGTTTGGTTTTGTTTGGTTTATTCTATGAGATCCCACATTCATGGTTGGAATATGGAACACAGGTGATTGGCTTAAAGAGATCTTTTCTTTAGCCTAATATATGGTCGAGTGGTACATGGAAGTCCATAACTTGGTTGGATTTTGAATATGTTAATAAGGGTTATTTCCCTCTTGTATTTTCATGAGTAATTGTACTTTTTATTATGTGTCTTTTATTATTGTTCTATCATGGTGTATATTTTGTTCATTTGTTTGTTATATTCTGGTTATATGATGTATATTGGTGATGGTTCTTAATATGTTTTGATTTTTTTATGAATGGTTAATGAATGAATAAGCCAATAGATGTTATTGCATCTATTATGAGAGGGAATTATATCATATAAGCATCATACCCTTATGTTTAAATATGCATTCATGACCTGTAGATTACATGTTCACCGTATGTTTGAAGAGATGACTGTCATGGTTGTTAGAAAATGAGAAAGGAAGAAATATTTTCTTTATGTTGATAATTACTTGTGATAGTATTATGTCTTCTTATGTTCCTACTTTTTCTTTAGTTCATCAAGAAATTACCAAAAAAATAACACAAAGATCATGGACACCAGATGTAAGCAGAAAGCCAGGGAAAAACCCTATCTAGGGAAAGCCTAGTCAACAACTCTTCCTTAATAGTTTCAGGAGATAATACAAGAATATTAACCTAAACACATACTTCCTCCGCACCAAATCATCCCTTTGTTCCTTCTGTAGATGATAATCCTTTCAACAACAACTTCGAGCTAGCAACAAAAACTATGAGAAACAATTTTGACCTAGCAGCAACATCTTCGACTTAGTAGCAATGACTTCAACCCAACAAAATTTCAATCTAGTAGTAGCCAAAAAATACTTCAACCAGCAGAAAGACTTTGATCCAACAACAACACTTCAACCCTCCAGTAGTAGACCAGAAAATCCACATGAATGAGGGAGAGATGACCCAAAAACTTTGATCTTGTCCTTCCCAACAATCCTCCTTCTTCCCTTGGAATTTCATACTTTTTCTGCCTGTTATGAAACCAGCTCACAAAAAGATAGAAAAGATAGATCAACACCTTAGAATTCAGCCTCTTCGAGGGGGCAACCTCCTTTACATTACATAAATGAATGATTCTTGGATGATTCAAATGACAAAACCTCTTTTCTATATATAGGAGTCTAAGGAGTCACAATATAACCCAGCCAACCTAACATTAATAATATAAAGCCACAAAAATAACAAGAGAGAGATTCTATGGGGCACACTAATAACAATATGGGGACAATAGGGGCACAAGAATATTAATAAGGGATACAACTACAATAGTAATGGGGTAATCACTAGTATTATAGGGACCTAACATGCCCCTCTCCTTCATAAAGTGTTGTCCTCAATGCTTTAGTAGTTCTGGATGCTTATGTATAAAATTCTCATCCTCCCATGTGGGATCTTCAGCAGATAAGTTCTTCCACTTCATGAGATACTCTGAAATTGATCGATTTCATAGCTGTTGAGTTCTTGTTTATGTGACTGCTTCTGGTTCCAATATAATTTTTCCTTCCCCGTCAAGTTCTGGAAATATTGTTTGAACTGGGAGCTTGTCACCTATAACTTTCTTTAAACATGAAACATGGAAAACTGGGTGCTCTCGAGAAGCTGTAGGAAGCTCCAATTTGTATGCCATAGTACCAATCTTTTGCAACACCTTGTACGAACCATAATACTTTGGTGATAGTTTATTATCCTTCTTAGCTTGCTTGAGGGACATTTTTTTATATGGTTGTAGCCGTAGGAATACCCGATCACCTACATCAAAACTTCTTTCACTGCGATGTTGATCCACCTGTTGTTTCATTCTATTATGTGCCAACATGAGGTTATCCTTTATGAGTTGGAGGACTCGTTGTTCATGTTCGATATGATGTTCCACTACTTAAACCTTAGAATTTTCTCTTAAATATGATGTGATGGATGGTGGCTGATATCCATAAAGTGCCATAAATGGGGTCATTTTGTTGCTGTATGGAAGGAAGTGTTATACCACCATTCAACCAGAGGCAACCATTTGACCCATTGCGTTTGTTTATTAGATACAAATCAACGAAGATATCCTTCCAAACATTTGTTTACTATCTCAGTTTTCCCATCAGATTGAGGATGATAAGATGAGCTATGAGCTAACTAAGTACCAAGACAAGAAAATAATTTTGTCCAAAAATTTTCAGTGAAAATGGGATCTTTGTCACTTACAATAATCTTTGGGTTTCCATGTATCTTTTGAATTGTTTCCATAAATGCCGTAGAAACTGTACTGGATTTAAATGGATGTGATAATGCACAAAAGTGTGCATACTTGGTAAGTTTGACAACTACCACCATGATGACACTCTTTCCCTCAGACTTGGGTAAACATGTGATAAAATCCATTGAAACCTCCTCCCAATGTTGACTTGGAATGAATAAAGGTTGTAATAGACCCGGGGTCTTAATTGTTTCAACTTTATTTTGTTGGCAAACCAAACATTCCGCTACAAACTTTTAAATATCCGATTTAAGGTCCTCCCAAAAAATTCCTTCTTAACCCTGTGGTAAGTTTTTAAAATTCCTGAGTGCCCTCCCAAGGGAGAAGTGTGCAATTCCGTAAGAATCTTTTGTTTGAGTTGGGAATTCTTATAGAGGTAGAAGTGATCTTTGTACCATAACAATCACTTTGCCAGCTAAATGTATCAGATGTACTAGAATATTGTTGTAACTTTCGAATAAGTGCCCACACTTCTTCATCATTCTATCATTCTTCCCTTGCTTTGCTTATCCAATCTGGTTGGATAATAGAAATGGTGCACAACAATGCTTCCACATCCTCATCCTTTCTTGAGAGTGCATCTACCACCACATTTTGCTTCCCCTTTTTGTAGATGATTTCAAAGTCATAACCCAACATCTTTGTGACCCACTTTTGTTGCTCTTCAGGGGAGAATCTTTGTTCTAAAAAGTATTTAAGGCTTTCATGATCCGCTTTTACCTTGAAGTGTCTTCCCATTAGGTAGGGTCGCCATTTCTTAAGTGCATGTAGAAGTGCCAACATTTCCTTCTCATAAATAGCTTTATGTAAAAACCTTCCCTTGATTGGGCGACTTTCAAAAGCAACGAGTCTTTCATCTTGCATTAAAACAACAACAATTCCATTTTCTAAAGCATCACATTCCACAATAAAGGTTTTTGTGAAGTCCGGCGTGGCTAAGACCGATGCTTGGCACATTGCCTCTTTAAGATGTTCGAAGGCCTTTGTTGCTTCTAGATTCCATGAAAATGCATGCTTCTTCAATAATGATGTTATAGGTGCAGCTATTTTCCCGTAATTCTTAACAAAATTGCGATAATACCCTCTCAACCCAAGAAATCCTCGCAGATGCTTTATGGATGTGGGGATTTTCCATTCCTTAATGGCTTTAATTTTTCTAGGGTCTACCATAACTCCATGAGATACAATATGACCCAGATATTCCACCTCTTGCACTCCAAAGAAACATTTGGATCTCTTTGCATATAATTGTTTCTCCTCCAATAGTTGTAGCACCCTGTCAACATGTTCAACACGATCCTTCCAAGACTTGTTGTAGATTAGTATATCATCAAAAAATACTAACACAAATTTTCTAAGGAAGTGTTTGAAAATGGAATTCATCAAACCTTGAAATGTAGAAGGTGCATTAGTAAGACCAAAATGCATTACCAAAAATTCATAATGACCCTCATGAGTTCTAAATGCTATTTTTGGAATGTCTTCAGTCTTCATTCTGATTTGATGATATCCTGAATGAAGATCCAACTTGGTGAAGTAAATTGATCCATGCAATTCATCCAGTAATTCATCAATGACCGGAATGGGAAACTTATCTTTAATAGTGAGCTTGTTGAGCTCCCTATAATCTGGACACATGTGCCATGATCCATCCTTCTTGTGCACCAATACTACTGGAGTAGAGAAAAAACTTTGACTAGGTTGAATTATACCAGCCTCTAGCATTTCTGAAACCATACATTCAATTTCACTCTTTTGGGCATAGGGATATCTGTATGACCTGATGTTTGGAGGAACACTTCCTGGAATCACATGAATAGCATGATCATGATCACGAATAGGTGGGAGACCTTTGGGAGTCTCAAATACCTTGGAATGATTGTCCAAGACTTTTTGCAAATCTTGAGAAATAGATGATTCTGATGTGGAAACATCTAGCGAACATAGTTGTGAAATTACACCTCTTTGTTCCCTTTTTAGAAGCGTTGTCATACCGTTAGAGCTTATTATCTTTCCCAGTTTCCCTACAATACCCCTTAATTCAATTTCCTTTCCTTCTACAGAAAATTTCATGAAAAGTTCTTGAAAATTAAAAGCTATTGCACCCAAGGATTGTAGCCATTAGACTCCTAGTACAACATCAGCACCTCCCATTGGAATGGAAAGCATTAGGTTAGTCAATACATATTCTCCCATGGATAGCTTGATATTATGGCACTTTCTAGAGCAATTTATCGTTCCTCCATTTGCAACCATCACTTGAAACTCTGGTGCTAGATATAGGAAGCAATTCAATTCTTTTGCTATCTTACAATGAATAAAATTATGGGTACTTCTTGAATCAATCAACACTATTACCTTTTTCTTCTTGATTTGTCCTTCTATCTTGATGGTTTGAGGAGTGGTAATTCTAGCCAATGCATTACAAGATATAGTCGGATTCATTTCTTCTTTATCTAGGCTTTGTTCCTGGAGTATATCCTCTTCTTTTGACCTTTCTTACTCCTTTTCTTCTTCCTCTTCACAATCTATGTAGAATATTTTCTTCTCAGCACACTTATGACCTTTAGTGTATTTGCTGTCACAACTGTAACAAATTCCTTTTGCTCTTTTTTCTTCCAATTGTTGTGGTGTCAACGTTATAGGTTGTGAAAGACTTGGGGAAACAACACTTCCATCTTTATAGCTGTGAGTGGTATGCTTCTTGGTTGCCATAATTTTGCTTTCCATTTTTTTTGCTAACCTGAATGCCTTCTCTAATGAATCAGGTTCCCAAAGGCGAACATCATGTTGGATATTATCATTTAAAGTCCCTATGAACACATCAATCCTATGCTCCTCTGGAATATTTTTTACCCTTATGTTCAATTTTTTGAACTCCTCAATGTGTTCCATTATTGAACCCTTTCGTTTGAGACTTATCAATTGGCTAAAAAAAGTTTTTCTTTTTGTATCCTCATAATGTGCTGTAAATTCTTCTGTAAAAATTTCCCAAGTGATAATTTTTTTACGAGAGCAAAGCAATTGATATCATACAAACTAATTCGGTTCCAAATATAAAGTTGCAATATGTACCTTTTATGTGTTTTGCAAATTATTGAGATCGAAAAATTGCTCCATCTGTAATATCCATGTTGCGAGATCCTTGCCATCAAACTTCGTTATATCGATTTTTGGAATATGGTGGGTCTTTGGTCCAACATTAGATTATATGAAATCATGATTAACATTTCTTTTTTTCTCATCATGAGTTTCCTTTACTACCCTTTCACCATTAGTAAACATTTCGAATAGAAACTTTGTCAAATCTATCTTGAAATCTGTCTTCAAATCTTCCATGCCTGTCTTCAAATCTTCCATGCTTATCTTCAAATTATCCATCTTAGTTTCCACGTCATTCATCTTAGCTTATATGCCTTTCTCTAAAAAATCCATCTTAGCTTCTACGCCTTTCCTTAAACATCCATATTAGCTTCTACATAATTCTTTAGACCATTCATCTTAGATTCTGTTACTTTTTGTGCAAGTGACACTTGTTGCACTTGGTCTCATAATTTTGATATACCATGTTGCATTTCTTCCTCTTCTTCATGAGTGATGCTAGAGCTTTCAGGTTGCTTACTAGGTGTTTGCATTTTCTTTCCCTGGAGCATCAATTACCGATAATAATGCTTTACTATGCCCTTTGAATTCCTTCAAATTAATTTTCCAAACCAAGCTTATGCAAAAATTTAAAAAAACTACACACCTTTTTTCAATTTGTAGGAGCTTGGTATTGAATCTGATGTATCTCTGTAATTTTGGATCATCCAGTTCTAAAATTGTGACCTACAGTAGCCCTCTCTGTCCTGTTTCCAATGCCACCAGTCTAATCCAAATTGGATTCTCCAGGGAAGAGTTATGCCAAATCTCCCACAGTGA
Organism: Pinus tabuliformis; assembly: GCA_031772625.1. NCBI lineage: Eukaryota > Viridiplantae > Streptophyta > Pinopsida > Pinales > Pinaceae > Pinus > Pinus tabuliformis. The sequence goes on from CM062815.1 coordinate 285,303,684, forward strand.
CCTGATTATAGACTAGTTCAATAGAGTGAACTTGTATGACGTGCCACGAGTAACTGTTTCGACCTTTAGCTCTGAAAAATATATACAAGAAACTACAGTCCGTCCCCTTTCTGTACCTTCTTATGAAGTTTTAATCTGATGCTCAGAGAGAAAGTTATGATGATTTTCCCCAAGTCACCTGTTTGGAATGTAATTCAAGAGTATGAAAAAAGACCAACTTCCTCAGATCATATCTCCGCAAATATAGTGCGAAAAGCTCTGAAATTCAGACCTAAGGTTCAACGCAATTTCTTCTCAAACAGGTTTTTTTTAGCTTCTGAAATGTCGCAGAAAAAAGTTATAGCGATGCGACAATGACCTATTTGGAGCAGCGAAACCTTAGAATCCAAAGCTCTGATACCAAATGTTATGAAACCAGCTCACAAAAAGATAGAAAAGATATATCAACGCCTTAGAATTCAGCCTCTTCAAGGGGGAAACCTCTTTTACATTACATAAATGAACAATTCTTGAATTATTCAAATGAAAAAACCTCCTCTCTATATATATGAGTCTAAGGAGTCACAATATAACTCAACTGAGCTAACAATAATAATATAAAGGCACAAAAATAACAATAGGGGGATTCTATGGGGCACAGTAATAACAATATGGGGACAATAGGGGCACAACAATATTAATAAGGGATACAACTACAATAGTAATGGGGTAATCACTAGTATTATAGGGACCTAACACTGCCTCCTTCTCTTGGATATCAGACTTGTGTGAGAGATGTCTCCAAATGAATTCAAACTACTTCTATATATAGGCTGAGGTCAAATTACCCTGTTTGAGGCTAACTTAATCTCCTTGATTCCAGTTTGCTGTGGAGATGACAAATGGCTTATTTTACTCAATATTAATTATTTTTACATGATTAAAAATCCCAAGAAGGGTCTCCTTAAATGGAAAATGACTCTAATGACACAATATAAATCCTAGAAGACGTTAATGGAGAATTTGACCTAAAAAATGATGACCCAAGCACGAAACCCATGCTTTAATAAGTTGTATTAATAATAAAAAATATTCTTCTTTATTTTAATAAATACATTTCATTATGACACAAATACAATTATGAAGGCCGAACATAGTTACATTCTTCAACACTCCCTCTTAACTAGGGATGTATTCATAAGTACATGAAAAATCTCAAAACACATGAACCATGAAGATTTTAGGCACTTATGGTGCCATAGAATAGATTCCTGAGTATGGAAATATATCCGAGTGCGACTAAGATGGACTAAAGCTTTCAACCTCTCTAGGGAGCATTAGGCTTACTTGCTAACCATCAACCCAGGGAACTAGGTGTGTAATGCAAGGTCAGAGCTCTATGACCAATGCCACTCTCCCTACTACTTCGAGAACTAGATATCAACACATATGCCGACCAAATGTCCTCCCAAGAATTTTACACACATAATGCCTCAACACATGAAATCTCTCTCAATCAAACAAATCGATAACTCCAACGTGCTTTTCAAAAACTTTGATATATTTACCTAAACAATCACAACCGCAATTAGTAACAACTTTTCAAATACTTATGAGTAAACACAAACCTTCGAGGTATTCCAGCATCTTGATGTTGTTTCACAGTTTATCACATTATGAATTAGAGGCTTCACAAACAAATATCTATAGAAGATTCCTCAATCATATAGCTTCCTTTCCTTCTCAACATGTAGCAACCAAATCCTTCTTTCCTTATTTTAGCAACACCTCAACATGCATTCTCAAATTTCTTCAAGGTATCCATCATGGCTACATCCTTCTTTCTTTTATCCCAGCTCCCTCTTAACTTAGTGATCTCAACTTATTTTCCATAGCATCAAAGGATCTTTCATGGCTTCCATATTTCTTATCAAATTCATCTTAATCATAATCATTCATGTAACTTCCTTCTTCCCTTATTCACCAAATCAAATATCTTCAACATCTTGAAGATGGTGTTCCTACAATATTTAGATAACAAATACAACCAAATACATACACAGAATCATGAATTTAACTATATTAGAATACATTAATGGAAGAATTATACTTTAGACATCATATACCTAAAATTAGTTAGGTTCATAATCAATAAGGGAACATACTTTTATACTTCAACTTCTTGCTATGGTTTTTTCATAATCCCTATACTTTATCATCAAGACTTCAAGAAAGTCAATAAGGATAACAATATTCATTATATCTAAGGTTTCAATATTTCTTCTAGAGATATGGCATACTCTACTATAAGATATTGCAAACCCTAGAAGCAATTCAAACAAGTATAGTTCTGACAAATTTAGAATTCATATGTTACATTTCTATTAGGATTTAATGCAAACCCTAGATTCCATGAATGAGACATTAAGCCTTAGATGTGAACAAATAAAACAACTATAACACAATCTAAGGTTTCAACGATATGACCAACTTCTACTAAGGTTTGTATTGAAACCTATATTTTATCATCATAAAGGAAACACTCACCATATCCTGGAATATCAAACGTCAATGAGGGCTTAGTCACAAACCCTAGAATTTACACGCTATCAACAATTAGGTTAGCAGATATCCATATATAGGATTTCATAATCATGCATAACCATATCACAACAATATCGATTATGTAAGTCCAAGCACAAATATCATTATACATTTAAATTTAGACATATAACAATCTCAATTAGGCTAGGGTTTTTATCAGACAGATAAACACTTACTAAGGGTTTCATTCCTAGGACATCATCTTATCTAACATAAGGGTCTTGCTTATAAATCCTACCAAATCTTAAAGATCTATGGTTTTAATACATAACACAATAAACCCTAAATTTCAAAAAACTATAAAGGTTTAGGAATACATTACCATCCAACCCTAAAGGACTACCAATACCAAACATGCCATTATCATAAAAACCCCAAACATCAAAATAATAGTATTTTCTAGACTTCATTAGTAACCCTAAGTAGACTAGGGCTTTTCACATTAGCATACCCTTAGGTTAGGGTTTTACATAGAACCTTTTAGGGTTCCACAAACATAATGCTTTTAATGAGGATAGATTCAATATAATGATTAATCTCCCAAACATGAATCGCTATGATTCAAAAGGTCCTGGACATGACTCTTATTAGTAATATCAAGAAGATTTAAATGGATGTACCTTTATGAGGAAGAGAACAAAACTTATGATCTAAAACATACCTTTGATTTGTTTTCTAGAAAAACCTTGTAGGACATAAATTCCAATGCTTTTTATTGTGAGACCCCTTCCATAACCCTTGACCATATCAACAAGCTTTTCCTAAAGAAGGCAAATATAAAAGAAAATGTTATTAGCATCTAGTGTAAACTCGTCTAGATAAGAAAAAGGAAAACCAAATATAAAAGATAAAACAAGGAGTAAGATACGTATCTTTGGAAAATGGTGAGGGCTCCCTCTTAATGCAATCTTGACAGATACCTATAACTTCAACAAAATAATTCAAAAATGTTTTTCCAAAGTATGATAAACCTACAAGTACTTACCATAAAAATACAAAGAAATTCAAAAACTTAGAGTAGGACTTAGTAGTATACGTCCTTTATTTCAGATTCTCCAGTCTTGTGCTTCTTTGGAGATTCTTCTTCGGCAACAATTTAATGATCCCTCTTTCTATTTCTCATATTCTTGGGACAATAATTTTTATAGTGACCCATATTGTGACAATTGTAGCCTTCAATTTTGGATAGGTCTGTCTTCCTTCTAAATCCTTTAGACTTCTTGAAGGATCCTTTGTTTTTTTGATGAGCGGAATAGTCATTTGAAACTTCCTCCTCTTCATTCTCTTTGTTTATTATTATATAAATTATGACTTCTTATTGGCTTCATGCATTCCATAGTTTTTCGAATGTAGGAGTTTCCTTCCAATTGTTGAGCCTTGAGGAGAAGGCACTCCAATATGTTGGTAATCCTAGAAGTGTAGTGATTACAAGTTCCTTTTCAGGTACTATCTCATCAATTTCCTAGATTTCATCTCTTATTCTAGATATTCTCACAAAGAAGGATGCCACAATGTCTTCCTTTTTCATCTTTATAGATCTTAGTTCATTCTTAATACTTGTTATTTGACCAATATTCTTGATTGTGAATAATTTGGATAATGCCTCATACATTTCTTGAGCATACTCTATGTTGGATATATATGAGATGAGGTTGTCCTTTATTCCATCCACCATTAGTGTCATGGGCAATATTTTTGATTCTCTAAACTTTGAATTTTCTACATCACTTGAGTCATTTGTGGGCTTCTTTATCTTTCCTTTGACTAGATCCAAAATTTATTCTTATTGAGGATGAGGTCTATCCTCTTTTTCTATGGCATATAGTTAGATTCTCCTTCTAGTTTGTTTTCTCCCTCCATCGAGTTAGACATTGTCCTTGAAGATGATAGGATTGACTTCTTATATGACCCTTTTGATGACCCTTATTCAAACTTCCTAAAACTCCTTATTCTACCTTTTAATAGATCTTTGAGCTTACTTTTTCCTTCTTCTTCACCTTTTCTCTGATACCATGTCAGAAAATCAAAAGGCAGAAAGAATTTATTTATGTTGATAATTACTTGTGATATTCTTATGTTCCTCTTTTATCTTTAGTTAATCAATAAATTACCAAAACAATACACAAATATCACAAAAACTAGATGTAGGCAGACAACCAGGGAAAAACCCCTATTTATGGGAAAACCTAGTCAACAACTCTTCCTTAACATTTCATGAGATAATCCAAGTATCTTGACCTAAACAAAAACTTCCTCCACACCATGTCAGCCCTTGGTTCCCTCTACAGATGATAATCCTTTCAACAACAAACTCAACCTAGCAGTAAAGCCTAGTAGCAACAACTTCAACCTAGCAGTAGCAACTTCGACTTAGCAGCATCAACTTTGACAGAGCAGAATTTGACCCAGTAGTAGCCGAGAAAATACTTTGACCCAGCATAAAGACTTTGATTCAAGAGAATCATTTCAACCCTTCGGTAGTAGACTAGAAAATCCACATGAGTGAGAGAGAGAGAGATGAGCCAAAATATTTGACCTTGTCCTTCCCAACAATTCTCCTTCTTCCCTTGGAATTTCACACTTTTTCTGTCTCCTTCTATTGGATATCGAACTTGTGTGAGAAATTTCTCCAAATGAATTCAAACTACTTGTATATATATTCTTTTGGTGAGGTCAACTTAAATTGTTTGAGCCTGACTTGATCTTCTAGAGGTCGACCTGGCATAGAGATGACAAATGACTTATTTAACTAAATATTAATTCTTTTTACATGATTCAAAATCCCAAGGAGGGTCTTTGTAAATGGACAACAAATCTAATGCCTCAATATAGATCCTATAAGTCCTCAATATGGAGTTTGACCTAAAACATGATGAACCAAGCATGAAACCCATGATTTAATAAGTCATAATAATAATAATAATAATAATAATAATAATAAATTCTTTCTTTTCATAAATACATTTCAATGTGACTCAAAATACAATTATGAAGACCAAACCTAGTTACATTATTCAAAAACGATTAGGCCTGGGTAGGTTAAGTCCTTAATAAAATTTGTATGAATATATTTTTCCTGATGTCCTTAATGATTTTGGAAAGTCTCACTATGTTTTGGGCAGTAGTCTGGAGGCTAACTTGGAATTTAGGCTCAAAATCTAGGACGCATGCTCTGCACTGGACATTTTAGTCTATAACCGGATGGTTGCAGGATTGAGGGAGTGGTTGAAGGGTTACAACCAGATGGGTGCCTTGTTGTGGGAGCTCTTTAGGGCTCAAGGAGAGGAAAATTTGTTCCAACTCAAGATTTGGCCACCTGGAGTGGTTACATAGCCTCTGAGTGACCTCTAGTCCTTGTAGGGTGTGTTGAGTTGCCAGTTTGTCTTGTGAATTCGACCCCACTTCCTTAATGGAACCTAGGATGTTGGGTCATGTCATAGAAGATCCTCCTATAATATCTACCTTGGAAAGTCGGTGAAAGTGGGTAGATATGGGAGGGGTGGTCACAAGGTGGTATCAAGGCTGTCAGGTTCAACACTTGGACTTGAAGAGTGGAATATGTTGTTCATGAATGCATGTCAGTGTCTATATGTTTTTTATGCACTTGTTGTTATGGTTATGATTGTCATGCATGAGTTTATGGTATGCAGTTGGAGTTATCATGCATGATGTATGAATATTAATATGATTATGTATATGTAGATGTATCATGTTAATCTAGATTGATTTTACAAACAAGATAACCTCCCCTAAACTTCACAAGGGTATGTCGATTATGTTTGTGTTTTCTTTATCTAACATGGTATGTTTGTAGGAAGTAGAAGATCAAATATGACAAGAAAAATGGTGGACAACAATTCATGTGATTCTCCCTATAGATTAGATTAACAACATGTTGATGAGTACTCCCCTGATATAAAATATACATTCAGAAGCTTGAAAGAAGAGATTAGGAGATGTAAGGAAGATAATGATATAATCATTTAATCACAGGAAAGACTTGCTAGGTAGTAGGAGAAGCAAGAAGAGGTTAATGCAGTCATCCTTTCGATTTTGTCAGTTTTGCAGAGATAGAGACTACCTAGGATCAATCATGGACAGGAGGAAATGACCAATGGGCATATGGCAGCAGCTCTGGGTTGGGATACAGGTTTGACAAGGATGATATAGTTAGAGATGGTAGGATGTTGGACCCACCTGATAGGAGGGGTAATGACCATAGGTTCTATTATAACTTTGGTTTAGAGAGACAACATCACCACCACCATCACCATCCATATAGGAGGAGTGAGAAGTTGTACTTTCCAGAGGAATTCAAGAAAGAAAAACCTCCTACATTTGATGGATAATTGAAGAAGTCACAAGATTCAGAAATGTGGTTTCTTGGGATGAATAAGTTCTTCCAGTTGCATGATTACCGAGAGAACATGAAAGCCATGACAACTACTTTCAATATTAAAGGGAAAGAAGACATTTGGTGGGAAGATGTGAAGAATGTTAGAAGCATTCACGAAGAGGAGTTGACTTGGAGCGAGTTCAAGGGACTTTTTGGGAAGAAATATCTATTTAAGAGATACTATGATGACAGGGAAAATTACTTCTATCAGTTGAAGATGGGATCTATAACCGATGAGGAATATACTAGCATGTTTTTGGATTTTTTGAGATATGTTCATTATCTTAAGGAAGAGAAAGTGAATATTCGGAGATTCATCAGTGGGTTACCGATATCATTCAAAGCCAAGATTAATTTTAATGAGCCTGGATTATTGGAGGAAGCCATAAAAAAGTTGAAACACTGTAATGTGCAATCGAAGTGTAGATCTAAGACTAAGTAGAATTGGAAAGATAATGATAAGAGTAAGGGAAATTAGGTTAGGAGGAGAGGAAAACCGCATGATACAGATGAAAAAGAGAATATATCACCACACAATATGTTCAATGCATTTGACAGAGGACAAGGATTTCATCCTAGGTAGTAGAACAAGGGTGATGGCAGTAACCCTTTAGAGTGTTGGACTTGTGACAAGGATCGTCGCAGGAGATATTGTCCACAAAATCAGGGTGGTAGACTGAAAATTTATAGTGCTCAAGAGATGCAGATAGTGGAGGATGTTGGACATAGTATTCCTCATATTTATGCGGCATTGGATAATAGGCAGGTTGATCATCAGTCATCTATTATCGATATAGAAGGTAATATTTGTGATCAAGTTTTTTATATTTTGATTTACCTTGGATCTAATCATATTCATATAAGTCTCGGCTTGGTGGATAAGTGTGGTTTGAATAAATACGTGCATGCATAGTCTTGGTTAGTGCAGTTAGCTATAGGTAGTAGTAAAATAGTTCATCATTAGGTAAGAGCTTGTACATTTTAACTTAATGGTATGTCTACACAGGCACATCTAAATGTGTTTCCATTGTAATCATACAATATGTTGTTGGGTATGGTTTGACTACACATTCACAGGAATAAGGTGGATTATTATGAAAAGGATATTGAGTGCTTGGATGACAATGGAGAACAAAGAATATTGCAGGGTAAGAAGAAGGAGACATCAGTTAGAAGTGTTACAACTATGCAAGAAAAGTGTAGTCACTAGAAAGGATGTGTATGTTTTTCATTTCATATTTCCAATGATAAAGGTAAGGATGTCAAGGATACTAAAGTCTTGAAGAGGTATCCATTTATTCAGCAGTTTCAGGATATATTCCCAGCAAATATCTTAAAGTTATTGTCTCACACGAAAGTGGAATTTTCTATTGATTTGATATCAAGAGAAGCATCAGCATCAAAAGCACCTTACAGGATGAGTACTTGAGATTAAGTGGAATTAAAGTTGTAGTTGAAGGAAATGCTTGAAAATGGATACATTGGGCCAAGTGTGTCACCTTGGGGTGCACCAATGTTGTTTGTGAGGAATAAGGATGGTACTCTCAAGTTATGTATTGATTAGAGGCAGTTGAACAAGGTGACAAATAAAAACAGGTTCCCTTTGTTGAGTATTGGTGATTTGTTTGATCAATTCAAGGGAGAAGCAGTGTTATCGAATACCAATTTGAGATTAGGATACCATCAGGTACGCATCAAAGAAGAAGACGTTTACAAGACTTCTTTCTAGACCAGGTATGGGCATTATGAGTTTTTTGTGGTTTGTTTTATTTTGACTAATGATTCAGCTACTTTCATGTGTTTGATGAATAATGTGTTGAATCCTTATCTCGAAAAGGTTGTGATTGTATTCATTGATGACATATTGATATATTCTAAGAATGAGAAAGAGCATGCAAAACATTTAGCAACACTGTTAAAATTTTTTAAGAGAACATCAGTTGTATGACAAACTTACTAAATTTAGCTTCATTCAAACATAGATGCATATTTTTGGGGCATGTGGTTTCTAGGGAAGGTATAGTAGTGGATCCGAAAAATATTAGAGCTATCATGGAATGGACAACTCCTAGGAATGTGGATGAGGTCCGATATTTTATGGGATTAGCAGGTTACTATAGGTGATTCATCAATAATTTCTCACAAATTTCCTATCCCATTACATCATTGCAATGGAAAGGAAATACATTTAAATGGACAGAGTAATGTGCAACGCGTTTTGAGTAGTTGAAGCAATTTCTTACAGGCTATCTAATTCTAAATATTGCAAGTCTAGAAAAAGAGCTTGTGGTATGTACTGATGCTTGCAAGAGAGGAATTGGTGGGTTTTTGATGCAATAAGGACAACTAGTATGCTATGAATCAAGGAATTGAATGAGCACAAGTAGAACTATGTGTCACACGATCTTGAGTTGTCAACGATCACTTATGCATTGAAGTTTTGGAGACACTATCTTCTTGGAAGGAGGTTTGTGTTGGTGAGTGATCATAGTGAATTGAGATACTTATTTGACCAACTTAATATGAATTGCATATGTGCTAGGTGGTTGGCGATTATCAGTGAGTTTGACATCAAGATGAGCTACATTAAGGGTAAAGAGAATAAGGTTGGAGATGGTATTAATAGAAGAGTACATGTAAATCAAATAGCAGTTATGAGTTCATACGGGACATATTTATAGGATCATATCTTGTAGGTAGGAAAACAGGATGATAGGTACCAACAACTTAAGCACAGGTTACAACAGAAGTGTATAGGTGAATAGGATGTGGACTATCATCTTATGACATATGATTTGTTCAGATTTAGGGACAAGATCTATGTGCCCGAAAATGACGAGATCAAGAAGCTTATCTTGAGGGGATTTCATGTTAACCCATATTCAGGTCACCTGGGATGTTAGAAGGTATTGATATTGGTTAAGAAGTTCTACCATTGGCTGGATTTGAAGAAATAGGTGGCAAAGTTTGTTGCGAGATGCTTGGATTTTCAATAGGTAAAATTAGAGTGTAAGCATGTAGGTGTGTTATTACAACCTATTCTGATTCTAAAGTGGAAATGGGAGGTCATATCCATGGACTTCATTACTTGTTTTCCTAAGACACCTGGGTATCATGATTCCATCATGGTTGTGATTTACAAGTTGACAAAGGTAGCACACTTCATTCGACTGAAGTCTAAGAATTTAGCTAGTGAGGTAGCATGAGTCTTCATCAAGGAAATAGTGAGGCTACATGGTATTCCTAGGAAGATTTTGTCAAACAAAGATGCCAAGTTCACTTCCAGGTTTTGGAAAGAGTTATTTGCAGGTTTGGGTACAGACTTGGCCTTCAATACAACTTATCATTTGCAGACAGATGGATAGACATAGCGGGTCCACAGGATTTTGGAGGAAATGCTAAGGATCATGGTAAATTTTAGGGGCACATTTTAGAACAAAGGCGAAATTTAAGGGGGTTTTCATTTTAGAGGGGCAAAATTTTTATAAAACACCCATTTCATATATTTAGCCCAACTTTTTTTTTTTAAATAATTTTTTTTTTCATTTTAGCCGAAAAAAATGGGGCAGATAAAATATGAAAAGACTAATTTGACCTGATTCGCCTGGTTTGGGAGGTTATATTCCATTACAATCACCCATTTTCTGCTTTGCAATGTTAAATTCGTTCGCAATCACCCATTTTCTAGTTTGGGAGGTGAGGTGGTCTGGGAGGTTGTATTTGGTCCCAATAAATAAAAATATAAATAAAGTGGAGGTATGGTAAATAAATAAAACCTCTTTTTATATTTACCCCAAAGATATGGCAAATAAGTAAAAATATAAATAAACTAGAGGTACGGTAAATAAATGAAACCTCTTTTTATATTTATTCCCATAAGTCACCTTATATTTAAGAACACGCGAGGGTGTAAATAAATAAAAATATAAATAAAGTGGAGGTATGCTAAATAAATAAAATCTCTTTTTATACTTACTCCAAAGGTATGGTAAATAGATAAAAATATAAATAAACTGGAGGTATGGTAAATAAATAAAACCTCTTTTTATATTTAGTCCTCTCTCTATTTAAGAAGGCTCAAAAAAGAGGTTTTATTTAAGTTAGTCTTATCGGCCAAATACCATATTTATAAAAGAGGTATGGTAAATTAATAAAAATATAAATAAACAAGAGGTACGGTAAATAGATAAAACATTCTTTTTTATTTACTCCATAAGTCACCTTATATTTAAGAACACTCAAAAAATGTGTTATATTTAGGTGAAGCCTATGGGCCAAATACTATGGTCAAATACCATGGGCCAAATTATTATTAATATCATGCGAAAAAACATTATTAACCATAATATTAGTATTAATAAAAATAAATATAGCACATGGTATTGACCCATGGTATTCACGTGGAATGTAGCCTATTTAAAGGGGGGAATTAAACCATAATAGATCCATCTTTACTGTGGATCTACTAAGCACAACAAGAGGGATCAAATATCGTGATATGCAAACTAGCATAGAGTGAAAAAATATTTGATCCCTCTATGGGCTTGGTAGATCAAGATTAAAAATGGATCTTGTAATTTAATGTCACTTAAACATTTTAACTTGGTTAAAATAAAAAAATAAAATAAAAATCGATTATTAATTTTAATTTTTTTTAGAAATTACTAATAGTAGTTTTTAAGCTCTAGGTTTATGATAACCCATGGTATTGACCCATGGTAATACCACAATATTCATGTGAGCATAGACTGTTTGAAGTGGAAATTCTATCAGCTTAGATCCATCTTAATTCCGAGGGATAAATAGATTTTATACCTCTAAGAGTGGTAGATGTGGAGTTAAGATGGATATAGGTTGGTTTTTATGATAATGAAGATATTAAATAGACTTAGGAAATTATAATGTAAAAAACATCTTAAGCTACATTTAGTTGCTTCACAAAATTTAGTAAAAAATACCAATATCTCCATTAATAATGGTTTTTCTGATTTAACAAAAAAAAAATCAAAACAGTGAAATCTTATCACTCTTTCTGCATCACCCTGGCAGAAGAAAGATAGTCGCTACCCAGATTTCCCACCATTTTTCTAATGTTTTCAATATGATATCTTCATGAAAAAGTTAAGGTACTGATTTTGTATTAGTTGTTTGAAAACTATGTTGGTTTGTACAACATTTCATCTTCTCTGTTATTATTAGTTTGTCGTAACCTTTGATCTTCTCTGTTATTCTTAGTTTGTCGTAATGATCTGTAGGGGTTGGGCCACTATACCATATTTTCCTAAAAGGTGGAGATTGTGCACCCAAAAGGAAATTAACCCACATGTGACAACACTGTTAAAAAATGAAAGATCTATGAAGGTAGTGAATTATGCTAATAAGTTGTTATTCTTAGTTTGTCGTAATGATCTGTATGGGTTGGGCCACTGCACCATATTTTCCTAAGAGGTGGAGATGGTGCACCAAAAAGGAAATTAATCCACATGTTACAACGTTATTAAAAAATGAAAGACCTATGAAGGTAGTGAATTATGCTAATAAGCAATTTAGATTGGGAGAGATGTAATTAAATTTTATTATTTAATTGAAGATTTCCAATTAAAATAATAATAAATCCACATTTATATATTTATATATTGATTGGAAGGCTTACAATGGTCACTTCATTCCATTAGATCCCCTTCAAGCCTTTGTGATACCCACTACTTTCTTATATTATATAGTCAGTGCTTGCTACTTGTTGGTGGGTTGGGGTAAACAAATTTGATGTGTTTTTTTTATATCACAGTTGGAGTCTATGGAATGAGAAAGAAATTTGATAGCTTGACAAAAGTGGTAGAGAAACGATTAATCTCTCCTACCTTGACAGAACTAGTGGTCAAGATCAACAAGTACAAGAACTTTTTTTGTGGAATATTATCAAAATTAATAGAAGGATATGAAAGAGTGTATAGTAAGAACCTTGACAAACATGAGCACTAAAACTTGCATCATTGTTTGTAGGAAGAGAAAATTATGTTTCTTTTTTCCAAACATGTATGTTAGTATATTACAGTTTAATGAATATGTTTTCCTATTATCATATATGGTTTCATACTTTAACAAAACATTCGCCAAGACATCACAATGCTTTATTATTCATTGAAAGATTTTTCAAGATCTTACAAGATTTTATAATTCAGTGAAAGATTCGCCATGACTTTACAAGATAATATAATTTGCTGAGAGGTTCGCCAAAAAATTATATATACATATTATATTATTGATAAAATTGCCTCCCATTTTTCCTATGTTTCATGGGGATTCGCCCATTTACTATACATATAAATTTAGAGTGATTCTTAAATTTTCCCTGTTGAGGATGTATGTCATGCATCAACAACGAAAGTGGGAAGAGTATCTTCCAATGGTGGAGTTTGCAGATAACAATGGGTATCAGGAATATTTAAAGATGAGTTTGTTTGAGGCACTATATCGGTGAAGTTGTAATACTTCTATTTGTTGGAGTGATCTAGTGAGTAGGTCATTAATTGGACTCGATATGTTAGAAGAGATGGAATAAGAAATGCATTTAGTCAAGAATAATTTAAATGAAGCATAGGACAGGTTGTAGAGTTATGCAAATCAACACAGGTAATTTAAGTGGTTTTAGGTTAAGGAACATGTGTAATTGTGCATTAAGCCCAAGAGGATCTCCTTGATGATTGGATCATGTGTCAGTTGAAACCTTGGTATTGCGGGCCTTTCATGACTCTTGAGAGGATTGGACCAATACCCTACCAAATTGCACTACCTTGAAATTTCAAAGTCCTCGACATTTTCCATGTGTCACTACCTAAGAGGTATGTGAAATATGTTGATCACGTGACTGAATAGTTTGTATTGTAGGTGGAGATAGAAGGATAATTCTAGCTAGAAACTCAATGCATTTTGCAGTGAAAGATGCTCATGCTCTAGAATCGAGCAATCGAGCAAGTTAAAATGAAGTGGAAGTAATTTTGGCCCGATGAAGCTACATGGGAGATGACAGATCAGATGCAGGCTATGTATCCTTCTCTATTCATTGGTTGAGTGGATGTGCTTTGATATATGTCTTGATGTTCTATTTTTGTTATGTTTATGTATATGCATCTGTATCTAAATACCACATCGAGTTGTTTTATAAAGCTCTAATAAGCGTTATGGTTTTCATGATATGCTGGCTATGTTTTAAAACACGGATATGATGTAAATGTTGTATCAAGTTATGTACTAAAGCTCCATTGGTAGAATGTGTTTGTTGGTTTATAAGTGTCACTGAACACCGATGACAGTGTTCCCCCAGGGGGGTTGTGACATCCCCTAGTTGATTTTATATGTATATAAATAAAATTAATATTTAAGGTCATGGGAGACGTATTCTAAGATGAATGTTGGGAAAAAACGTATTGATGAGGATCACTTATGATTAACTAATGGCTATGGAAATTGGCAAAGGAAAAGAGACATTAATTGACATTTTATTTATGAAAATAATGGAAAATAGGAGAAAAGGAAGGTGAAAGGTCACATAATTGCATGATGAGGAAATTGAAGGAAAATAGAAGAAATTGAAGAAAATGGAGGCCTTAATAATAAAAATGCTTCTAATGATCACTTCACAGCTTTTTGTTAGTCTAGATTTTGTTAGTTTAGTTTTAGAGCTCTCTCTCTCTTTTCTCTTTCTCTCATACTCTTGCACACTTTAAGATATCTTGGAGCATTTTTGGAGCATGCTTGGAGTACTCTAGTTTTCAATGGATCTGGAGAAAGAAGGAAAAGAAAGCAGGAAAGCACAAGAGGATAGAGGGATCAACAACTACATTTAGATTGTTTTACAAGTATCAAGTTGCATGTGTGATTTCCTTGCTAGTTTTTGCATGCATGGTGTATGCATGTGGTTATTTGGTTATGATCCAATCATTGGCATGGAGGATTTCCTGGATTGATGGTGGTTTTTCCTAGCCTTGCCATTTCTTGGATAGCCATGGTGTTGTGGATTTTTCCACTTGTTGTTTATGATTGGTGCTTAGGTTCCTTATGGTTGTGGGTTGAGTTACTAGTTCCTGGAGTCGTTGGTTGGAACAAACACTCTAGAGCAGTGGAACAACTTGGGTTGAGTTACTAGTCCTAGAGCCTTGGTTGGATAAACAGTCTATATCCCATCATGGGTTGATTGACCGGTCCTGGAATCTTGGTTGGATAAACGCTCTGGAGCCTTGGAATATTGTGGGTGAAGTTATTAGTTCTTGGAGACGTGGTTGGGACAAACACTTTGGAGCCCTGAAAAAATTATGTAGAGATCAATCTGGCTGGTGTTAGCGATGTCTAACCATGGGGTGGAATCACTGGTTTGGGGTTGCGGTGGTTTGGCCTTTGGAATCCCTAGTTGGACAAACACTCTCGAGCCCTGGATGATTGTGGGTGAATTTATTAGTTCCTAGAGCCGCGGTTGGGACAAACACTCTGGAGCCCTAGACAACTTGTTAGAGACCAACCTGGCTTATGTTAGTGATGTTTAACCATGAAGTGGAATCACTGGTTTTGGGTTGAGGTGGCTTGGCCTTTGGAAGCCCTGGTTTGGTTATGTTTTGTTTATTCTATGAGATCCCAAATTCAAGATTAGAATATGGCACAAGCGTGATTGGCTAAAAGAGAGATTCAATTCACCCCAATCTATGGTCGAGTGGTATGTGGAAGTCCTTGACTTGGTTCGATTTTGAATATGTTAATAAGGGATCTTTCCCTCTTGTATTTTCATAAGCAATTGTACTTATTATTATTTGCCTTTGATGCTTGTTCTATCATGTGGTATATGTTGTTCAATTTTTGGTTATATGACATATATTTATATGATGTATATTGGTTATGGCTCTTGATATATTTGATTTGTTGATGAAAAGTTAATGAATGCATGAAATAATAGATGTTATTGTAGCTATTATGAGGGGGCATTAGATCTTCTTCATGATTCTAAAATAAGTATCGGAGCCCTATGTTTAAATATGCATTCATGACATGTAGATTACATTTTCGCCAAATGTTTGACAAAATGATTGTCATGGTTAGGCCTAGTTAGGTCAAGTCATTTATCAAATTTTGTATGAATATCTTTGTCTTGATGTTAGTAATAATTCTAGAAAGTTTCACTGAGTTTTTGGCAGTGGTTTGAAGGCTGACCTAGAATTTAGGCTCATAATTCGAGACTGCATGCTGTGAACTAGACAATTTAGGCTACAACTGCATGCATGTAGGCTTGTGTGAGATATTGGAGGCTACCAACCACATTGATGCTTTTTTTTGAGAGAGATTGAGGGCTTAGAGCGAGGAAAAAGTGGTCCATCTTAGGATTTGGACACCTAGGGTGGTTACTCAGCCTTTGAGTGACCTATAACCACTGTAAGATGTTTTGAGTTGTTAGTTTGTCTACCACTGTCGGCCCCACTTCCTTAATGGAACCTAGGAGGTCAATTCATGTCATAATAGCTCCTCCTCTCAGGTTTACCCTGGCAAGCCGTTGAAACTGGGTAGATATCGGAAGGATCGTCACAATTTCACTCTAGTCATTAATTACTATTGTATCGTGTGTAATCCTATTTAACAACTATTGAGTAATGTTAATACTAAGACCTCTGCTCCACATTGTTCCATCTATAACATATTACGTTCTCTTATACTAATCTAGGTTATCATATTACTTCCACATTTATTTTGGGTGCTTACTTTAAGAGCTTCATGGGAAAATTTCGTCTTGTATCCAGGAATAGAGTGCCACTATATAACTATAATGTCTTAACTTGTGGAGTGTTGGACGTGTTGACTCTAAGAAGGATAGGTATTGTAAATCGGATCACTTTCCATAGTGTCATGATCTCATAGTTTAGTTGTATACACTTTTTAATGTGGTAATGTCAGTGGAATAGATTCAAGTTGGTGGTTTCACGTTGTCTCTACTTTTATTATATGAAGTCTCTTTGGAGATTTTGTAGTAGTTGTATATTTTTGTAATAAATGACGGTAAAATTTGCAAAATCAAAAGAAAGAGTTTAGAAAATTGGCCCAAATCAAAACAAAGAGTTCAGGAAATTGATCTAATGGTATGAAGAAATTTAGGCGTCAAGTGAAAGGAAAGCTTAGGATGGTTGTCCAACTAGTTCTGAAGTTGTGGACCTAGGGAGGGATACAAGTTGTGGATGATGTTCAATAATTGTATTAAGGAGATCTGTGATTCTGGAGTTTGGGAGTGGAACTAAGAAATCCAACTTACGAACTGCACCTTTACAAAGTTTATGAAACAGCTTGATGGAGTTCAAGATTTCGAAAATCATTAGAGATGCAAGACTTTGCCAAACAAGAAGAATAAAGACAAGTATTCGTTAGGGGAGGGTGTTGGAGGTTTAACTTTTACTTATCATGTGCATATTGAACGATATTCCTCATCATTGAATGTAATTATTGTGTGACTTGTTTGGGTGTTAATTAGTTGCATTTGAGAGATTTAATCGAACTAAAATAGCTCCTAATTTTGTGTTTGATTAAGATATATTCTCAACTAATTGATTTTCTAATTAAAATAGTTTTTCTTTCTTAAATTAATAATTTAATTATGCATGTTGTTCCATATAACCCAAAATTTTTTTTGGTACACAATTAGTTTTTTAAATAGAAATTTAACTGCCAGCAAAAACTCTTCCTACATACGAGCTCCTCCTTTCAAAAATTCTCCTTTGTACAAACTTCAAACCGTTCACTTGCCAACTTTTTGGAATTGTATTATACGATTTTTTTTTTTAAAGTATACTAATGTTTAAAAAAACCATCAACGGTGGTGTCCTTATTCTTATTCTTAAGCATATACCTCTGCAAATATGGATAGCCGTTGCTGGGTTTTGCGATGCTTTTAGAATACCAACCATGTGACTATATATATATACCTCCGCAAATACGGGTAGTCATGGCTGGATTTTTCGACGCTTTTAGGATACCAAGCAGCCAACTAATTATGTTGACAGCTCACTTTTTTTTCTTACTTTGAAGTATTATATATCTATATATATATATATAAAACTTTGGATTATACAAACTTAAAAATCAAAACACTAAAAAGTGAAAAAGACTTCAAAGGTGGTTTCTTTATTCTTTAGCCATTGCTGCGTTTTTCGAGGCTTTTAGAATACCAAGCATGTGACTACTTATCTTGGCAAGTCCCTTGAAGAGTTAACTTGAAAATATACAGAGAGGGTCATTATGTGTTAATTTGAACATGGACTTTACTATGCGTTAAACTGTACTCTAGCTATGCGAATTATTGTTTACTTAATTTAAATATTTCTTCGAATTTTATTATTTCTTTTTATATTAAAATTCAGTGAATATGTCTAGCTATGTATTTAAATATAAAGACGCATTGCAGAGTGGCAATGATAAATGTATGAAAGAGTAATACTTGATTAATGTCTCTTATATTACAATTCATTGTATATATCTAGCTGTGTGTTTAAATATCAAAAAGCATTTCGGAGTGGTAATGATAAATATATAAAAGAGTAATAATTGATTGCAGGTTTTTTTTTTTTTTTCCGAAGGTGGCAAAACCTATCAAACTCAGGTGTCAAACCAACAGTGAGGACAACCATCTCTGGCTGCTATCGGCGAATGTCGATTTGACTCATCACCGTTATCAAGGAAAACCACGCCACCTGTAATAACCCGCTGGTGGTCCGTAAGGGAGCAGGCTTTCACTCCTGCCAGATGCCTCTGGGTCTTGGGCCGTTAACCTGTTTCCTTACGTCCGAGGAAGACGAGCTCTTAGCCAAGCAGAAGCAGTTTTACGGCATACTCCAGGCCGAATTGCAGGTTCTTTTTTAATAGGAAAGATAAAAGATTTTCCGATGAATTTAAAATTACTATATGATTTTTTATATGTGGTAATATTTTGATTTAAGTTATTTAATTAATTTATTTTTAATATAATTAATATAGATTTATTTTAACTATGGAAATATTACTTTGTCAAAATTTGAAAAAAAAAATTGCACTTCAAGAGATTAATCTCTCTAATTATATACACATTATTTGTAATTTTTATTATTATTTAAATTACCTTTTTGATAACATAAATGGATTCAATATTTTGAAAGTTTCCGTAGACATTTGCACAAGTTGAAATGTTTTATTGTGTTTTTATATAAGAAATTTGGTATTTTATATATATATATATATAAGATATACATGTATGCACATTGAATTGTTTATTTAATATGGACATTAAAATATTTTATCTATAAAGCATATTGTGCATATTAAAATGTTTCTTCCTTATTAATATAGGTTTAAGTACATGTCACTATTACTTGACCTTGCATAGTGAAATATTTTATTTATATTCTATATTCTATATTTTTATTATTAATAATATAATAATATTTTCTAAATGTCACATATCAGTTTTATAATAATAATTGAATGACACATCTTCATTTTATTAGGAAATAACTAAATTATTTTACTTTTTATTATTTCTAACAATGAAATATTTTCCTATGGTGTATATATATAGAAAGAAATATAATAATTTTTATTTTCTTCTAAATTACTTTATATTTCTATGAACTTAATATATAAATATTGCATAGATCCATCTTAAGTATGGATCTTACATGATCCTGGAGAGAGATCAAATTGTTTCACATACAAACTTCTTTAGAGTTCAAATTACAATGTGTAGTTTTTCATTATTTAAATTATATTTTTCAATGCTATATAAAGTACATGACCAAATAAATATTTTAACCACAAAAACTTATTTTTTCATTATATATACCTAATTTTTTTAAAATGTTATATAATATATACATACTTGACATTAAAATATTTTATTTAAATTTCTTATTTAAATATTTTTGACACGTATAAGGTCTAAGCATCATACTCACACATTTTTTTTTTACTTCTAATTGCACCATATTCATTTTTGTTTATTATAGAGGACATTATTTTCCTATTCAGAGCACATGTCAACTCAACTGATGGTCAAACTTACACATCCCCTCGGTTGTAGAATGAGCCTCTTAGTTCAATTAACATGTCCCTCTCTAGGTTCTAATATTAGAAAAAAATGATTGTCCTTCTCTGGGTTGTAATATTGAAAAAAATGAATGTCCCTCTCTCTGTTGTAATACTGTGAAAAAAAAAACAACCTAATAGGTATAATGAGAATGAAATTAATATTTTTCTATTATATATATAAATGACATTATTTATTTATTTATTTACACTATATTTACTTTGTAATTGGAAAAAAACACATGTCAATTCTATGTTGAATATAGATAAATCAATAATCACTATCATTATTAATGATAGAATACTAGTATTAACACAATTATAACTTATAAAAATATATAATAATATATATTAATGTAATAGTGGGATTAATTTTTCATATAAAAATATATGCATGTTAATGTAAGATGAGTTTTAAAAATAATTTTTAAAAAATGCGAATGTAAAGCATGAAACAAAAATAATAACAAGATTATATTCATTTCAATACATATATCTTACTATCACGTGAGAATTTATGTTGCGATGTCTTTGTAATCTACGAGGAGAATGATTATGGCCATGACATCTACTAAATAAGATAGCATCTCAATTATCTCTGATTTCACAATGTAATTATATGAGGACAGTAAGTTTCATGGTGTCAAAGATGAAACATTTGGAATGAATTTGATACTGTCATATGTTTCAATCAAAATTTATTTTGAAATGTGCTTGTACTATAGAATTTATGTTTTTGAGTTGGAAATTTAATAAGTCTTTCTTCTCTATCTGGATTAGATGACTATCAATGCTATAATGGCCCTTCACCTCTTTTATTTTATATAATAGGTTTACCACACCATACATATGCATTAAAATTGGATGAAGGTATGTTTTTCCCAAAAAAAAAAAAATATGTAGGTACTCCAACGAATCTGTAGCTCCCGTTTTATTGGTCAAATTTCGTCAAATAATTTGACAAATACATTGTCATTTTCTTCAGATATCTTACATTCCCTTATGGGATAATAGTGATATGATATTTGACAAAACATGGTTCCTAGTTTTTGGGCTATCCTTAAGTCGATTGCAGATTCCCAGAATATTCCAGGATCCAACGGACATGGGAATGGTCAATTTTTTGACCGCACTGATGTCCGTCAGATCTCGGAATATTCCGCGAATCTGCAATCGACTTAAGCTCACCGCTAGTTTTCGTCGGTGCAAATCTCCGTTGAATGGTCAACCAAAATTCATAAAAATGGTGGTTGAATATCCAATGAATGTTTGTTGGACTTTCTGTTGGAATGTCGTCGGATATATTAAGAATATTCACTAAAATTTTCATGGGATATCTATGGGTAGTTCATCAAATTAATAGTCGAATATCCATCCTAGTTTTTGTTGGATATTGGATGGAATTTTGTTGGAATCTTTTTTGCGATTTGAAAGAAAGAAATAAAATTATTTCAATGTTTATTGGGCTAAAGATAGTTTACGGGACATATTGCTTCTTCATATGCTTGATGTATGAGGCTTTTTTTTGTGAAGCCTCACAATAAATGTTCCGAGCTTCTCGACAAACCCCTGGTTAAATAGATTATCCCAAGAGCTAGCTACCAACATACATAATTTTCCCTGTTGTCTTTAAAGGCCTCAGATTTTAAAATGAAATGTTTTTCTGTTTCCACTTTTCCATAAGAACAAAAAATGCATACTCTTTCATCCAATATCAGTTAAATGTTCATTGAAATAATCATCTAGATATTCATTGGAATGTGTTTGGAAAGTTATTAGATATCTAATGGAAGTTATTTTGAATGTCATTGGATATTCAAAGGAAGTTCGTTGAAATTCCCATTGAATATCAGACAAAAGTTCATCTAAATAATATAGTGTCATCAGATATTTGACAGAATTTTGTCAAAGTGTCATTGGATATCCTAAATAAGTTTTGTGAAATGCTTGCCAGATATGTGACGAAATTACGTCAAAATAGTATATGATTTCGTCGGATATCCAACAAACTTGTAGCTATTAAAAAATATTATTAGTTTATGAATAGGGTTTTCAGTCCATTTTTTTCCTTGTTTTTCTAATTAATTTTAATTGTATTTCTACATTCTCCCACAAGCATGCAATGTTTTAACATTTACAATCAACTTCATATTTCATAACTACAACAAACAAACCTGCAAATTATTTTTTGAACATAGTATATATTATGCCATAGTATTTTTGAATGAAACGTAGACAAATCTGACCCATCTACAAAGAATAGGTAAAATTCCCTTGAACTTATAAACCAAACATAAATTCTCTTGTTTTACAACAAACCAGGTAACTCGTGCCAAGCATTAAATTAGCTTGTATCAACTCTATATTCTCTTGAAATTGTATAAAGAGTGAGAATTCTTAGATTTGAAATCAATTTAAGTCTAACAAATAAGAAGTATAATCCATTAGTTCTCAATCTTCATCCACAATTTTAGCAATTAACGTTTTACATGTTTACATTAGATAACTCTTATCTTCCCTTCAACAATATTTAATCTAAAATATCCATAAACCAACCATTAACCATAATCCATCAAGAAACTAAATCAATAGATTGTTATTGGTAAATTATTGCTCAAAAGAGCTTATTCTTTTTCCTCCCCTACTGTATGATGTGAAGTGCAGTTGCTAGCTGAAGTCATTGATCTGGTGCAACCATCTTGACATCTCAAAAGTGCAGCACCACTTTCCTTTGTTCTTG
The DNA here is from genome assembly GCA_031772625.1 of Pinus tabuliformis. Lineage (NCBI taxonomy): Eukaryota > Viridiplantae > Streptophyta > Pinopsida > Pinales > Pinaceae > Pinus > Pinus tabuliformis. Next base: position 285,326,486 of record CM062815.1, read on the forward strand.
GTCATCATACAAAAAATAGAGATATTGCAATTATGGTGTTGGTAAACAGGAAATTGTAAAAAAATTGGAATAAGATAAGCGAGGTTACTTGTAGATCAATAGTGTCTCCAAGCATATCAAAATGTGGACTTAGGATGTTTCACACCTTCTCTCTGTATTTCTAAAAAGGAATATTGTAAACTCTGTTGGGCCTCAAAATGTCTTCTGGATCTGAAATCTTTCCTTAGTTGCTTCTCATGAGTAAACCATGCCAAACCATGTCATTCAAATGATTGTTGTTGAAATATAATATAAGCACATAATGGGGATAATAGGTCTTTAACATAGGGAGCATGTAATATGAAACCATACTCATTACCATAATATTTAATTCATATTCAAGAAACAATTTGAACACCAACAACATCAATGCATGTGCTTTATAATATAATTAATTTCATATTCCAAAGCACAAAAATGCATGATAGAAACTTGATGTGCTAACTAAGTTCTAGAGCCCTCTTTCAGAATGCTAAGGATCAAGCTAAGGATGCGAGCAAACCTGTACTTTCCCATAACCTTCAAGTCATATTTAAGAAACAATTTAATACATCAACATCACCAAAGCATGTGCTTTTTAATAGAATTAATTCCACCTTCCAAAGCATGCAAAGGCGTCTGAGTAACTTAATTTGTTGAGTTCTAGAATCCTTTCTTAGAATTCTAAGGATTAAGTTACATCCTCATTTATGTTTATTTCATTGTAACACAATCCAAAATGCTATTGCAACTCGGGGTTAGAGAATGCAGTACAAATCAATATTGTTGGTGTAGGCCTAACAAGGTCTACAATCTTCCTTTATTTCCTAGGAAAATGTGAAAAATTCAGCCTCAATAAGTTATGCCATTCTTCCTATGGTATAAGTGATAGATTAATATAGCTCATTAAGGTAGAATTCATTACTAACTGAGTATTCTTCTTGAATTTCCCAATGAATATTATCACAACTTCAAGAGTGGATAGAAATATTAGTTTCATGGCACTTCCTGTAGTTCAAAAAATCTAGTCATGAATAGTATATTGATGAAGTTACCCATTTCTATATGTTGTGTTGTAACTAGCACTCCAATTTCTATTTCTATACTTTGGAGGAGAAAATCGTTACTGTTACACTCGTACGAGGCAGAGTAAGACAAATGTAAGACTATTTAATAACAATCAAGAATATCCTTTCTTTAGAATCCTTCAACTTTGAGTTTAGCTGAATCTGTTCATGATGCTCTTCAATTCCATGAAGGCACTTCACATTTGGCATCAATATAAAGGGATAAAGAACTTCAAAACAATTAGCTTAACCCTGAATATGGGAGAATAAGATAATATTTTCCTGTAATGGAAGACGAAATACCTATATATATTGTTGAACTAATGGCTAAAAATCAACATGAATGAGGTTTTTCAATCTCTAAACATATTCACATAAACAATAGCTTCTATAAAGATGGAAGAAGAATGAGAATACAAAAAATAGATTTGATTTATAGCAATAAATATGTAGAGGAATGAGGAACATGCCTCAAGTAGGACACTGGTTCAGTTAAGACTAGGGCTAAGCCCAAACCAAATGAAAAAGAAAACCTGCAACCCACTTTAATAAATCACTTGAACAATGATTTATTAGTAGATAATTGCCATATATATGTTTACAGGATGAGTGAAATAGATATTGTAAAAAATATTGTGGTGGAAAACGGAGTCATAAAATAAAAGGAAGTTATCTAGAGGGGTCAGTGGAAGTGAGGAGTTCTTCACTATTGGGAAAGGTTTAATTTCCACAAGGTACTAGCCTTGAGACCATTTGGGAACCTTAATGTAGTGGTAAAATGTCTGGTTTCACACAAAGAGATTATATTTAAAATGGTGTCATGAACTATACACACATAAGTAGACGAAATTCCACCGCCATGATGTTGTTTCATTTACAGGTGAAAGGTGTGGCGAGGGTGCTCTTTTTCCCCAGAAGAAAAATAGGAATAACATTCTCTTGGAGTTTTCATAGAGCCACCAACAGTAAAAAAATGTGTATGCCCTATTTCAAGGTGTTAAACTTATTCCTTCGTTACAACCACACAAAATAATCATAATTGGAGATTAAAAAAAAAAACAATAATTCACTTGTAATTTGGCTTTGTTCCTTTTGATTCAATGCTCCAATCTATCTTCCCAATAATTCATATTTATGTAGATTCTCTCTTTGAGGTGTAGGCATATCACGTTCTAAGAACTAGTAACTCCCCTGATGACTCTCTAGAATTCGAGGTGGTTGGGAGGCCCATTGGCACCATGAAGGTAAATGATAGTTCATATTTCCAAAATATTGCATAGTTTTTTTTATGATATTTGGTTTCTTGTCCATGTGTCACATTGTGCCTTCAAGTGTCACTTCATTACATAGGTTGCCACAAGGTGTAGAAGATGTATTAATTCACACAATCATAGTAATTGTTGGATTGTCCCATCTCACTAATCTGGAGGATATGGAAAATATGTTACCATTAATGAGAAATTATGGGGAAGGCTTATGGTTCTAAATCTAGAGCATCTAAGCACGAGGCCTCCTCCGCTTGTGGTTCTCAAGAAATACAGTCTTTGTGTACCATCAACGGAGTGTGGTGTGGAAGAACACATACCTTTGATCATGTTTTCATAATGATTTCACATCTTGTTCTTGGATGGTGGAATAAGCCTATGGATTCATCCATTAAGGCCATTGAGGTGCTATAGAGCATCAAGCATATGCACATATGCTTAGAGAAATTTCTTGTACAACTATTAGCTACTATGGACATCATGATTTAGAATTGACAATGAATTCAAAAATTAGAGGATGAATTGGGTTGTCTGAAATGAAAATTGGAGGGACTTCAACTTGATTGATCTAGGGGAATTGATTATAACTCACCCTCAGTAAATTAGGTTATTCCATCTATTTCTCTCCTGGCATACTCAAATTTTGATGGTCCTCCTTCAGATTCAATCATTGCAACCACTCTATCTAACGAATCCTCTAACGTTTACTTCTACATGGAAGTGAAATTTTGTTTCAAATTGGGGGTATTTTATAAGGTATTCACGACTAGATTCCCATGGTTTGAAGTAAGTTTCTTTAGATAGGTTTCAAAAGTCTAGTCCTATACATGTGAAGTAGTCTTCGATGTTATTTCCATAAGAAGCTTTTATGTAATTCTATTATGTATTTAGACGAATATTTTTCTTAATATAAATTTCTCAATTACACTTAAATAAACAAAAGGAAAGTAAGATACAAAAGGAATTGACCATACCTAATCTAAAATATCTAAAATATCATTAATTCTAATTAGTACAAATAAAATCAACATTGCTAAAATACAAACCAATACAAACCAACTACCATGAGTTGCACAGTGAAACTCAACATTGGAGAGTTTCCAAAATACCATGGGATTTAAGAATTAGTCATCTTTATGACACAAAGATGATTGAACATGATGAATGCTTTATTCTCAAGTTACCTATACCTACCCAAATTAGAAGTCAATTTCAAATATCTCTTACAATATTCACCTTCTTAACTTCTAAGTCCTGAAAACTGTATTGTTTTTGGAGTGCTTCTCTTACTTCTTTTAGAAAATAGAAATAAAAATTGGAAGGAATCTAATTATTTTTTTTTTTTTTTATCCTTTTCAAGGTTAAATAAATCAATAATAATTTAATAAATATTAGTAATCATTATAGTTATCAGTTTGTACATTATGGTTTAATTTTAAATTTGGAAGTAATAAATATATTATTTAATGATAAATAAAAATTTAATTATATATAATTAATTTAGTTTTAAGTTAATCATTCTAATCTTTTAACCACACATGATTGTAAATAAAGATGTTCAAAATTTTTAGCGTACAGTATTGTGTATACATGCTTTTAATTTGGCTAAAAAAAATTAGGATCATAATTTGAAGAAAGACTCATTTTGCATATAGAGAAAGAAAGCATAATTGACAGCATTGCATACTCCTTCCTCTGATTATAAATGCAGAAGTTGAAAATTTTTAGTGTACAGTATTGTATATACATGCTTTTAATTTGGCTAACAGCAATAAATCAGGATCATAATTGGAGGAAAAGCTCATCTCGCATATACAGAAAGCATAATTGACAGCATTGCATACTCCTTGCTCCGAATTCGGGATTATAATTTGATATTTAAAAAATGAATGAATGTCAAAATTTTTGTAAAATATGTGTGTGAGTGTTCAAACGAGATTGGCGGAGCTGCTGCGAAACGTGGAGGAGTGCTTGGCACAACATCCTTCGATATCAGTTTGCCATTTCTCGGAATCATCTACGTACACCTCTTCTTAAATTATTTGTGGAAATCAGCAGGTACCCTTCTAATAACAAACAACGGTTTTTGGGTCCCCTGGAATTCTCCTATCGAACCGGGCCGTTCCTTATGCAGTCTCAACCTTCGTTTCACATAGAATAATACAATTGATAATTTTGTTATTCTCTGTTGTAGTGTTGAAGCTGTGATAACTGGCTGCGATAACAATTTTATGGTATAAAAAAATTTCACCTGTAATTGTAATTGTAGGAGTTAATATTGAAAACATTATAAGATTGTAATCTTCACTTGTAAGCAATCAAAAACAATATTTTTCGATTGTTTATCGTGTCAATTGTTGTTTTGTTATTTTATTTTTTATTACTATTATTTTTTTGAACTAATTTGAGTTCTCAATAAAGAATATCAAATCATTGCCTTGGTAATGATTCATAGTTTAGTGTTTGTGGAAAATGTTTATGTGGAGAATATCAATGGAAGGAATACAATATGTTGAATTAAGAATAACTAAAAAGGCTTTGACAAGGGAATGAAAAGTATGTGATTAATGAGGACCGAGGGAATAGAGATGGAAGACCTCTCGACATGTTTAGGTTTTGTTTGGAAAATAGCATGCTTATCCAACATATATCTTTTATATTTTTAAAATATTTGATAAACTGAATCCATGTAAAGATGTAAATGTCAAAATACCTAACAAAACATATATATTTGAAGAGGCAATTATATAGTTTATGAATAAAAGAACGAACTAAACTCATTGATCATTCAAATCTTTCAATCTTTTTATGTGTCAATTAACTAGTATGTGTGTAAAAAATGAAAATGAAGTCAATGTAAGTAACAAAGAAAACTTATTTAGAGAGGTTGTACCATTTGTGAATGAAAGAAGTATCAAATTTAACTAGTATGGGTGAAAAAAATAAAAGAGACAATTTAATCATGTTACTGTGTTTATTGCATTAATTATGGGACTTTTTAATCACATGTATGAGCTTCAAGGTAATAAGGGTCTTGAATGTGGTGTATTATGAGAGCCTTGTTGTCTAGGGAGGTGTATAGAAAATTGAGTATAAAAACTTTGGATTAGAAGAAATGGTGGCGAGAAGACAATCCACATAAAAGGACAAGAATTTGAGAGCTAACTCAGGATTGAAGTCAAATGAAGAAAAAGGATAAGCATAAATGTTGTTATCCTAATATATTAAATAATTTAAAAACATGGGTATAAGAAGCGAAAATCCAAGGATAACTACGCAAAGAAAGAAAATATAGTTGAGAGAGGTTAATAATTGATGAAGTATTATCTATTGGTAATATCTCACAATATCGCCACAAACGATTATTAGATTTTGGTGTTTTAAGTACACATCGAAGTTGGTATACTTATTACAAAACTATTGATGACAGTAAATTGTTATTATGGGAAATGGTGTTTCTTGTAAGATGGAATTGGGAGGATTAAGATTGAAATTTTTGATGGTATTGTAGAGATATTGACATAGGTAAGACATGTACTATAACTCAAAAATAACTTATTTTACTTGGTTTTTTCGGAATCTAAATGTTACAAATTTACAAGTCAAAGAGGAGTAAGTAAGGTCTCCAAGGGTGTTTTTGCTAGTAATGAGGGACACAAGTATTAGGAAATATTGAGAAGCTAGAAAGGAGTTTGAAATAAATGAAATAATGGTGGTATTTTGGGAGGCAAAAGAATCTAATCATTATGACATCAATGATGGTTGCATATGAGTGAGAAAGGGATAAAGGTAATGATAATAATTTGTTGTAAAATTTAGAACCTTTGAATTTTAATTTTTGCAAGCATTATGTTTTTCAGTAGGTGTGTAGACAAAAGTTAAAAAAAATTATATTCATTTAGATGTTTTAGGCCATCCCATATAGCTTCTTTCAGAGGAGGATCATAGATTGAAACATTTATAGATGATTACTCTAAAAAGGAATGGAACAATATTCTCAAGAGATAATTTAGAGTTTTATTTGAAAAGAAAATGAACAAGTGAATCAAGTGATCCAGGAGGATCTCGTCAGATCAGTTGCACAAGTTCAGTTCATTGTTAGGTTCAGTTCATCATCAACATCATTCTGTCATCATGAGTGATGTGTGGGTCAGCGATGTGGTCATTGGGTTTGATGTCACATAGTGACAATTTGTGTAAAGGGTTTGGGTAATATGATGTTTCAAGTTAGGGAAACTTGTATTCAAACATTGTATTTAAAACAAAAGACCTAAGTCACAAACATAAACCCTGACCTCATTCTTAAACCTATTAAACCTACATTTCAATACGTTACAAAAGTCGTACTCCTAAGTTTTCAGCCCTCGGCATGCATATATGTGTTAAAAACATTACAAACCATTGTAATAAACCACCCATAGTCTAACAACATCGAAACTGTGCAGGAGAAGACTGCGGGGGTAGTGGCATGTGAAAAGCATTTAGAGGTAACCATCGAAGTCACATGGACCACAGCAATTATTAACCCGGCGGGTGACATGTGAACCAAAAGGCAGTTACTGCACAGTTAACTGCAACAACTACAACCTCATCGGAATGAAACTGTCAACGGAGAATGCAGATGTGATCTGATTGTTACCGCACCATTAGGGGATAGCCACCAGGTGTCTGACAACGGTTAGACCACACTAGTCACATGCCAACTGTTACTAACTTTGCGCCTATTACTGACCGCCAGCAGTTTACGATAACCCAAAGTCTGAAAAAGGTTTTTTGTTACAATCTTGTTTTTAACATTAATTAAAGGATGATGAAGGTTATCCTAGGTGGCAAACAGTGATAAGACCGAGACCCAAACAACCCCAGATTGCAGCTCGTTCATCCCGAATTTAGCCTGAGGAGGTTTGAGTGTACTTGCAGGTTTTAAAAAAGGTAGTTTGCTCATTGAAGTGCATTAGAGTGGTTTTGAAGTTTTGTATGCAGATTTTGGAGGTTAGATGCTGTTTTTGTTTTCAGTGTAATAGGAGCATTAGGAGTCAGAATTGGGAACCATGATAAGTGTTGGAAAGCTGGTTTAGAGAGCTTCCTTATGACAGTGACCAGAAGTGCCTACATGCACATTCAGTTTGGTCAATTCTTTGTGTAATCAAACTCCTCAGTTTCAATCCTAATAAAGTGGTCGTGCATCTTGAAAGTAGACTCGAAGACGTAGTCCATCAGGGATGAACTCCATAATCAATCTTATTGTCTGGTATCGTTGTTTATTTGTTGTTCTCATTACTATTTTGCATCTTATTTATGTTTTCTCATCTGTTGTAAAATCTTCTTCTCAAGTAGTTCTCACAATTTTAGCACTTTCAGTTAACATTCTCTTCATTAATGGCATAATCAATTCTACATCCGTTTTAACATATGATCCTTTAAGATCATATAATTTGGTATCAGAGCATGTTGTGTTTGTAGAATTTGTCATTGAATGTTAACTACGTTGAAGTCGAAATGTGGAGAAGGAATCCTTGAGTAGATTGATCATGGAGATTGGAAAGCGACGAGTCATTCATAAGTCGACCATGACAGGATCTGATGTAGGTGAAAATGCTGAAACTAAGATCAGTGATGAACATTTTCAGTAAGAATTCTTGACTATGTAGCAGATGTTGGGATAAATTTACGAAGACAAGAAGGCAAGAGATGTAGCTTCTTCTTCAAAGACATCGAAGAAGGACAAAGGTAAAGGCAAGGTTGATAAACCACCTTCACCTCCATCATCTCCATCATCCTCTTCTTCTTCTTCTTCTTCTTCTTCTTCTTATTCCAGTGCAGATCTGAAATAGAAAAGAAACCGAAGAAAACCACTCTTTTGAAACTTGATGTAAAATTTGAATTACCTTTTTATGATGGTGAAATGAATCCTGAAAAGTTAGATAACTGGATTAAACAGTTAGAAGTGTATTGTCATATTCAGAACATCTCTGACTATAAAATGAAAATTCAATTAACTACACTTAGAATGGGGGGAACAAATTTAATCTTGTGGGAAAGTAAAACTCAAATAGATTTAAAGTGAAAAGGAAAAATCATCTCTTCATGGTCTAAGTTTTTAAAATCTCTTAGGAAACAATTCTATCCTTTGGGATACATGAAACAAGTTGTTATTGATTGGTAGCATTTGAGGCAAGGTAAAGGGTAGAGTGTTCAGGAGTTCACTCAGGAATTCAGAAAGAAAGCATTGGCACTTGGTATTTCATTAGACACATGTGAAACTTTATTAAAATACATTGGTAGTTTACATTCATATTTACAACATACATTATCGATGTTTAATCCTTATGATTTTTATGAAGTGTGTGTTCAAGCCATACATGTTGAATCAAGTGGCAGAACATTCAAATTTTCACAAAAACCATCTAGGCAATTGGAAATGAAGGATTCCAAAGACATTAAGAAGAAGGGCAATCTGAAGGGAAAGAGATCAGAGACAAATCAGAAGGAAGGTGAAAGACCTACTGGCACTCATTGCCATAGGATCGGACATGATGAGTCCAAATGTTGGAAACTTCACCCAAAACTCAAACCAAAGAATTTTCAGAAGAAGAAAGGTGAAAAGAAGGCTAATACAACAATCCAACAAGATTTTGGCTCTGACTCAAGTGATGAAGGTAAAATAACCACAATGGTTTCAACAGGTAAAAATCCTGATACTGGTTCAAGTTCTAACACTTCTATAGCTTCTTCAAATCGAAATCATCTAAATGAGGATAAAAGGGTAGAATTATCTCACATAAGGATAACTTCTAAGCACACAAAGATAGATACATTATTTGACAGTGGATCACAGGCAAATTTAATATCTGAAGATTTACTTAATAAATTGGGTTTGGAGACACATAATCATCTAAGGCCATACCCTCTAGGTTGGCTGAATAAAGAGACTCAGATTAATGTCACAAAGCAGTGTCAATTAAAATTTGCCATAACAAATAAATACATTGATGAAGTAAATTTAGATGTGATTCCAGCAAATATATGTGGAGTAGTGCTAGGAAGTTCTTATCTCTATGATCGTGATGCATTGTTTTATAGGAAAGAGCATAAATATCATCTTAAGAAAGATGGGATTGAATTTATTGTCAGGGCACATAAACTCAAAACACACTTCGATTTAGTTTCAGTTAATAAGATGAGAAGATTAATAAGTTCAAGTAAGAAATATGTACTTATGGTTGTGAAAGAACAACATAAGGATCAACATGATGTTTTTTCAAGTTATGAATCTTAGTTCAAAGATAGATTGGTTAAAGTGGTAGATTCTTTTCAAAATCTATTTAAGGAACCAAAAAATCTTCCTCCTAAAAGAGAAATACAACATGAAATACAATTAATATTAGATGCCCCTCTTCCTAATATTGGAATGTATCACCTATCAATTATAGAGAATGAAGAAATAAAGAAACAAATACAAGAATTGGTTGGAAAAGGTTTTATTTGACCTAGTTCATCTCCACGTGGCTCAACCATAATTTTGGTTTCTAAGAAAGACGAGACATGAAGAATGTGTGTCAACTTGATGGCCTTAAACAAGATAACAATAAAAAACAAGTATCCTCTTCCCATGATAGATGATTTACTTGATCAACTGAAAAATGTTGTCTATTTCACTAAGTTAGATTTAAGAAGTGGGTATCGTCAAATCCGCATAGCAAAAAATGACATCTGGAATATTGCATTCAAAACTAGATAGGGACTATTTTAATGGTTGGTAATGCCTTAAATTGGTTTGTGTAATGCACTAGAAACTTTCATGCGGGTTATGAATGATGTTTTCCACCCATACATTGATAAATTTGTCATAATATAATTAGATGACATTATGATTTTTAGTTCTAGTATAGAAGAACACGTTAACCATGTTAAGTAGGTTTCGAAGTATTGCATAGAGAAAAGTTGTACCTTAAACTTTCCAAATGTGAGTTTGGGAAAAATTCACTAAATTATCTTGGTTACATAGTTCAAGGTGGAAGTTTAAAAATAGATCCAGCTAAAATTGATGTGATTGATAAGTGGCCAAGACCACAGAATTTGACTGAAGTTAGAAGTTTTATAGGAGCAATTCAGTATTGGAGAAAATTGATTGCTCAGTTTTCTTTGATTTCTTCATTGTTACATGCTTTAACAGGTTCTAAAGTTCCCTTTTAGTGGGGAGGTAAACAACAAAAAACTTTTGATACACTTAAGCAGAAAATAGTCACAACACCAATCTTAGCTTTACCAGATATTCAAAAACCATTTAAAATCGAAACATATGCTAGTGGTTATGCAATGGGTGTAGTCTTGCTTCAAAAAGGGAAACCAACTTTTTTTCATTCAGAAACTTTTTCTAAGGCAGTAATGAATTATCCGACATATGATAAAGAACTATTTGCTTTGGTTGAAAGTGTTAAGAAGTGGAAACGTTATTTAATGGGTAAGGAAACAATGATTCACATAGATCATCAGCCGCTACAGTACTTACAGTCTCAAACTAAGTTGCAACAATCTCGTCATTATAGATGGATGGGATTTCTTCGGCAATTTCACTTATTAATTAAGTACAAGAAAGGTGTCACAAAAAAAGTGGCTAACATGTTATCTAGACCATCTTTGAATGCTTCCATAGTACTACACAAGTAGTTCTTTAAAGCATGAAAGTTATATAGAACAATATAGTATGGATGTTGATTTCAAAGATATTTATGAATCACTAACTCATGGTGTAAGGTAGAAGAAATCAATTATCATGTTCATGGCAGGTTGTTATATCATCTGGGAAAGTTATGCATACCACAGACAGAGAGAGCGCATGTTTTCCGGGAAGCACATTCTTCTTGCATTTCAGGACATTTTGGAATAAGAAAAGCAATGGCACAAGTTCAAAGGTATAGTTATTGGCCCTATATGTATGAAACTGTTGCTAAATATATTAAAGGATGTGTGACATGTTCAACCAACAAACCAGGCAATCGAAACATTGGTTTATACATGCCACTCTCGGTTCCTTTGCGACCATGGGACAATATTTACATGGATTTTGTTGGAGGACTTCCTATGTCCAGAAGAGGGCATGATTACCTGTATGTTGTGGTTGACAGATTCAGCAAGATGTGTATTCTTGTTCCATGCAAAAAGCAAGTGACAACTAAACAGACTGTAAATATGTTCTTCGATCAGGTATGGGTTTATTTTTGGTTACCTACTTCTATTATTTATGATTGAGACAATTATTTTGTAGGAGAATTTTGGTCCACTTTATGGGAACTCATGGACACAAAACTGAAGAAGAGCACAACTTTTCATCCACAAACTGACAGACACACTGAAGTGGTGAACAGGAGAGTCATACATATTCGCCAAGGGTATTGTAGTAAGCATCATAAATTTTGGGATGAATATTTATCTTATGTGAAACATTCTTACAACCAAGACTTACATTCATCAACTAATCGATCGCCTTTTGAAACATGTTTTGGGTATCTACCGATGTCACCAATGGATTTCATGTTTGGTGAAGAGGATAAAGTGGGTGAACATGATGATGTGAACAAAGCAGTTAAGTTCATTCGACGGATAAAACAGATACATGCAGCAGTGTAGGATCAGTTAGAGAAGAGTCAAGGCAAGTATAAAATGAGTCATGACAAGCGTCGATTCGATCATCATTTTTTTGTCGGTGATCTGGTATGGCTGTATATCAGTAAAGACAGGTTGAAAGGAGAAGGTAAGAAATTGAAACCTATCAGGTATGGTCCTTTCAATATTATGGAAAATATTGGAAATAATGCTTTTCGATCAAATTTACCTCCTTACATGTGAATTTAGTCAGTTGTAAATGTGGAGAATCTGAAATTGTATGAACCTCCGATGATCATGGATCCTGAATAAGATACACAGATTTTGACTATTGATGATTTGGCACCTAATTAGATGAATGAGTTGCAGGAGGATATCATATTGGACAAGAAGATTCAATCTTCGAGCCATGGAGATGTAAAATATCTTTGAATAGGACTGAAGGGCGTGAATTTGATCAAGGAAAGTTGTATAGAAGTCTGAAAAGTGAGGGAACTATACTCTCACCCGATATCTGCTTAAATCAAACTTTTGTGTTCCAAAATCTTTCAAGTGGAGAGGATTGATTCAGGAGGATCTTATCAGATCAATTGCATAGGTTCAGTTCATCATCAAGTTTAGTTCATCATCAGCATCGTTCTATTGTCATCAGTGATGTGTGGGTGAGCGATGTGGTCATTGGGTTTGATGTCACATAGTGACAATTTGTGTAAAGCGTTTGGGGAATATGATGTTTCAAGTTAGGGAAACTTGTATTCAAACATTTTTTTTAAACCAAAATACCTAAGTCTCAAAAATAAACCATAACTTCATTCCTAAACCTATTAAACCTACATTTCAATACATTACAAAAACCCTAATCCAAAGTTTTCAACCCTCGACATACATATATGTGTTAAAAACATTACAAACCATATAATAAACCACCCACAGTCTAACAATAGCGAAGCCATGTGGGAGAAGACAGTGGGGGTAGTAGCATGTGAAAAACGTTGTGGTAACCACCGGAGTCATGTAGACCGCAACAATTGCTAACCGGGTGGGTGACATGTGAACCAAAAGGCGGTAATCGCACAATTAACTATAGCAACTAAAACCGCATTGGAATGAAAGTGTCATCGGAGAATGCAGATGTGATTAGGTTATTACCACGTCATTAGGGGATAGCCACCAAGTTTCTGAGAACAGTTAGACCACACTAGTCACATGCCAACTGTTACTAACTCTGCGCATATTACTGACTGCCAACAGTTTGCGATAACCCAAAGTTAGAAAATGGGTTTTTTGTTACAATTTTGTTTTTAACATTAATTAAAGGATCATGAAGGTTATCCTAGGTGGCAAACAGTGACAAGACCGAGACCCAAACAACCCCAGATTGCAACTTGTTCATTCCGAATTTAGCCTGAGGAGGTTTGAGTATACTTGCAGTTTTTTAAAAAGGTAGTTTGCTCATTGAAGTGCATTAGAGTGATTTTGAAGTTTTCTATGCAGATTCTGGAGGTTAGAGGTTGTTTTTGTTTTCAATGTAACAGGAGAATCAGGAGTCAGAATTGGGAACGTGACAGGAATTGGAAAGCTGGTTCAGAGAGCTTCTTTATGACAGTGACTAGAAGTGTCTGCATGCACATTCAGTTTGGTCAATTCTCTGTGTAGTCGACCTCCTGGATTTCAATCCTAATAAAATGGTCGCCCATCTTAAAAGCAGACCCAGAGACGTAGTCCATTAGGGATGAACTCCATAATCAATCTTGTTATCTGGTATCACTGTGTATTTGTTGATTTCATTATTGTTTTTCATCTTATTTATGTTTTCTCATCTGTCGTAAAGTCTTATTCTCCAGCAGTTCTCACGATTTCATCACTTTCAGTTAACATTCTATTCATTAATGGCATAATCAATTCTACATCAGTTTTAACATATGATCCTTTCATATCATCAATTGTTTAAGAATAGATAATGGATGTGAGTTCACATCCTTGTAATTTAAAAATTATTTCAAAGAGGCTCAAATCGAAAAGGATAAAACCACATTTTACACAAAACAAAATGGTGTGACTTAGCACATGAAAAAGAAACTTCTAGAGAGAGCAAGGAGCATGCTTAATTGTAGCAACCATGGATTAAATTTTCATGTAATAAATGATATTAAAGGAAAAATATGACCAAGGTCACGGGACATGTATTCAAGGTTGAATGTTGGGAAAACATTATAGTGTGAATCACTTGTGGTTTAATAATGTCTATGGAAATTGGAAAAGGAAAAGAGGAAATAATTGGCATTTAATTATGAAATATAAAGGATAATAGGAGAAAAGGAAGATGAAGACGCACAAATATGCATGTAAGGGAAATCAGAGGAAAACTGAAGAAAAATGGAGAAAGGAGACATCATTGATAAAAAGGAATAAGAGAAACATTATTAAGCTTTTGGTCAGTTTAGTTTTTCACTCTCTTTCACTCTTTCACACTTAGAGCCATTTAGCATTCACTTGGATTTGGAGAAAGGCAAGAAAGAAAGCAAGGGAAGAAAATGAACAAGAAAAGAAAAGTGAAGGAACAGAAGGAGAAGGTTGGATCGATATATTCAAAAAGACAATCTTGCAGGTAATAGGTTACATGTGTGATTTCCTTGTTGGGCTACAAAAGCATGGTAAATGCATTTGTTTATTTGGTTCATTTGTTTTCATTAGAATGGGTTTTGTCTCATTTGACAGTGGTTTCAGCCTTGCCTTTCCACTTCCTAGATAGCCATGGTGTGATGGGATTCATTCTTGATTGAGCTTTTTATTTCCAGAATATTTTGGATACAAGTGAGGTGGTCTCAAGAAAATCCCAATGGTTGGGGGTCGAGATGAGTTTTCTCCAGGAATCCCTTACTAGGTGGGTAAAGACAAAAAAATTCCTCTAGGTATAGTAAAGGAATTCTAAGACATCCAAGCTTATTTTGGTTTTTTGATCTCAGGACCGATTTAGGTGAGGTCATGGTACCTTGAGGGTGGATATGTTTTAACCTCTAATTCCTTGTTTGGTTATGTTTTGGTTTATCCCATGATATCCTACATTTATGCTTGGAATATGGCGCGAAGGTGATTGAATGGAAAAAATATTTGATTTAGCCTAATCTATGGTCAAGTGGTATGTGGAAGTTTCTAACTTGGTTGGATTTTTCATATGTTTATACAAACCATTTTCCTCATTATGATTTATGAGTGCATGTACTAGATATTAAGGGATATTTTGGGTGATTTATCATGGGTTTTATTTTTGTTGTGTGCTCATTATATGCATGGTTCTATGATGTGCTCTAGCTATGGATTTTGTTCATGATTTGATAAGTATTTGAATGGTTGATGAATGCATGGGCTAACAAATGTTGTTGCAACTAATTGAGAGGGAATCAGACCTTCTTGGTGATTCTCCGATGATGTTCTAAATTTTATAATAAGATATGCATTCATGACCTGTAACCTACATGTTTACCATATGTCTGACGAAATGGCTATCAAGTAATAAGCATGTATTGGTCTAGATCTTGTTGAAGTTTTGAATGGTTAACATTGGTATCAGCATTGTTACGATTCTAAAAAATTATAGGAAGTTCTCGGCAATGGTCTAGAGGCTAGCATGAACTGGCATAGATCTTGTGACCACATGCATAGAGCAAAAGATTTTTGTTCACAACCACTAGAAGGAGAGCTTTTCCATGCAGTTGGAGCCTCATAACTTCATGTACAGTGTGTCACAGGTACGATTGAGGGGTTAGGTAAGTGAAAAAGAGTCCCAGCTCAGGGATTGACCACCTGTGGGGATGTTTAGGCTCATGAGTGGTCTGTAGTGTCTAAGTGATGTCAATTTCTATTTGAATAGCTCACCCTACTTCCATAAATGGAATTTGGAGGTTCGGTCATATCATAGTCACACTCATGTTTAGCCTGGAAAGCTTGTAAAAGTTGGGTAAATAAGGGAGGAGGCCTTATAGGGTGGTATCCAAGTGAACTCCATTCTCTTTGGGTAATATGTGATACGACAAGGTGGTATGAAAGTGAGGTTGCAACATTGGACCTCGGCTTTAATGTATATAGTTATGCATGCATGTTGATTGTATATGTGCATAATATGCATACATTGGGATGGTTACAATTATCACGCATGTGGTTATAATTGTTGTTTTGTATCATCATGTATGATGTTGAGATGTAGATACGTTGATGTCATTATATATATATATATATATATATTATGTTAATATGGGTCGACTTGTGTAGATGAGATAGCCTCCCTTGAAATATATTGAGGTATGGTTTGACTATGTTTTCTATTCATTTTATCTAACATGGTATGTTTGTAGGAAGAAGAACATCAGAGATGATGAACATAATGGTGGATTACAGTTCATGTGACTCTCCTTATTGATCAGTTGAGTAGCAAGGAGATGAGTATTCTTGTGATATAACATATACATTACGATGTTTGAAGGCATAAATTAGAATTTGTAAGGTAGATAATAACAAGTTCATTGAGACACATGAATGGCTTGCGAGAGCTCAGGAAAAGAAAGCCTATGTTAATGTAGTAATCCTTTAGAGCCTATCAAATTTGTAGAGACATGGAAAATTAAGGGGAATTCACGGATACGAGGAAAGGACAAATGTGGCAGATGGTAGTAGGTCTCGATAAGGATATAGGTTAGACATATATGATATAGTTAGAGGAGGAAAACGGTTGGATATACGTAACAGGAGAGGTAGTGCTTATAGGTTCTATTCTAGTTTTGGCTGAGAGATACATCATCGTCATCATTGCCATCATGCTTATTGAGGATTCAAAAGAAATATTTTCCAGAGGAGTTTAAGAAATCCAAACCTCCTACATTTCATGGAGAAATGAACAAATAAGAAGATGCAAAAGCATGGTTGCTTGGGACGAGGAAGTTCTTCATATTGCATGATTATTCAGAGAACATGAAAGCTAAGATGACCACCTTCAGTCTCAAAGGAAGAGCAATTATCTAGTGGAATATGTAAAAAATGTCAGAGGCATTAGAGAATAAAATTTGTCTTGGAGTGAGTTTGAAAGACTCTTTAGAAAGAAGTAATTGTCAGAGAGGTATTATGGTAGAGAAGTCAAGGAATTATATGATTTGAAGATGGGTTATATAACATATGAGGAGTACATGACCAAGTTTCCAGAGTTGTTGAGGTACGTTCCCTACCTCAAGGATGATGAAACAAAATTCCAAAGGTTCATCAGTGGATTTCCTTTAGCATTTAAAGATCAAATTGAATATTGGTCATTGGAGGAAGTCATTAAGAAATTGAAGCGTAGGTCTAAGACTAGCCATGATTGGAAATGGAATGAGAAGGCTAAAAGAAAATGGCCTTAGAAGTGAGGAAGACCTCAAGATGTAGGTGAGAAATAAAATTTGGCTCCTTACTGGAAGTTTAATGTAGCTAAGAAGGGACATAGACAACAACATTCAGAGAAGTAGAATAAAAGTAGTAGAAAGAACCATTTTAGTGTCATATTTTTGGCAAAGACGATCATAATAAGGATTATCTATTCTACTAGGATGGTAGACCACAAATCTACAGTGCTTAGGAGTCACATACAATTGGGGATGTTTGTCATATCATTCCTTGGATTTATATAGCACTTGATAACAGGTAGGAAGATCATCAGGCATCCATTATTGATATTGAAGGTAAGATTTTTGATCGATTTATTTCCATTTTGATTGATCCTAGATCTAATTATAGCTATGTTAGTCCTAACTTGGTGGATAAGTGTGGCTTGAATGAAGAATTGCATGCAAAATATTGGTTGGTGTAGTTGGTTATAGGGACCAAGAAAAGATTTCATCATTGGCTGAGATCTTATGCATTTGAGTTGAATGGTATGCCTACATCAAAACATCTAAATGTGCTTCTTTTGGGATAATATAGTATGATTTTAGGAATGGATGATTTTTTTACTAACAGGACCAAGGTAGCTTGCTATAAGAAGGCTATTGATTGCTTGGATGATGATGGAGAAAAGAGAATCTTATAGGGAAAGAGGAAGCCTACATTAGTGAGAATGGTTACGACCATGTGAGCTAAGTGTAGTTGCAAGAAAGGGTGTGTAATGTTTGTAGTGCATGTCTCTAGTGAAAAAGGAAAGGATGTTGAGGATGAGGAAGTCTTAAAAAAGTATCATGTTTTGCAGCAGTTTCAAGATGTGTTTCTTGAAGATATTTCGAAGTTACCACCTCATAGAGAACTGGATTTCTCTATTGAGTTGATGTCGTAGGAAACACCAACATCAAAGGCATCTTATAGCATGAGCACTCCAAAGCTTGTGGAATCAAAGTTTCAACTTAAGGAAATACTTGATAATGGATACATAAGGCCAAGTGTGTATCCTTGGGGTGCCCCCGTATCATTTGTAAAGAACAAGGGTGGTACTCTTAGGTTGTTCATTGATTACAAGAAGTTGAGCAAGGTGACTATCAAGAACATGTATTCATTGCAACAGATTGATGACTTGTTTGAGTAGCTGAAGGGATAACCAATTTTATTAAAGATTGATTTGATATGAGGACATCATTAGGTGAGCAACGAAGAAGAAAAATCTACAAGACCACATTTCATACCAGGTATGGGAACTATGAGTTTATGATGGTTATTTTTGGTCTTACTAATGCACCAACCACCTTTATGTTCTTTATGAACATTATGTTTTGTCCTTACCTAGACAAGTTTGTGATAGTTTTTATTGATGATATGTTGATATACTCCAAGAATGAGGAGGACTATGCAGAGCACTTGGAAATATTCTTGAGATTTTTGAGAGAGCGTCAGTTGTATATCAGGCTTAGAAAGTGTAGTTTCTTTAAGTCTCAGTTGCATTGCTTGGGGTATGTTGTTTCAAAGAAATGTATAGCACTGGACTTGGAAAATATTAGAGCTATCATGGAGTGGCAAACTCCTAGGAATGTGGATGAGGTCATATCATTCATAGGACTAGCAGGTTATTACAAGTAGTTCATCAAGAACTTCTCAAGGATTTTCTATCCTATCACATCCTTGCAAAGAAAGGGAAATAAGTTTGAATGGATTGAGGAGTGTGCAACTATTTTTGAGCAGTTGAATCATTTGATTACAAATGCTTTAGTTTTTAAGTTTGCATATCCTGATAAGGAGTTTGTCGTATGTATCGATGCTTGCAAGGAAGGACTTGGTGGAGTCCTCGTGCAAGAAGGGAAGGTGGTATTCCATGAGTCAAGGAAACTGAATAAGCACAAGAAAAAATATCTGACTCGTAATCTTGAGTTCGAAGCTATCATTCATGCATTGAATATCTGGAGATATTATCTCATTGGCAGGAGGTTTGTTTTGACGAGAGATCATAGCAAGTTCAGGTACTTGTTTTACCAACCTAATTTGAATGCTAGGAAAGATAGCTGGTTGGTTGTCCTCAGTGAGTTTGACTTTGAGGCTATGTACATCAAGGGAAAGGAGAATAGGGTTGCAGATTCTCTTAGTTGGAGCCTGTAGGTAAATCATATTTCAACTATGATATTGTTGAAAATAGCAACAAGAAATGATAAAAATAAAAGCCAAAATATTCCATTTTTAATTTGTCCTTGAATTAAAATTGAGAATTAAAATTTGAATTTAGTCTCACCAGCTGCTTGAAAAAATAATTAATTAATTCATCTTGAGTTAATTAGTTGGAGAAATTCAGGATAGAAGTCTTTCTGAAGTCATTCAATAGTTATCCCTTAAATTAAGGAGATTATCCCTTTATTAAGGAGATAAGATTGAGTTATATTTGAGTTCTAATTAGTGTAGAAATCCCCACTGTAGATCAACAGATTATGCAATATACTAAAGAAAAATACAAGATCTGCTTCTACAACAAACTTGCAGAAGCTTAATTGAATATGAGCAAGATAAAATAGAACACATATAACTGAGAATGAGAAATCAATCACACATGAACACAGAAGAATACTCTGGGAAAAGCCTCAGCTAAAAACCCCGATCTTTGTTTTATCATACAAGTGGAAATATGTTTAGATTACACAAAGAATCAGCTCACAAGCTGTCCTGCTCTTAGTACAATCGAACAAATGCCGATCATAGACTAAATAGACACAACATATGCCTTCCCTTAGTCCTCCAAGTCTCCTATTTTCTTGGGCAGCTTTCCTTGGTGTCCAATGCTGCCACCTATGTGAATTGGCCTCATCACATAGTCACCAAACCCAAAAGTAATTGTGTAATCTCCAAGGAATGATTTCCTTCTGCATGCAAGAGATATCCTCCATGGAATATTCCTGCAACTAATAGTACACTGTCTTATCATATGATCTCAACTGAGTCTCTGTTTGAACTGACATGCATGCGTCATTTATGAGAGAATATTCAGTTATCTGAAGTGCAACATTTACATGCATGCATGCATTAACTAACTGAACTCACAATTAGTTCAAAAAACTATTTGAACTAATGTAACTGGACTTAACTCATTTAACTGAGCTAACTAATTACAACTCATCCTTATCTCTTTAACTAAGGGATAGATTCCTCAATCAATGGGATAACTGTTGAATGTCCTCACATAGACTTCATGTTTGATTTTCTCCAACTAATTAACTCAAGATGAAATAATTAATTATTAATCAAACAACTGCTAAGAACAAATTCAAATTTTACTTCTCAATTTTAGTTCAGGGACTAACTAAAATAGGAAGGTATCCAAAAATTCTATTTATGGTAGTGCTATTTTTAGCACTTCTATATTTAGCATTTCTTGTTGTTATTTTCAACGCTCCCTCTCAACAAGAAAGAGATTATCAGTAACCCCAATCCTGACTTTGTGGAACTCAAACTTGCATTTTGACAATGCCTTAGTCAAAATATATGCATCTTGTTCCTTAGTTGAAACATATAGCAACAACATGATCCTCTTCACCACATAGTCTCGAAGATGGTGATAACGGATATCAATGTGCTTGGACCTATCATGAAAAACTGGATTCTCAGAGAGTTTGATACAACCCTCATTATCGTAGTAGATCACAGTTGGATCTGTCCTCTGATCAAACAATCCCACTAGAATCTTCCGCATCCAAATGGCCTCGCATGCTACCTAACTGGCAGTCATGTATTCAGCCTCTACGGATCTAAGTGCAACTGACCTCTTTTTCCTACTGTACCAGGAAACTATAGCTGAACCAAGGCTGAAGATTCCTCTAGAAGTGCTCTTTCGTTCTGATGGACTCCCTACCTAATCTGCATCTGTGAAGCCCTGAAGCTTCACTCCCTATGTCCGTCTATACCATAATCCAAACTAAGATGTGCCTCTGAGGTATGTTAGCACATGCTTCGCTACCTTCCAAAACATCTTGGTAGGCTGAACCATAGCTTGACTTAGTTGGTTTACCGCAAAGCATATTTCTGGTGATGTGTTCACTAGATACATAAGTGAACCCACAAGCTGTTGATAAACAGTGGCAGCTACTACCTCACCTGAAGTAGCATCCTCCTTCCTCTAGTTCCCAACTAGAGGAGTCTGCATGGGCTTGCATTTCTCAATGTGGAACCACCTAAGTATCTCATTGGCATACTTCCCTTGAGAAACAAAAAATTCTCCATCCTTCTGCTACACTTCCATGCCTAGAGAGTAGTGCATAAGACCCATGTCTTTCATTTCGAACTCTCTTGCAAGGTCCTCCTTGCAAGACTTGATCAACTGATCATCACCAGTCAAAATCAGATCATTGAAATAAAGAACAATGATTAATGGCTTACCTTCTACCATGATGTGGTAAAGGTTCGCATCTGCTTCACTCTTGGTAAAGCCTAACCCGGTGAAATAGCTGTTGATCCTAGTGTACCAAACACGGGGTGCTTGCTTCAACCCATACAGAGCCCTGTTGAGTTTGAACACATGTGATTCACGATCAAAGGTATCGAAACCTTCTGGCTACTCAATGTACACCTCCTCCTCAATCTTTCCATTGATGAATGTTGTCTTCACATCCATCTGATGGATCTTCCAACCCATCTGAGCTGATAGTGACAACATCGATCTAATAGATGAGTACCTTGATACAAGAGCAAAGGTCTCATCGTAGTCGATCCCCTCAACCTATGAGAAACCACGGGCAACAAACCTTGCCTTATGTTTCTCAACATTGCCATCAGTTGCCTTCTTTACCTTGTGAAGCCATCTATAACTCACCACTAACTTGTCCTGAGGTCTTGGGACAACATCCCAAACACAGTTTCGAATGATGGAGTCATACTGCTCCACCATTGCATCAACCCAGACTAGTTGTTGCACTACCTCCTTGAATGAAGAAGGCTCGGACTCTACACACTCCCCAACCAGGGCCATGTAACCATTGTACTGCTTGGGTGACCCCCTCTGTCTGTGCTAAGAAGATGGTTGTCCCACATTCTCCCACGCATCCAGCATCAACTTGTCAACTTCCCTTGAGCATTTTTACCCATCTCTAGAAGACTCAGCATGAGTGGATGTCTCCACTCCTGGATCCTCTACATGCGGTTGCTCCACATCAATCTGAGGCTCCTCCTCCTTAGGAACTGAAATTTCCTCCTCTGCATGCAACTTGAGCTCCCTCCCAAGTGATACTTGCATGGTTTTCTGCTCGTCAAACTTCAGATCTCTGCGTACCACTGTCCTCTGACTGGTAGGTAGGTACACCCGATAATTGTGGGGTGTATCAGTGTACCCCACAAGTATTCCCAAATCATCTATTGGATCTAGCTTCCACTGGGAATCTTTGGTCACATGGCGATAAACTGATGATCCAAAGATCCTGAAGTGACTCACATCTGGTCGCTTCCCAAAAAATGCCTCCATAGGTGTCTTCATCCCTAGTATACGGTGCGGGCTTCAGTTCTACAAGTATGCTGTTGTATTGCATGCCTCAGCACACAAATGAAGTGGTAGGCTTTGGTCATGCAACATCGCTCGAGCTACTCCCACAATTGATATGTTCTTCCTTTCGGCCACCCCATTCTACTGTGGGTTATGGGGTGCCGTCAACTCCCATTTAATTCCTTTTGCAACACAGAAGTCATTAAATTGCTGGGAGACATACTCTCCACCATCGTTGCTATGCAAGGCTTATATTTTATTTCTAGATTCTTTCTCTACCAAGGCTTTAAACTCACAAAACCTCAAGAAGGTCTTGTCCTTCTTTTGCATAAAGTATATCCAGCATCTACGAGAAAAATCATCAATAAAAATAACATAGTACCTTTGTTTAGCGGTGGAGACTGTAGAGAATGGTCCACAAACATCTGAGTGAACTCACTCCAGGATTACTCCAGCTCTGTTGTCTAGATCCTGAAAGGAAGATTTCGCATACTTACCCAAGCTACAACCTTTGCATTTATCCTTCTCCTCTAGTTTTCCCTTGGGAAGTCTGGTAGAAATCTGTTGCATGATCTTCATGGCTCCATGGTGCAAGTGGCCCAATCTTCTATGCCATAGCTTGCCAACATCTTGGCTTTTCACCATCTTAGCTTTAGAACTCAATGTAGCAAAGTCGTCTACCTCTAGCTTGTAGAGATTCTTTACTTAGATCTCGATCGTCTTGGTCTATCCAGTGTCGATATGCCTCAGGAGTACCTTTCCTTTACTAAGGACTACATCATAGCCTTTATCTTCTAGCATAGCAATGGACATAAGATTCTTCTTGTGACCTGGTACATAGTTTACATCAGTTAGGGTGACAAGAGATCCACGCTCCCTCTGAAACACAGTCGTACCTTCACCTGAAACACGGTACTTTCCATCATCGCCCATCTTGGTCCACATCTGGAGATCCTTCTCCTCCAAGGTACTGAAAATATTCTTGTCACCTGACATGTGGAATGAAGCTCCACTGTCCAGGTACAAAGCACATCCCACCATGGATGAAACCATGCATGTGATAAGAGATAAATCCAACTCAAATTGTGAGGCCAGTGCCTCACCATGAGATCCCTTCAGGGATCCCCTCTTGGATTTCTTCTGTGGAAAATTTGTAGCATAATGGCCCACTTCATGACAATTAAAGCATTACACTTTCGATTTGTCAAACTTCTTCCCACCATGGGAAGAACTGGATTTAGAATGGGACGCCTTCCATTTCCCTTTCCTTGCCTTACTCGCTAAGGCGAGATTTTCTTCATCATGTTGTTTTGATGAGGATCCATCTCTGGTGCTTCTTCTTATCTCCTCATGTATCAAATCCAACCAAATTCATTCCCAATCTAGCAGTTTCTCTCTTCCATTAACCAAGTCTTGGTAGCTATGCCAGCTCTTAGGAATACTGAGGAGTGCAAGACTCACCGTGTCATCATCGGTTGTCCTGATCCCTACACTTCCAAGCTCATCCCTACAGGTGGTGAGATTGTTCGGTTATGTAGAAATTGTGTCACCCTTTTCACACTTGATTTTCCGATGCTTGTCTTTCAGCGCCAGCTTCCTTTAATCGCTTTTGTTTTGATATAGATCTTTTTATTTTTTCCACATTGAAAATTGTGTCTCCTTCCCATGGAGGCTTGAGACAATGTGGTCTCAAACTCCCCCCAAGAGAATTCCCCTTGCTCTAGCCACACATTTCTTCCATTCCGCCAATTCTATAGCATTAGCTATTGCCGACTTGGGGACTTCTTGATCAATGAAGTCCTTTAGACCATTGTCCTCTAATGCTTCTTCCATGCGATCCTTCCAAGCTATATAATTCGAGCTGCCATCAAGGGCATACTAGAGTCTTAAATTGCTAAACGCCATTGGTGAAATTGAGAAGTGATAAGAACTCTATTTCTATAATCAAGAACTTCAAACTTCAAACTTCTCCCTTCTTTGTATACTATTCTTCACTTTGATCACCTTTGCTTTGATACCATGTAGCAATTCCCACTATAGATCAATAGATTATACAATATACTAAAGCAAAATACAAGATCTACTTCTACAAAAAACTTGCGGAAGCTTAATCGAATATGAGTAAGATCAAATAGGACGCATATAATTGAGAATGAGAAATTAATCACACATGAACATAGAAGAATACTCTGGGAAAAGCCTCAGCCAAAAACCCCGATCTCGGTATTATCGTACAAGTGGAAATATGTTCATATTATGTAAATAATCAACTCACAAGCTATCTTTCTCTCAGTACAATTGAACAAATGTTGCTCATAGACTAAATAGGCACAACATATGCCTTCCCTCAGTCCTCCAAGGCTCCTATTTCCTTGCGTAGTTTTCCTTGGGGTCTAATGCTGCCACCTGTGTGAATTTGCCTTATCACACACTGACCAAACCCGAAAGTAAGTTCGCAATCTCCAAGGAATGAATTCCTTCTACATGCAAGAGATATCCTCCATGGAATATTCATGCAACTGATAGTACATTGTCCCATCATCTGATATCAACTGGGTCTCTGTCTGAATTGACATGCATGAGTTATTTATGAGAGAACATTCAGTCATCTGAAGTGCAGTAGTTACATGCATGCATGCATTAACTAATTGAACTTGCAATTAGTTCAACAAACTATTTGAACTAATCTAACTGGACTTAGCTCAGTTAACTGAGCTAACTAATTACAACTCATCCTTATCTCTTTAACTAAGGGATAAATTCCTCAATCAATGGGATAACTGTTGCATGTCCTCACATAGACTTCATGTTTGATTTTCTCCAACTAATTAAATCAAGATGAATTAATTAATTATTAATCAAATAGATGCTAAGAACAAATTTGAATTTTACTTCTCAATTTTGTTTCATGGACTAACTAAAATAGGAAGGTATCCTGAAATGCTATTTATGGCAGTGCTATTTTTAGCACTTCTATATTTATCATTTCTTGTTGCTATTTTAAACAATTAGTTAGCTCAATTTTAGAGTTAATTCCAGTTAAATTAGTTCCAAATTGTTTGAGGAACTAATTGTGAGTTCAGTCAGTTGATGGATGCATGCATCCAACTAGTGTACTCCAGATAACTAAAGATTCTCTCATCAGTAACCCATGCATGTCTATTCAAAGAAAGACCCAGTTGAGCTAAATTTAAACGACAGGTTATTATCAGTTGCATGTGTTTTCCTATAAAGGAAACTCATCCATGTAGTCAAGGTAAGGTTCCTTGAGGATTGCACAGTTTTACAGGGTGTGAGATCAGTGTGAGTGATCAATGTTCCACTTGGTAATAGGAGGATCACCCAGGAGAAATTGAGCAAGGAAATAGGGGGCTTGGAGGGCAAAGGAGAAGGTTTGTGAGAAGCCTTGTTTGCCTGTGAGCATCCAGGAGGATTGTACTAAGAGTTGGTTAGCTGTGAGAGCTAAGGCTTTATGTAATTCTGAGATATTTCCACCTTGTATGATAATACAGATAGTGGGGTTTTTAGCTAAGGCTTTCCCCTAAGTATTTTTTTTGTTTCATGTGCATTGATTCTTCTTCTGGTTATATGTATTCAGCTCAATCTTGCTCAAACATTTAAGCTTCCGCAAAATTGATTGTAGAAGTAGATTAAAGTATTTTTCTTTAGTATATTGCATTATCAGGTTAATCTACAGTCAACATTTCTACAAATATCTCATGGTACAAATTAGAGGAGAAAATATTACAGGTGGGAAAACATGATGACATGTACAAATCGCTGAAGTAGAGGTTGCAGAAACTGGGTGAAGGTGATAGAGATGAGAACTACCAATTCACAGTAGATGGCTTGGTCAAATTCAAGAATAAGATTTATTTATGAGATAGTAGTGAGTTGAAGAAGATCATCTTAAAATAGTTTCAATTGAAGCCATATTCAGGTCACCCGGGATATTAGAAGAATTTGAAAACAGTCAAGAAGTTATACTATTAGCTGAAGTTGAAGAAGAAAGTGGCTGAGTTTGATGCTAAATGTTTGGACTGTGAGTAGGTGAAAGATGAGTGTAAGCACCCTGTTGGTCTATCACAACCCATTCCAATTCCATAATGGAAATGGGGGGTCATATCCATGAAATTCATTATAGGTTTTCCTAGGACATCCAGACATCCTGAATCCATCATGGTTGTGGTTGATAGGTTGAGTGAGGTAGCTCACTTAGTTGCAGTGAAGTCTACAAATTCAGCCAGTGAGGTAGCTCAAGTATTCATCAAGGAGATAGTGAGATTTCATGGTGTTCCCAAAAATATCATATCAAACAAAGATGCCAAGTTCTATTCTGATTTTTGTAAGGATTTGTTTGCATGCCTAAAAATAGGGTTAGCCTTTTGCATAACTTATCATCCATAGATAGATGGAAAGACAAAGAGGGTTAACATGATTCTTGAGGATATGTTGACGATGAATGTTATTCATCAGAAAAGGAAGTGAGAGGAGAATCTTCCACTTTTACTGTTTTCTTATAATAATGAGTATCAGGAATCCTTAAGGATAAGTCCATTTGAGGCTCTTTATGGGTGAAGTTGTAATACTCTTATCACCTAGAGTGATCTGGGGAATAGGGTGTTGATTGAAACAAACATGTTGGCTCAGATGGAATATGAGATGTAGGTTATTAAGAGGTATTTAGAGGAAGCAAAAGATAGGCAGAAGATTTATGTTAATCAACATAGACTATTCAAGGATTTTTAGGTTAGGGAGAATGTGTACTTGTGCATCAAGCCGAAGAGGAGCTCCTTGATGATTAGGTAATGTTCCAAGTTGGCTCCTCGATATTGTGGGCCTTTCGAGATCCTTGAGAGGATTCGAATAGCGCCCTACAACCTTGCACTTCCACCAATAGTGAAATTCCATGATTTTTTCCATGTTTCATTTCTTAAGAGATATGTACATGATGTTGATCATGTGATTGATTGGTTTGTATGGCAAGTGTAACGAGAGGGAGAGTTCCATCCAGAGCCTCAATGCATCCTATAGTGGAAACAACTCATGCTCTAAAACCAAGAAATAGAGCAAGTTAAATTGCAGTGGAAGCACTTTGGGCCTCATGAAGCTACATGGGAGATGGTTGATGAAATGTGGGATTTGTATCCTTTATTATTTGTTGGTTGAAGAAAATGATTTTTTGGTGTGTGTGTGTGTGTGTTCTAGATGTAAATAATGCATCGAGTTCTGTTATACAACTCCAATAAGTGGTATGCTTGTTTTTACCTTCAACTGGATCCCATTGTAAATACTACATCGAGCTATGTTATAAAGCTCCACAAGAAGTAGTTTTTGTTTTTAGCGGTTTGGTGGCCATAGGTGTCATAGAACACTGAGGACATTTTTCCCCTAAGGGGGAGGAGTTTGTAATAGCCTTGAGTTAAAGTTTCATGTAATAAAGGATATTAAAGGAAAGCTAAGACCATTGTCATCAGACACATATTCCTAGCTGAATGTTGGGAAAACAATGTAGTGGGCATCATTTGCGGTTTAATAATGGCTATGGAAATTGGAAAACGGGTTGGAAAATGTAAAGAGGAAATAATTGACATTTAATTATGAGAAAAAAGAAAATAGGAGAAAAGGAAGATGGAAAAATTCGAATATGAATGCAAGGGAAATTAGAGGGAAAATGAAGAAAAAATGTGACATCAATAATAAAAAGGCATCAGAGAAACAATATATAGCTTTTGGTTCAACTTTTGGTTAGTTTAGTTATTGGCTCTCTTACACTCTTGCACACTTAGAGCAGTCTTGGAGCACTTTAACATTCACTTGGATTTGGAGAAAGGGAATCAAGAAAGCAAGGGAAGGAAAAGGACAAGCAAAGGAAAATGAAGAAAAGCAAGAACAAGGTTGGATCAGTAGCTTCACCATGAATATTTTCTAGGTAAGAACTTTCATGTGTGATTTCTTTGCTGGGTTGTGAAGGCATGGTACAAGAATTTGTTTATTTGGTTCATTTATTGTCATTGGCATGAGTTTTTCCAAGTTTCATAGTTGTGTCAACCTTTCCTTACCATTTCTTAGATATCCATGGTGTGATGGGATTCATTCTTACTTAATATTTATATTTCTAGAATATTTTGGATCCGAGTGAGGTGGTCTCAGGAAAATCCCAAGGGTTGAGGGTGGATATGGTTTTTCCCTAGGAAGCCCTCAACAAATGAGCAGATACAAGAAACATTCTCTAGTATGGTGAAGGAATTTTGAGGCATCCAAGCTTGTTTTAGTTTTGTGATCCTTGGACCAGTTTACGTGAGTTCACGGTAGCTTAAGGGTGGAGGTGATTTAAACTATGGATTCCCTGTTAAGTTATGTTTTTGTTTATCCCATGACATCCACATTCATTCTTGGAATATGGCATGGGGGTGATTGACTAAAAGAAAGATTTCGTTCAACCTAATCTATGGTTGGTTGGTACATGGAAGTCCCTATCTTGGTTGGAGTTTTCATATCATAATACAAGCTATTTTCCTCATTATTATTTATGAGCACATGTACTAGTTATTAGGTGATCTTATGGTTGATTTTCCATGGTTTTTATTTTGTTTACATGCTGGTCATATGCATGGTTCTATGATTTTCTCTAGATATGGCTCTTGTTCACGATTTGATAAGTATTTGAATGGTTGATGAATGCATGGGCTAACAAGTGTTGTTACACCTACTCAAGAGTACATTAAACACTCTTGGTGATTATCAAATGATGTTCAGAAGATTATGATCAAACATGTATTCATGACTTGTAACTTATATTTTTACCATATCTTTGACGAAATGTCTATCATGTATTGGTTCATATCTTGTTCAAGTTTCAAATGGTTAGCATTAATATCATCATTGTCATGATTATGGAAAGTTACAGATAATTCTGAGAAATTGTCTGGAGGCTAGCCTAAGAAAGTGGCATAGATCTCATGATCACATCCACAGAACAGGAGGTTTTCAGTCACGACCGCTAACAAGAAAGCTTATGCATGCGGTTGGAGCCTCCTAATTGCATGCACATTGTGTCAAGGGTCCATTTGGGATGTTACGTCAATGAAAAAGAGTACCATCTCAAGGATTAAACACGTGTGCTTTCAGTCAGGCTCTTGAGTGGTATGTAGTCTCTAAGGGATGTCAATTTTTGTTCAGATAGTCAACCCCACTTCAATAACTGGAATTTATAGGCTGGGTCATATCATGACACTCAGCTCATGTTTACCCTAGAGAGCTTGTAAATTTTGGGTAAATATGGGAGGAGGTGTTACATTAATAATGACAAATTGCAGCAACAATTGCCGGTAGAAGCAGTCAATACAACTTCCTATTTAGTAAATCAATCATCATTGCAATAGACTATAATATTCTTGAAGATGTATGGCTAGGTCATTCTTGTGATTACTCAAATATGAAATTGTTTGCTTGTAATTCTTATGATCTTTTTCAATCTTTCTACTTGGACCTAAGATCGAGTACATATATGAGAACTTGCTTCGTACAATATCACCATTAGAATATATGTAGTATTTGATGAATACCATGTAATTATATGGACAAAGTAGAAGTTTAATTGAAATACACAAAAGGTACCACAAAATTAATATTTTTTGTAGCAAACATAGTCATATGCAAAAATAAGAAGTTAGAAATACCTTTGAAGAAGAAAACGAGGATGCAAAAAACATATGGGAAAATGTGTAAATGCCACTACTAACCTTAAGAAGATCTACATGGCCATAAATCCTTGTGAGATGTATGAAGGTTATATTTCATCTATTTCTTTGATTTCTAATCATGGGAAACATTGTTAGTATTAGTAAGTGATTGATGTTAATGAAGTGGGAAAGGAATAATAGTAATAAAAGAAGAAGAATAAAGCATGATACCTAGTTGAACTCCCAAAGTGAAGGAAAATTGTTGGTTGTAAATGGATCTATGAACTAGAAAGTTGTGTTGATGAAAAAATAGAAGAGTGCAAAGTGATATTTGTAGCAAAGAGATATTCTCAAATGGAAGGTATATTAATTTTCATGAAAGATTTTCACTAGTTGTTAAACTTGTTTATACTCATTTAGTGTTAGCAATAGTTGCTTTCTCAACTTTAAATAACATTTTTACAAGGAGACTTGGGTGAAGAAATATTTATAGAACATACAAAAAGGTTTCTTTAGGATCTCTAAAATGATTAGTTTGCAAAATCATTGTTTGGCCTCAAATAGCCTCATAAGTAATGGAAAAATATGTTTGAGTCTTTCATGGTTAGTTAAAACTTTACTCGAAGTGATTATGATAATTTTTTTCTTTTGTTACTGGTGAAATAAAAAACCGAGGTGGTCCATACTCACATGAAATGGGGTCGATTCCATACGCTAGCATTGCAACAACTAGATGCACTATGCAGTATTAGTGGGAAAATATAAAAGACTAGTGATATAAAGTTGGGTATGGATAAGGGTTGGCGATTTAGAGAACATCCCAATAAAAAAATGAGGCGTTTGTTGTAATTTGATGGATATGGCGTAAAATATTTTTGACGCCTTTGTGATCACATGGTGAGCATTTCTTTTCTTGATTGTGATTGTGGACATCTAACAGAAGCATATGGAAGTATGAATTGTTTGTATATACTTAGAATCCATGGAAATTAAATTAATATATCAACTTCATTGTAATATATAAAAGTATATAATTTTATTATTTTTATTTTTGTAATTTCTTTTTAAAAATAAGTTTATTAGGACTAGTTTTAATGTTGGATGGAAGAATGGTCTTTCCACTTTTTAGATGCTATCACTAAGATTATGCGAGGCTCCATTAATCCTCGACACTTACAGGATAATTTTTAATTACCACATGTTTCTCCACCCTTAACTCATAACATTGAGATTTAAACTAATAACATAATAGAAATTACTCTAAATAAAAATATCCAAAAATTAAAAAAAAAATTATCCATGGAAAATTAAAAATAATCATACCCTAAACTCAACCTAAAATGAAAAAAAAAAATAAAAAATTTCCTATTTTTTTCAACTTACTTTTCATAACCCTAAAAAAATACCATCTTTTTCTCACACATAAAAAAAACTCTCGTATATCATTACTTATATTATATTAATCTTTTAAATATTATAGATATTTGCACTTTAATATAGATATCGATTATTATATGCATTGCATCTCCCACGAGAGTTATTATTTGTAATATAGAAGGATGGGTTGAAGTGTAATGGTACCAATATTCAAAAACTAAAATATCAATATAACAATTGAGATATTTTCATTACTGCAAGGTGATTTTTTTAACTATTTTCGAACGCAAAAGTCAGCTTAATGGTTACGTTTTTTTAGGGGAATTGTGACAATAGCATAATCATTAGATTGAGCAATTCTTGCAATAAAAAATGCTTGATCAGCTGTAATAATCTATTTTCACTTGTTATTTCCTTGTAGTATTCGTAAGAAGGGTCAAAAATATATCTAAGCTGAGTGATCCGATAGATTGATATTTATCTATAAATGATTTTCTGTAATCCGTTCATGTTATATGCATTATGTTTGAGTTTGCGCATATATTTTAATAGCATGTGTTTGTATATTGGAGAAAATTACATTAAAAAAGTTGTTCAGTGGTATTTTTGAGATGTTTTTCAGTCCTTCGGAATTATGCTTAGGCATCTGAGATTCATTTCAAGTCTCAAGTTAGTTTTAAGCCTAAATTGAATAGCCTTTAATCATTAACTACAACTAATTGTCCATGACCCTTAAGCTATAGCTTGCAATTTTTCAACTCAGAGATGTTAAAATGAGGATAGTGAAAATGGGATTTAAATGTCGAAGGAAATATGGCAGTTGATTGGAATTAAAACACTGTAAATTTCTTAGACCCAATTGCTTTTCATTGGGAACTAGTGTCTTGGTATGTATGTTATGTGTGAAGCCAAATTCACGGAGGATTCTAGATCAGATTTTTCTAGATCTCCGGGATTTTAGATCCTTCTACATCGCCATTAGTTTTTAGAATCACATGCAAGATTCTAGATCCTCTTACACCGCCAGTGGTTTTTAGGTCATTCTAGATCTCCATTTGAATCACACATAGGATTCTAGATCCTTCTTTTGCCTCTATAAATTTGTAATTTCTCTGGCCAAGGAAAGCAAGCCAAGGCCCAAGCTTGTTATGTAATGCAAAGTGATTTCTGTTCTCTAGTGATTGTTTTATCTATTCTATTGTCTCTAATTGAGCAATCTTGTTGTTTCTCCATTTGTCTATCTCTGTGAATTATTCTCTGTTATTGTCGTCTAAGTCTCTCAGTATAAATCCGCTGTGTGTTATGTATGCTCTAGTCTAATAACTGGTATTAGAGCCAGAGGTCTTGAGTTCGAAACACACTAAGCTCACGTTGGGGGGGGGGGATTATTGGCTCCCCATTAATGGCAGTGTAGAAGGTCAATGCTTCCCGTTAATGGCAATGTAGAAGGCCAACGCTCCCCGTGTGTTTCGTAGCATGTGCTTAAATCTAGCGATGTGTCTGTTAACTAACACCTGCGGGTTTTGGTGTAACGACAATCGTGACTCCAACAAGGAGAAAGAAGAGATGAGCATAATTCCTTATGCTTCAGCAGTTGGCAGTTTGATGTATGCCATGGTATGCACATGACCAGACATTGCATATTCAGTGGGAGTAGTGAGCAGGTTCCTTACCAATCCAGGCAAAGAACATTGGCAAGCAGTAAAATGGATTTTAAGGTATCTCAAGGGTACTAGGCATTATTGTTTATGTTTTGGTCATGATGAGACTATGCTTGAAGGATTTACAGATGCGGATATGGCTGGAGACATGGATACCAGAAAGTCCACTACAGGTTATCTGTATACATTTGCAGGTGCAGCCGTATCTTTGGTGTCAAGGCTACAAAGAATAGTAGCCCTCTCTACAACAGAAGCAGAGTACATAGCTGCAACAGAATCTTGTAAGGAGATGTTGTGGATGCAGCAATTCCTAGGAGAAATAGGAATAGAGTAGGACAAGTATGTGTTATATTTTGATAGTCAGAGTGCCATTCACTTGGCGAAAAGCTCAGCATTTCATTCAAAAACCAAGCACATTGACTTAAGGTACCATTGGATCCGACATGTGTTTGAGGAAGAACAGTTATCCATGGAAAGGATCCATACAGATAGGAACCCTGCTGATATGCTCACTAAGATTCTACCACGAAATAAACATGAGTTATGTAGAGGCATGGTAGGACTCGGTGTCACTTGATGACTCTTATTTGGCTTCAAGTGGGAGAATGTTAAGTGTGAAGCCAAATTCACGGAGGATTCTAGATGAGATCTTTCTAAATCTCCAGGATTCTAGATCTTTCTACACCGCCATTAGTTTCTAGAATCACATGCAAGATTCTAGATCTTCCTACACCGCCAGTGGTTTCTAGGTCATTCTAGATCTCCATCCAAATCACACACAGGATTCTAGATCCTTCTTCTGCCTCTATAAATTTGTAATTTCTCTGGCCAAGGAAAGCAAGCCAAGGCCCATGCCTATTATGTAATGCAAAGTGATTTATGTTCTCTAGTGATTGTTTTATCTATTCCACTGTTTCTAATTGAACAATCTTGTTGTTTTTCCATTTGTCTATCTCTGTGAATTATTATCTGCTATTGCCGTCTAAGTCTCTGAGTATAAATTCGTTGTGTGTTATGTATGCTCTGGTCTAACAATGTAGAGCATAAAATCTTAGGATAAAAGGTGGAAGAAAATGAGAAGAACAATAAATCTCATATTTACTAGTTTGAGATGAAGAGAAGAGATAAACACCTCAGGAGTTTACAGAAGTCTTCAAATATTTAATAAAGGACAGGATTGCTAAGTACTTAAACAAATAAATCCACTAACAATAATTTGCAGATATGTTATTAAAAACATAGATAACAGAGGAAGTGGTACCAAGGTCTTCTCTTCAACACATATGAAACCACCTACACATTGCAATAACAAAAAATAATAGAGATGAGATTTAAAGAGAAGCATTAAAAAAAAATGTAGGTGAAGAACCTGCAAAGAATTAGTGAATCCCGTCAAAATTTGATTGATCTCTGAATTTGCAAACAATCGCAGCTGCCCAAAAAATGTATTCCTTCTTTGAGTGATGCTTTATGCCTCTGAATACTTGAATCCATGCCTTGCTTTAAACAAATGTGGTCTAAAATTGCAATGCAGCTAATGACACTTTGGAGAATTAATTATAATTATAAGCTGCCCAAACTTTTCAAAAATGAGGAATCCTCTGGCTTTTACTAATTTGTAGCTTCTACTCATTAGCCAGCTGCCCCTGTACACACACCTGAATTAATATTAAGATCATAAAAAATATGGTTCCCTTTTTGTCTTTTCACGTGGCAATCTGTATAGCATCATCCATGTCTTACTTTTCCGTATATCAACACGAATATTAACCGACAATTTGTTCCCGATATGGTAGATAACTCTGGCTGGAGTGAATCGAATCGAGGAGTAAGTAACGGTATTATCTCAGGATATGACGGCAGAATAATCATCTACCAAAGTCCAGCTGTGTAACCAGATAAAGAAAGGAATATTCTGCATTTGTTGTCAACCTTGTCATGCCAGCCTGGAGAGCATCCCAAGGTAACTCAAAAATCATTACACTCACTTTCTGCGTGACTTCATATACTCCCAGATTTCTGTTCCTGTCTGTATAGCTTTCAGATGTTATAATGAGATATTTCTTAATGCTCCTCACTTTGCTATCCCTTCATGGTATCCACAATGCAAATAACATCGGAGCCCACTGGTGTAATCATTTTCGACCCCTTCTAAATATTTTAAAAGTTTGACCTCCTTCCTCTTCATTTAGTGATGCAAACCAACATCGCTTAGGATCCCTTTAACCTTCTCGACTATATGAATGGCTTTTATGCGCCAGCGGTAATGTTTCTTTTTTTTTTTAAATATGGTGGATTAATAATTTAAAGGCTGAGGATCAAATTTAGTGGCTTTCTTATAACACTAAGAGTGTATCCAACAACTTGCAAGCCAGATATACCAAATTTTATGATTTAGCAAAAGCCGAGACTCTCGGAAAGTGAGAGAAAGTGGGGACCCTATTCCTTGAATAGAGATCATAGCAAGCCATATACTCAATAAGATTTGATCCTTTGAATGAATTTTGTAGTGAAAGATTGAAGAGTCTAACCAAACATCTTGACAATCTCTAAGACACTATTTAATTTCATTGTTTCTAGTTCTAGAAATAGGATAAGTAAAGTGTTGACAGTGTTGGACCTGCCAACACGTCAAGGGGATTCCCTTGTTAAGAAGTCTCAATTAGAGCTTAGACCATTTGGTGTAGGAGTCCTAGCAGTGGGTTGTAAGGTAATGCCTTGACCGCGATGTCGCACACAAACAAGTAAGATAACTATGTCAGTAGCAAGAGTGTGACCATTGCAGTGAATCAAGGAAGGTGTGTGGAGGTTCTAACACATGGGGTTGAGATGAGTGCGTCCCTTGTAAACCTGTAACAGTACTCAGCTGGGAATGGAACACACGAGTGAAGATGCATCACATGCTAGAAATCAGGTTAGTCGGCAATCCAAAGTGATGGTTAAACCAACAACACATCTGCAACAAGATTCATATAATTGCATCCAAAGTAGTTCATACACAACTACGTAAGTTAAACAGCCTACATTCCTAAGCAATCAGAACAGTCCAACTACAATAACAACATATGCATGAAAATCTGTTGGCTCTTATTATATAAAGAAGTGTAAGTCCCAATCATAAAATACATCCATGTAAACCTGCTAGCCCCAACAGTGGAACATTATAGCCACATCTATCTGCTCCTGCAAAGAGATGAACTAGCTCCGTGTAGTGGAGAAGCCAAGGCGCGTTACAGTATTGTCCAAGCTTTCTCCAAGATAGTCTTATCAGAAGCTTGGCTAACCAAAAGCCTATACAATGAGTTATGAGGGACTATTGATAGCAAAGGGTGGGGTGGCCCTTGCCATTCCCCTTTGTGACTATTCAACTACCCTCATGACTCTTCACCTACTCTATGATTGTTACATCCACTATCACTTGACTTACACATGACATGACTCAACATTACAATGCACATGTACCCATGTGAACACAATGGCTTGAGAAAGCCAAACTAGACATCACTCTGACTTAGACAACTATGAAAGTCCAACTTCTCAACATCTTCATGCTAATCAACAGTAACATATTTATGCCAAGCTCCGTGGTCTTTGATAGCGTCCATGTGTTCTATAGTGACATCCATCTGAAACCTGACTGTCGCCTCCATATCATCCGGGTACACTGCTTGGGCTCCTCTGTCCAACTCGTCTGAAAACATGTGCATCATTGTCTTCAATGTGGCCAAACCAAGAACATACTTGTGCATGATGTCTGCACTGATAAGCATGTCTAGGCTGGTGGCAATGTGCATCAACTTGTCCAAGTACAAGTAAAGCTTTAGTTAGACCTGCTTCTTTGTCTTCGCTTAGGTGAGAGTCCCGATTGATGGGATCACATGCGTGTGCACCACAGCATCCATACTTTTGAATACTTGTGTAGGGGAGACTTGTATGCTAGTGATGAACTGTGGAAGCTCTTCATAATTCTAGATTTGACTCCAGATACGTGCCTTTAGCTCGACCGCATTGACCCTCATCATCTTAGGCAAGTGAAGTGGGGCTCCCTTGTACTTCATCGTCCATGTTTGCATGTAATCAACAAGAGCGTGCACATTCATCAAGCGCATGCTCTTCTAGCACATCGCTGCTGCCATCCATTGACATAGACGACTACCATTTTCAAGGTACCAAACTTGGATTATAATGCTCACATAAGTGTGTCAAGGGACAATACTTCATCTAGTATTGCCTTTTTCATTTTAGCTCAGGTGAACATTGTCACCAAGTCTCCTCCTTACTTGGCCGTTTGTAGTTCCTTTTCCATTCGCTCATTCTTAGTTATTAGGAAGCGAACACTTCAGCTAGTGGCTTCGACATACACTCTGGTTGTGTCAGCCAAGATAACTAGATGTTTGCCCACATCACTCATGATCACTCATTCTTCAACTTGCATAGGAGATGTTTGATCCTCCGGAGCTGACACTTTGTGATATTACACAACTCTATGTTAGGATTTATCAGATGAGATGTTGTGCATCTCTTCTTCCGGTTGATCACCAAGGATCCTAGTGCCTCCTTGGTCATCCGAGACTTGCTCATCATATGGATGCATTGAAGCGGGTGAGTCGACCTCTTTATGGTGAGGCATCATGTCGGTGTCTTGTTTCAACTCATGCTGCTCCATGTCTGCATCCAATTGTTGAAATGCCTTTTCTATCTCATGAGAAAAGGCTTGCCCCTACGATGGTTTACCCTGTTCGCCTAATGCCAACTATTCAGATGAATCAACTACTTGTACGGGCGCTGCTTTGTCTGTTTGCACATGTTGTGCCCCCTGCTGTATCTGTTGCTGCTGCGCTTCCCTCTCCTATTTGCACAACTCTTGTTCCTTTCAGAGTTGCTCCCTTAGCTCATGCAACTCCTTCTCTCATTCTTCCATTCTCTTCTTGTCCTTCTGCCTTCGCACGATTTGCTTTTTGCATTGTTTCCTCTTTGCCTCTATAGCCATAGTTGCTTTCTCTACAAGTGGATCTGCTCGAAACATGCAGCTTTGCTCCTCTTCCCTTTGTCACACACTGGTATGATTGGCTCTGCTACCATTGCTGCTACTCCTGGTGCTCTCTGCGATGCTGCTTCATGCTGCTTTGCTAACCACTTCACAGTGAATTTGACTAGTTTATTGGATCTGGAGAAGCTATAGAAATATCTCTATGGGTCCTCCTTGGCCCAATGAAATGCCCCATAGATCCAGTTGAACTGAACTCTCGTGTAGTGATCATTCACAATGCAATGTGGTTCATACAGATTGTAGCTTGTGAGGTCAAATGGATACTTCTTCATGAGTTCTGCTTCGACATCCGCTTGCTTGATACTCCAGATCTCATATAACCCAATCCGCAACGAAAGAGTGGGCCAAGATGTTTGCTTCTTCCACTGTTGTCCTACATGACAAATACATCCAAGGAAAACTTTGGTAGAACATGCGGAGGCTTCTTTGCACTAAACATTCAGATGAAAGTGTCAGATGGTGAGGCATACCAATCTGCAATGCCTATCAATGCCTCCATTGCTTCCTTTGACATGCAACGTGGATCCTATTCGAATATCATCTTGTACAAAGGGGCGAAAAAATGATTGGACAGCCGTGTGATTACTCCTTTGAAGCTGCATTCATACAACAACTTGAAATATGTGTTCACAGTAGTCTCCTCCAATGACCATGCCCACTCCAAGCCTAAGAAATACTATTGGGCACAGACTGCATCAAGGATGTAGGCGAACATGTAAATCTCTACATGCATACCTTCAGGTGATTGTCGAGCCTTCATTACTTGTTGCTTGAGCTGATAAGCTGGTATGTTGGACCTGTTACATGGTTTTCCTTCTCTAGCCAATTGGTACAGTGCAACCACCCAACTCTGTGGGAAGGTTTCCGTGTTTGCTTGGCCATACAGTCGACAAGAAAATATGATCAACTATTGTTATGCCTTCCTTAGTATCTTTGTCTTGCAGCGTTTGTTGTGTGTCAACCTGAATTGAGCTGGCTCCTTTACCCAATTCTTCAAAATGTCTCTAGAGTTAGCACTACTTTTGGGTAAGCCGAATGGAGTCTCCATGATAGTTACGAGCTCTGACATCTAATACATCTCATCATAAACGTGTTCCCAGAAGGTTGCAAGATTCATCCCACTGACACTGCTCAAGGTCATCGTCTCGGGATCAGTGTGAGAGACGATATAGTGTATCATGTCCGCACGTGGGAACATGGGATATCTACATGCAATCCAATATAAGCCAGACTTGTGAATGTTCATGTACACCTGACGATCTTTGAGGTGTTCCCAAAAATTGCCTGCAAATGTTTCGTTGACCTATTGCCACTTTAGTATGATGTCCTTGTCTAGATACAACTTTGTATCTTCATAAATTAGCAGACTAGAGGACACTTGCTCAACTGCTGCTCCAACTACATTTCCATCAGTGTCTTGTGATCATGTTCTCTTAGAAGCCATTGAGACAGATGAACACTTGAAATATCTGGAGACAAGAAACATGCATGGCAAGAAATCTGTCAGTGAAAATAAAGAAACTTCAAGGAATGACACAACACATACCTGCGAAACTAACGGGAAAGATTGTGCAATTTCTTCTAAGAGGCTGGGTGACTGGATGCCAGAACTGCGCAAAAGGTAGTCTGGGTTGTCTGGGAGGCACGACTAGCTGCTGGATCTGTGCAATGCACAATCCAGACTG
Organism: Pinus tabuliformis; assembly: GCA_031772625.1. Taxonomy (NCBI): domain Eukaryota; kingdom Viridiplantae; phylum Streptophyta; class Pinopsida; order Pinales; family Pinaceae; genus Pinus; species Pinus tabuliformis. The sequence continues at coordinate 285,366,797 of CM062815.1, forward strand.
GCTGTTGGGATTGTGCAATGCACAATTCCAACTGGGAGTGACTGTAGGCTTAAGATCTACATTGTGCAATTTCTTGGGCCAGCAGTCACTACCCCTCAGAAATGCACAAAACAATCCTAGATGGTAGTGCGGGGGAGTAATGCACATTTTTGGAGAGGAAGGCAGAGCCTTCCTTCCCCAGATTGCACAAAGCACTCTCAGTGAAGGTAGAGTGTGAGTCAAGGTTGGCTCGACTCGCCAACAGGCAACTGAAGGAAAATCAGACAGTGAATGCATGGCGACACTAAGTGAAAGTACAAGTGATTGACAGTGCATGAAAAACATGAATGAAAGATTCAGAAAATAGATCAATATGCCTGTGGGTGAAGCAATTCACTGGTTCGGCAAACGTTCGTGCAAAATAACTTCATGCATGCGACAACAGTGAGATAGCAATGACAACTGAAACAAAGCTAGGACAAGCTAGTATACATGTAAATGATAGCAAGCATTCAAAGAAATCAAGCAAACAATGCTCACACAAACAAATAAACAAAAAGCATCAGAAATGCTGAAAAAAAACAAGTTGAGACAACTTACCCATGAATAGGTGAGCTAGATGTGTGGAAGAGTTTTGGATGTGCTGTGGGATGTCAATGCTCCAAGATCAATGTGAAAGAATGAGCTCTGATGCATCGAATAAATAAGTTTGGACTTATGACGTGCTTGCCACAAATCTAGGAAAAAGTGACACTTGGAGGGAAGTTTCTAAAACAAATTTGCATGTAACCCCCGACTGCTAAAAATAGATCCTCGAATCATGGGATGCCTTTTTGATGTTACCTTTTGCTATTCTGGGAAGAGTAAGTAATGCATGCATGCAATCAAGTCCCCTTGGTCCCAAGTGGAACTAGTCAAATGGACTGCTCACGCATGCAATTGTTCCGTTGCTTGAGAAAAATATGCATTTATGGATGGGAGTTGGGTTGACTACCTAGGAAGTTTCCACAATTTCTGGGTAGAGCAGTTGATTGTTTCTTAGATTTGCGCAAATTCTAGGCTGAGAAGCCTTGCTAGGGAAATTTGAACAATTTCTACTGGGAGTGTTGGCTAACAGAATTGCGTAATTCTAGAGCCCAGCAAGCTGCCAGAAAGAGTTGTACAATTTCTGGAGGGAAGGTTGGTTTCCCTCCTGAAATGTGCAATTTTCTTGGGGAAGCTTCTCAGCCTGCAGCTGGACGAAGTCCAGGTGAACAACTTGTGAGAGGAATGCATCAAGTTGCACTTGAAAGGTTGCCTTTATGCATGAAAAACACTAAAGCTTGTGTATTTGACGAAGCAATACAAGGTGCTATGAAAGGTTGGTAGGGAGGCTCCAAGACAGGCTAAGGAAAAATTTTAGAGGGTGGTTGTAACCGCTATAACATTTGCGACACACTGGTAGAACTCTAGCTCTCTATATGGACCTTGTTCTTGGAAAACAAGTCTAACATCTCTAGAACTATTGTTCAATTCTCAGCTCATCTTGGTTTCACACTGGCATAATTGTAAGATGTAGCATCTACCAGAATCTTGGTCAATTGACACACATTCCAAGACAAGGAAACATAGTTGTTTCAATTGGGGTTGAGGGGTATATAGGTGCACAAGTAGTGTAGTTGTTAGAGTCTTAGTTTCATCTCTAGTGTTGCTCCACTACCAGCAGGCCTGGACAGTGCCCTGACGGATTCACATAGGAAAACAAGCATGGCTCTACTGCCAGCAAGCCTGGTCAGTACCCCGGCGGCGTTACTTGCATCACCTCCCTATGCAGGAAACGTTTATCTTCTTTTGCCTTATTCATTTTTCATTTTGAAATTTTTTGACTTCATTTTTTTCATTTTTCATTTTTCACAACTATGCATAGCACTTATTCATTTTAGAGGCGGAAGAGGGATCCCAAATTATTGAGAGTGGAAGAGGTTGTTCCAGTAGAGAAGTAGTTTATTATATCTCTAATGTTCCTATTAAGGTTTTCCCTCTCACCTTACCCTACTTGACTAAGCTGACAAGGGTTAACACAAAAACAACCAACTAGAGAAAGTGGCACAAGTTAGCCCGCAAGCGTTTTGCTTTCACCAAGGTTCACTTCGAACAATACATATTTTCCTTCAATGTATCATGGACTAAAAGTAACAAGCTCTGCATATAGAGGTAAGATGACAGATAACCAAGTAGCGATAGTTATACAAGCCCTCTTGTACTTGACCCAGCTTGTTTCAAGAGTGATATATGTTTTCATGCAAAACTAACCTACGAACGAAACAAGCGAACTAAAAAAACAAGCGAACTAACAAACTACTAAGCAAAGAAAGAGAAAAAGAAAAAGTGAAAGAAAATAAAGTAAGCAAACAAGCAAGCAAGCAAGCAAACAAACAAACAAAGCGAATAAGCAAACAAGCATGCAAGAAAACACTATTCCTACTCCCACACTAATGGTGCATGGGCCTGATCACGTGAAGTGATATTTCTAATGGAGTCACTGGTGCATTGGTTGAACCATGTTGTTGAAGACTTGGTCCACAAGTAACCCAGTTGTGCAAACCAGCAAGCAAGAAAGATATAACAATGAAGACAACCACACTTTGTGTTTGACAGTGCCCACAGGGCATAAGTGAATGCAAGTGCATGACGAGTAGTCTATGGACTTATCATGGTGATGTGTGACACTACATGCAACTTTGAAGCACAAGCACTTTCTTGACTAAGAGATGCAAGCAAATGAAAGAAACAAATATAACTTGTGTCGTACATGTGTGCTTGTAATGTAAGATTCCTCCAATGCATGAGTGATGGGGTCCCGCAGTTCGAGTGCAGGAACTGTGATGTGTGTGTGAGATGGATCTTCAGTACATATAGATGAGTAATGAGAAGCCTTGGGTGATTGAATAGTTTCATGATTGGAAGTGAGACTAACCATAAGAGAGAGAGGACCTAACATAACCATTAGCTCGGGCTCAAGTGCCTTGACAATCTTGGGTGCTTCAACTTCATCATTAGGTAGATCATCATAAACTGGCAGCTTTGAAAGATCAACTGTGATAGAGTCATGATCGTGATCAAATATGAAAACAAATGGTTCACGACCACCATGATCAGAAAAATCAATGATTTCACGACATCCTCATGATTAGATGAATCAAACAAAGGGGTAGATGAAAAGCGAACAAACTCATCCTATGTGTTTCCGGAAAAGAAAGATGAAAGATCAAGTGGATTTTCACAAATAACTTATCCTCTCCATTGTTGAATGATGAAACAACATCCTGTCAGTCCTGTGAGTGATCAACAATGGGTGCATTCATGGATGAAGACACACATGCGAAATCATAGATGACAGGTTCACCAAAGATGTTAGGAAAGAACCGAGGGGGCTCAAACAAAAGGGAGTCCTCCTTCACCGAGTGTTGATGCTCAAGCTCCCACTCATACTCTTCATGAATGATAGCACATGTTGGTTGTGCAACACTAACTCCATCAATGGGTTGTTCCTCATTCACAACAAATGAAGAGTCCAAAACGGATTAACACAAGGCAATATCATCTGGAGGAACACTCGAGTGCGAAGATGGAGGTCATAGAACATAATTCATATGAGAACTTGAAGGACTCACAACCAAATCTGCGTGAAAATTAAATGAAGTGATGTTGGGAGAATGTGAAAGATGAGTAGGTGTGCGGTTATGATATTCAACATCACTAGCCAGTGGTGGAGCTATTAAATGAGAGGAAGGTGGATAGTCAGTGAAGACAGCGACCGCATCCACATGAGATTGTGTAGCTCCATCAGTGAAGAATGTTGAGCGAGGCTTAATCTCAAGCTTCTTCCTGGGATGGAAAACGTTCTTAAGGAAATACTTGAACCAGTCCCAAAGATAGGCAAATTTCATCTAGCTCCTCAGAGCTTGAAACTGCAAGTCACAGAAGTGCTGCCAAAAATCAATAATTGCTTCATGCGGAGCCTTCCATTGCTGTAACAGTTTTCGGTCAAGATGGTCTACATCAAAATGATAGAAAGTGTCTTCAATAAGATCACATAAGTTTTCAAGTGAGTGCACACTGTCAGCCGGTAGGCTTAGCAGCCATCTGCATGGAGATTCGTGAAGAGTGTGTGCAAGCAGCAAGTTGGCATGTTTGTCAGAGCACCCATCTTCCTCATCCAACATGGAAAGAAAGGCATGTAAGTACTCAGGAGAGGCCACTTCACCTTCACCATCATACGTGTAAGTGGACACGAGATCAAAAAATCCCCCATGATGGGGACATCTTCACGATTCGAAAAACATGGCGGAGGGAGAAGAGTGCAAGAATCCATGAAAGGTATGAAAAGGTATAGAACTAGATGAGAGGAGACAATTTGTCATCTGGACCTACTTCTAGTGCCAGAAATGTTGACAGTGCTAGACCCATCAAACATGTGAAGGGGATCTCCCCGGTAAGAATTCCTAATTAGATCTTAGACCATTTGGTGTAGGAGTCCCAACAGTGGGTTGTAAGGTAAAGCCTTGATTGTGATGTCGCATAGAGGCAAGTAAGATAACTCTGTCAGTAGCAAGGGTGTGACCACTGCAGTGAGTCAAGGAAGGTGTATGGAGGTTCTAACACATGGGGGTTGAGATGAGTGTGCCCCTTGGCAACCTATAACACTACTTAGCTGGGAAGGAAACATACGAGTGAAGATGCATCACAAGCTAGAAAGCAGGGCATTCGGCAATCCAAATTGATGGTTAAACCAAAAGCACATCTGCAACAAGATTCATATAATTTCATACAAAGAAGTTCATACACAACTACATAAGTTAAACAAAATACATTACTAAGCAACTGGAATAGTCCAACTACAATAACATCATATCCATGAAAATGTGTTGGCTCTTATTATATAAAGAATTGTAAGTCGCAATCATACAATACGTTGATGTAAACTTGCTAGCCCCAACAATGGAACATTACAGCCACATCCACCTGCTCCTGCAAAGAGATGAACTAGCTTGGTGTAGTGGAGAAGCCAATCTGACGCATTGCAATATTGTCCAAGCTTTCTCCAAGATAGTCTTATCAGAATCTTGGCTGACAAAAAGCCTATACAATGAGTTACGAGGGACTATTTATAGCAAAGGGTGGGGTGGCCCTTTGACATTCCATTTCATGACTATTCAACTTCCCTCATGACTCTTCACCTACTCTATGACTATTACATTCATTATTGACACGTGACTTACACTTGACATGACTCAACATTACAATGCACATGTACCCATGTGAACACAATGGCTTGAGCAAAACAAACTAGACATCACTCTGACTTAGACAACTATAGAAGTACAACTGCTCAACATCCTCATGTTGATCAACAGTAACATATTGATCCCAAGCTCTGTAGTCTTTGATAGTGTTCGTGTCTCCCACAGTGACATCCATCCGAAACCTAACCTTCGCCTCCATTGCTCTTCTGTCGAACTCATCTAAAAGCTTGCGCGTCATTATCTTCAATGTGGATGGACTAATGGCATAATTGTGCATGATGTCTGCACTAATAGGTAAGTTTGGCGTGGTGGTGATGTGCATCAACTCGCCGAAGTATGAGTCAAGATCTAGTCAGACCTACTTCTTTGTCCTCGCCTAGGTGAGATTCCGGATTGATGGGATCACATGCGTGTGCACCACAACATCCACACTTTTGAATTCTCTTGCATGGAAGGCCTGTATGCTAGTGATGAACTGCAAGAGCTCTTCATAATTCTGGATCTTACTTTACATACATGCCTTTAACTCGCCTGCATTGACCCTCATCATCTTAAGCAAGTGAAGTGGGGTTCCCTTGTACTTCATCGTCCTTGTTTGCATGCCATCAACAATAGCATGCACATTCGTCAAGATGCATGCTCTTATAGCACATCACTGTTGCCATCCATTGAGATGGATGACTCCCTTGTGCATAATACCAAACTTGGAGTACAATGCTCGCATAACTGTCTCAAGGGACAATACTTCATCTAGTATTGCCTTCTTCAGTTCAACTTGGGTGGACATTGTCACCAAGTCTCCTCCTTGCTTAGTCGTTTGTAGCTCCTTTTCCATTCGCTCATTCTCAGCTATTAGGAAGAGAACACTTGAGCTAGTGGCTTCTGCATACACTCTGGTTGCATCAGCCAAGGCAGTTGGATGTTTTCACACATAAGTCACAATCACTCGTTTTTCAACTTGCACAGGAGATGTTTGATCCTCCAGAGTTGACACTCTGCGAGACTGCACAACTCTATGTTGTGATTCATCAAACGAGATGTTGTGCATCTCTTCTTCCAGCTGATCACGAAGGATCTTAGTGCCTCCTTGGTCATCCGAGACTTTCTCATCATTTGGATGCATTGAAGTAGGTGAGTCGACCTCTTTGTTGTGAGGCATGGGGTTAGTGTCTTGTTCCAACTCCTGTTGCTCCATGTGTCCATCCAACCATTGAAATGCCTTTTCTATCTCATGAGCAAAGTCTTGCCCCTACAATGGTTCACCATGTTTGCCTGATGCCAACTATTTAGATGAATCAACTACTTGTATGGGCATTGCTTCATCTGTTTGCACATGTTGCACCCCCTATTGTATATGTCGTTTTTGCGCTTCCCTCTCCTATTTGTGCAATTCTTGTTCCTTTTGGAGATCTCATATAACCCAATCCACAACAGAATATTGGGCCAACGTTCCTTCTTCCACTACAGTTTAACTGTCAATCCTATCGAGATGTGATAGGCTACTTCCTGCATGACAAGTACGTCCAAGGAAAACTTTGGCAGAACATGCGTGGCTTCTCTGCACTGAACATTCGGATGAAAGTGTCAGATGGTGAGGCATACCAATCTGTAATGCCTATCAATGCATCCATTGCTTCCTTTGACATGCAGGGTGGATCATGTTCGAATATCATCTTGTACACAAGGGCAACAAAATGATTGGACAGTCGTGTGATTACTTATTTGAAGATGCATTCAGACAACAACTTGAAATATGTGTTCATAGAAGTCTCTACCGGTGACCATGCCTACTCCAAGCCTGGGAACTCTTGTCAGGCATAGACTACATCCAGGATGTAGGCGGACATTTAAATCTTTGCATGCATACCTCTAGGTGATTGTCGAACCTTCATTACTTGTTCCTTCAACTGATGAGCCAGTATGTTGGACCAGTTACATGGTTTTCCTTCTCTAGCCAATTGGTCTATTGTAACCAACCAACTCTGTGGGAGGGTTTCCGTGCTTGCTTGGCCATACAAACAAGAAAATATGATCAAGTATTTTCACACCTTCCTCAGTATCTTTGTCTTGCAAACCTGGTTGGGTGTCAACCTGAATCAAGCTCGCTCCTTTACCCAATTCTTCAGAATGTCTCTAGAGTTAGCACTATTGTTCGGTAAGCTGAATGGAGTCTCCATGACAGTCACAGTCTCTGGCATTTGATACATCTCATCGTAATCTCGTTCTGAGAAGGTTGCAAGCTTCGTCTCACTGACACTGCTCAAGGTCATCGTCTCGGGATCAGTTTGAGAGACAATCCAGTCTTTCATGTTCGTACATGGGAACACCGGATATTTGCATGCAATCCGGTATAAGCTAGACTTGTGAATGTTCACATACACCTAACGGTCTTTGAGGTATTTCCCAAGAATTCCTGCAAATGTTTCATTGACCTCTTGCCACTTCAGTTTGATGTCCTTGCCTAGATACAACTTTGTATCTTCGTAGTGTTAGGTTCCTATACCAATAGGAGTCATAATTTTGAATGACTAAGGTTAAGCCTTGTAATATTGTACATACCTTTGCTTTATACAAATGTTTTCCATATTAAAAAATTAAAAAGTGTAAAGAGGCTATGTCCTAAAATAATCATCAAAGGACAAAAGAGAATGAAAAAGGTAAAAAAAATGAATATATATGAACCCCAAAAGACAAAAAGAGACCATGAAAGTGTGCAAGTCAAAATGCCACTACTATTTACTTTTTATGCGTAATAAATGATTCTGTGAAGCTTGTTACTTATGCCACAAATCCATGATAGTCAAAATGTTTAAACTTTACTATTTCATACTTTGAATTGTATGTTTATAGGTAGTGAATAAATCTGACCAAACAGTGTAATCTTGGCAGATCATTAGGTAGGTAGAGTGAATAGAAGGAGCTCATCAGTTTAATCTGAGCCCTTTGAGGATATAAGGTTAGACTTAGATGATTTTTGTTGTAAAGAAAAGAAAAATATTGATAAGGGTTTGCTAGCCTAAATGCACCCATATAAAGTGAAGAAAAGATTGTAGGATGAGTAAGTGGGTAAGTAGTAGAAAGGTTGCATAAATATCATGTCATTTGATACAAAAAGCACTTATGTCATTATTTCAAATGCATTAATTAAATATGCATAAGTGGTAAACAACACAAAAGAAATGGTTCACAATATGGTTTACTTAACATACCCTCATTCATTTTAACCCCCATGACACTCGCTAACTTCCCTTCCATAGTAAAAATATTAATACTTGTAGTTTTTAAGTCAAAAAGGCTCAAAGCATTTCTCTGACTTCTGGTGGGACCGAACCCTTGGCTTGATGACTTAATAAGGAAAGGTGTTAAATTTCATCATAATTCATTCATCCCCCTCACAAAACCCCTTTTCCTAAGGTTAAGTTCTCTTGCCTAGGAAAACCCCTTTATAAAGATCTTTTATGTACAAAAAGCCCACTAAATACATTTATCCTAAAGTACTAGGTATATGGAAAACACACAACATTTCATGTACCTAAGTAGAATACCCATTCCACTCATTTCACTTCATATTAACTTTTTAATTAAATATATAAAAATTCTGATAAACCCATTATCCATATATATTTAACTTCTTTATATAAATTAACCCCACCCCTTATCTCGCAAAAAACATTAAAACCCTACCCTTAGTTCCTAATCTCTCATTACAGTCTAGCCTGATCCCCTAAACCTGGATTAGTCCTTAAACTAATCCTGAAACCACTGCAATTAAGTCCCTAATCCTCCCATCAAATCCCATCATTCACCCCCGCAAACTCCCATCTCCTGGTCACCGTTGATCATCCCTCCTCCATATCCAACGCCTCACAAGCATATCGGGCCAACCCAACATCTGCTCTTTACCCTCTTGATAAAGCGGTTTTCCCCCTGGCCCCCGACGCTACGTGTCAAGCGCTGAATGGAATCTAGCGACCCCTCCCAAATACCTCTCACACCACAAAACCAGTGCAATGGACCTCCCAAACCACTTTCCCCTTTCAACCAAAAACCATATTTGTTTATCAATTAGTGAACCCGCCAAAATTAACTATTTTTCCTATAAAATCCTAATTACCCCTCTTTTCACTCTCTTCGTGCATTTTTCCTTTGAGAACACAAAAAGTCATTGTGACCCCTGCAAACAGGAAAATTGCTCACAAACCTTGGCCATTGCTCCACAAATGCTGCAGACAGCCTAGTTCGTTCATCAGTCTGTACTAGTACCATACGAACCTCTGCAGCCACCTTGAACCACCATTTACAGTCAATTCCACCCAATTCTAAGTATTTAACTATGGAATTCCAACTCCATTATCAAATTCAGAGTCAATTCACCCTCGTGACACTGTTAATTAAGTAAAAAATATCAAATTTAGTTAAATTTTAACACTGTGAGCCATAAACAACTGCAGAACCTCCATTGCCCTAAAATCTATGAATTGCCCTCCACATTCAAATCCATAACAACTGAGTATCACTACTCCAATTTCTATGGATGTATGGCCCATCACTACACCTCATTTAGACCTAGACCGCCTTCCTTTGGTCGATAAAGATTTCCAAATAAAAAATACTACTGTCGTAGAACCCCTGCTCAAAGTACATCGCCAAAGTATGGACAAGTTCCTGAACCATGCTAATGAAATTGGCCTTTGGGAGTCAAATTTTCCCAAGTACTAGTTCCCCCAAGTCCATATTTTTCCTGAAATTGTGCATATGTGTTATGCTTGCTACATCCCCAGTCATAGCACTATCATGTCTCATGACCAAAAGGTCCTTTTCACCATCACTACTAAGTCTATAAATGAAATGCTGCAGCTCCAACCAAGACCAATCCTAACCCCACTCTCAATTGGAGACTTGTTGGACTTGTATCCCAAACTTAGCTCTACAAATTTGGCCCAATTGTTCCAAACCTTCATCAGAGAAGAGAAACACATCCCTAAGGACTCCCCGCCATATGTATCAACCATTTTCTCTCCATGGGGCGAAAATATTGTGGCCATGATATCTTCTGTTTTGGGTTACTCCACTAGTGAGTACATTGATGAAATAATCCTTTCCTTCATGTCCATTTACACTCCAAGGCAGCCTCCTACTGCCATTTATGACTTTGCCCAATCTATAGCTGATAGGATGCATGAGAAATTCCGTAGAATGAACAATGAGAGGGTTTTTAAGTAATCCTCAGTTTTATACTGTATGTTCTTATATTATCAATCAGAGAAGTTCCCATTCACCCTTCAAACGCTGGACACCAAGGGTTAGCCTAGGTCAGTCATTTTTTGGACCCCAGTGTTCCACCAATATCAGTCTCCATACACTTACTCTGATTTCATTGATTTATTTGTACATCCAGTCATGACAATATTAACTCGAAGCCCTCCTCCTAGAATCAGTCCAGAAATAAAGAGAGTCCTTCAATTGTCTAAACATACCAAAGTTGGTGATCAACACCTTTACCAGAGCCATAGAGAAATCAGAATCTATGGTTGCATGATTGCACCATTCAAGCTAACAAGATACCTCCCAATGAGGTTGTTTGCATTAGAATACTATAGAAAAATCATCAATGCAGATGAAGTAAACTTTGTTAATGCCAAGAAGAAGGTTAATTTCAAAATAAAAGACCAACTAGGCCCCTTCATATGCAACTCTAGAGAGGCTGGCAAAGAGGAAAATTTGATATTACAGAATATGAAGTTCCAAAGAAGTTTTATCTGGAGATATGATCCTTTGGAATTCATCACAAAGGAGAGACAAGAGGTCAATCTAGGACCTTTCATTCACCATCCCATACCTGAAATAGAATCATATGCAAATCAGATAGAATGGATGGAGGGTACCCTAGTAGACCAAGAAAGCACCATAGTAGACGTAGAGAATGCACTAATTGATTTAGAAAAGTAGCTTGACGAAAACTCTTTTTTGCAGGTACCATGATCCGGATTTAAACAGGAACGCAATAGATTACAGAGATAACCATAAATACAGAGATGCGATAACCATAAAAACAGAGATGCAGCGGAAATAATACTTCATTTCATTACTGTAAAATACTGAATACAACCAGAAATGGAAAGAAACCAGCTAGGGCGATGGTAGCTTATCTCTGAGAAGAGATGTGGCGGCTACATGCCTCTGAACTGTTCCGAACTGTATTACAATGAGGCTCGAAGGCCTATTTATTGTTGAGAAACAATGGAAAACCCTTCACATCCCGAAACCTAACCCTAGAAGATGAAACGCCAAATTGTGGGCCCCGTTTGGGTAAATTGGTACATCAATTTCCCGGGGTCGTAACTTTGCAATACGATCTCCGTTTGACGCGCACGATAGCTCGTTAGAAAGATCTATCCGAGTACTACCACTTTGGGAGGCAACATTGGTCTACGACCCATGTTGCCCCAGAATCCCAAAAAAACGTCGTTTAGGGCCTCAAAACGGCTCCGGAAGTTCGGGACCCAAAAAAACTGCTAAAAATAGTAAACTGTGGTGTAATTTAGGAAACTGAAAAGACTGAAAGAGACAGTTGTGGGGGTCCAAATGGGTTGGTGGGTGGCCACCAACATCCACCTGGATCATTCCTCCCCCCTTAGGAAGCAATGGTCCCCATTGCGTTGAGTTCCTCCATCTGCTGAACTTGTCCTGCAATCTCTGATGTGTCCAGTGATGGTGGGAAGCATGGTCGACGATCGTCCACATTGAACACTTGGTGCAGGCGAATGAATGGAGGAATGATGTGCTCCAAAGAATTGTTCCCCATAGCCTTGGTACTGTTGTAAGGACCATGTCTGAGTGGTCTGAGCTTCTGATGGGTTCTGGTAAGGCGTTCCTTTTGCCGATGCAACCAGACTTTGTTGCCCACCTGAAACTTGTGTGGTACGCATGTGGGTGAGGAGAAGTTGTTCCTGTGTTTTGTCATGACCGTATCCCTTTGTTGCTGCTGCTGCGTGGAGGAACCCTTTGCAGGGGTCATGGATGTAGCAACGATCTTCCCCTTACTTTGGGAGTGAACCAGACAAATGAATTTCCTGGTCTGTGATATGAGCTTGCTGCCTTTCTTGGTAGTGATCAAAGATGTGGCGATAGGTGGGGCTACCTCTGGTATCCTGTATAATGAATTATTCAAAGAAATAATGACAGCACGAGGCCTGGACTCATACACAGCATGTCACCTCCATAAGTATGGCTGGCCTAATAGTACATCACAAACATCCAGAGGTGTAACATCACACAATACCTCGTCTGTGAAGGGCTTGATGTTGTAGGGAAGGCGGCACTGCTGGCGAACTTTGAGATCTCGTCCTTCATGAAGCCACCCGATACTGTACGGCTGTGGGTGTGGTGTAGTCGGTAGGCCCAACCGCTTCACGACCTCTGCTGAAACCAGGTTCTTTTGGCTACCACTGTCGACAATGAATCGCAGCGGTGAACTCTTCACCCACATCTGTGAGTGGAAAAGACGCTCCCCCTCCTCTGGATCTTCGGGCTCATTTTTCTTGATCTTGGCGGTGGCAACAGTGGCACTGGGATCCGCATCAATGATCTGCTTCCCTTTGCTATTCCCCTTGTCAGGTTCTGGCTTAGGATCAGAACATGCATCTGATTCGGAAGCCTTCAACTCGGCCACCAGCGACTGCTTGGTCCGACACTCACTTGTGTTATGAGTGGGACTTTTGTGGAACTCACACCACTTTCCTGTGTCCTTCTTCGGCTTTGTGGTGTTGTTCTTTTCTTGTGGCTTCGACGGGTTATCTTGGGTCACCCCGCCTTGGCTTTGTCCTTTGGGCTTCGGATTTGCAGATCCAAAGTCTCGCTTCTTCTGTTTGAACTTTTGCTCAATTTTAACAGCGTATCGGTACGCTGTGCCGAGTGAGGGGATGTTCAAGAACCCCATCTCTTCCTAGATGTATCTGTGTAGGCAGCCACGGTATTTGAGTACCAGATGCAGCTCAGAATCTTTGATACCCAACTGTGTGCGAAGGGTATGAAAAATGTTTGTGAACTCTGGCACATCTTGGTCTCGTCCCTGCCGCAGTGTGGTCCATTTGATGTATTTGTCCTCATAGGTTCCGACAGGGTAATACTGCTCCTTGATGGCATCTCGGAAGTCATTCCAAGTGGGTGTGGCTGAAAATAGTGAGCCTGTACTTTCATCCTTCTACTCGCAGTAGGTTTCCCACCAGTCCTTGACGTGGGGGGCTGCTTTGAGAAGAGCGAAAACAATCTTTTCCCGACTTGAAAATTCATGAACAGAAAAATACCCATCTAGCAGATTTAACCATTTATCTACGGCATCTGCGTCTATTTGACCCTCGAAGATGGGGATTTCAAAATTAACTTGTACCTTGAAGGGTGTGGCGTTTCCAGAGTCGCTTTTGGAAGCCGATGCGTCGCCTCTGGGTAGCCGCTGAAGGATCTGCGCAAAGCTATCCATCATCGCGTTCCTTTGCCGCTCGAGCGCTTCTTCGAGCAAGATTTTGATAGGATCTCCTGCCCCCTCGTCTTTCTTCTCATCCGCCATGGGAGGCCGTCGGGATTTTCGAGGCTGGTCTTGCAAAGGTTCGACCAGTTCAAGCCCTAACTCCTTATATCCCGACCTCGTTGGGGACATGCAAAGAAAAACAGAGAAAAAGCAGACCGCTCTGATACCACTGATCCGGATTTAAACAGGAACGCAATAGATTACAGAGATAACCATAAATACAGAGATGCGATAACCATAAAAACAGAGATGCAGCGGAAATAATACTTCATTTCATTACTGTAAAATACTGAATACAACCAGAAATGGAAAGAAACCAGCTAGGGCGATGGTAGCTTATCTCTGAGAAGAGATGTGGCGGCTACATGCCTCTGAACTGTTCCGAACTGTATTACAATGAGGCTCGAAGGCCTATTTATTGTTGAGAAACAATGGAAAACCCTTCACATCCCGAAACCTAACCCTAGAAGATGAAACGCCAAATTGTGGGCCCCGTTTGGGTAAATTGGTACATCAATTTCCCGGGGTCGTAACTTTGGCATACGATCTCCGTTTGACGCGCACGATAGCTCGTTAGAAAGATCTATCCGAGTACTACCACTTTGGGAGGCAACATTGGTCTACGACCCATGTTGCCCCAGAATCCCAAAAAAACGTCGTTTAGGGCCTCAAAACGGCTCCGGAAGTTCGGGACCCAAAAAAACTGCTAAAAATAGTAAACTGTGGTGTAATTTAGGAAACTGAAAAGACTGAAAGAGACAGTTGTGGGGGTCCAAATGGGTTGGTGGGTGGCCACCAACATCCACCTGGATCATACCAAAAGAACCAGAAAGAACCATGAGTACCCCTCTAGTCATGCAAACTCCTCAGAATGAGGAGAAGATCCCTAAAAGAAACAGAGAAGAGGTTTCCACTTCAGGAATGACCACCTCTGATTTACAATAGGAATCAAAGAAGAGGCAAAAGCTAAATCCAGACTCTGAGCAAGAGTATACTGAAGACTCAACTGAGGTCGCAAATATAGGAGCAGAATGAAGTAGGCCTACCACTCATCTGGAGGCATGCAAGAGCCTTCCACATCACAAACCTAGATGTTGGAAAGGTAGCTCAGTGTTGAAGTGTCATCCTTTAGAATGCCTGCTAATAGAGACCAAGATATCAAGGAAAGATATAAAGAAATCAAGGTTAGAAATGAGAGGCTTAAGGCCCAAAAATATGCACGATACCTAAAGCTGACTCCCACCAATCAAACAAGGCTAATGTCAGCCTTTGACATTAAAGAAGGAAAGCTATAGATGACTTATGTTAAGCCTACATCCCAGCAGCCAAAGACAGCGTCAGATTTCAAAAGCGTAGATTTTGAAGTGTTGGCAATGGATATTCATCCCATAGACTAGATTGAACTACACAAATAGGCTAGAGAGATGATATACTCCACCCTGATAGGTAAAGCCATAGCTGCCCATCAGCTACAGGATTCTCCAAACAACATATCAACACAATTCCAGTTAGAGAAGGCCTCCTCACAGGCCAAGGGTACAAGGATCAAGTCCTTAGAGGACTTAGTGATTGAATTGGGACGCAATCCCAAGGATATAAAAGCTACAGAGAAGCTTATTAAGAAGAAAAATGATGATATTGCTACACTTAAGAGGTAATTGAAAATACCCCAGCTACAACATCCTCAAATTCTAGAAGTCATAAATGGACTTGGTCCTGAAGTTGAATGATCAAATTAAGGAGACATAAAAGGAATTGGATGTTGTAATCCATTTAAAATAGGCAGATGTGCCCACTTATTTAACAAATGTTATCCCCACAATCTCCACAATAGTGCCATCCACACTAGCAACATCTTTGCCACTTACAGCTCCACTTGCAACAGCCTTTCCAACAACAACAGAGTCTACATTAGCAGCAGGTGCATCTAGAGAGAAAGCAGCAAAACTAGTCAAAGCCATGGAAGAGATGTCTATCTAGGACATTGAAATGAACAGGTTAAGAGAAAAGCTTGAAAGTTTGGAAACAAACTGCAAACTTGCCCAACTAAATCAAAAAGAAGAAACACAAAAGGCCCAGAGGAAGGGTGAAAGAATCAAAATCCTAGAGAAGGATTTAACATTGAAGAAACCACTTGGACAAACCAAGGAAATGTTGTGGGCTAATATCACTGACTCTGTCAATGATATTTTGCCATCAATCCAAGTTATTTTTGAACAAATAGAGTTGGTAAAGATAGCTACATAAGCTATCCAGAAAGTGAAGGAGGAGTTGGGAGATAAGCAAAAGGATGCCAATAGACTCGTCCACTTCATCAACAACAAGAATAAATATGAGCTCCAGGAGCTAAATATAGAAGATAGGACCGCTACCATTTTAGAAACAAGGAAGGTTCTTTCCAAAAGGAACCTTATGCTTAATTTGGAAGAAAAGTGCCACAATATGTAGGTACCCATTAATATGTTCATAGCTAAATTCCAGATTTTGAGGGAGAAAGGTCTGCCCAGTCCTATGGTTATCAATGAAAAGCTCATGACACAGTTGGACTATGGTGATAGAATCGAAAAATTGGCTAAGGAATAAGCCAGTTCTTCATCCATAAAAGCCTTGCCAATAGGCAAAGTGTTATATGACACATTTGAGAACTTTTTTTCCTTAAGAATGAGGTAAAACATTTGTTCCTCACCAAGCCCAATTTTGAAAAGTATACTGAGGTTGATGAAATCTACAGGAGAATGGTGAATGAGAAATTACTAGATGTAGAATGGTGGGAGAAAATGACATATTTACTGTGACAAATTTACAGCAGAAAGTTACTACATAGTAAAAATGAAAGCAACCAGGTAAAACAGGTGAAAATAGGGCAGTAGGGTCAAAGAGTATCAGAGTTAAAGAGTATCAGTTGAAATATGAAAGTAAGGAAGACTCCAACATGAAACTCCACAACTGCAAGCCAGCATAAAGCGATACACTTCAACAATAAAGGCTGGCACAACCATAATGAAAGGGACAACATGAAATAGTTCATTAGATGTCTCTATCTTCTTGCAAGAAGATATTTTTATTTCCTAGATTAAATCTCAAGTTGTTTTGAGATATTTTGTAATGATTTTTTGTATAAATCATTGACAATTCGAACCATGTAGGTGTGGATTATTAGACATTTCTATAGTTTTCTTGATCAAAGACTATAATCTATTGTATCATTATTTGGACCAACAAGCTGGATTATTGAATAAAGCAAAGACATTTTAGTTGATTCATGTGTAGTGTGAAATATAGACAAGTATCTTCTTTTTGTTGTCAATTTTATTTAAAAATTTATCCATAATATTAAATGTATCTGAAATCTAAATGCTATAATATGGAATGATATCTTAGAACTTGCTTCACTACACTCTATTTTGACTATTATGCATTTTTTATGTTTTCTGCTAAATTATCTAAGTTAAGGAATTCTTGTTTGCACCTTAGTTCAGGCAGTTTCCCTCTGGTCTAGAGTAAAGTATTCTTAACTACCCTTTGTTCATGATCATCCTCTGTTCCTCCTTTTAATCCCAGTTTGAGGATTCTTAAGTGCTCTCTCACCCTGGTTAAGATCATTTCACCCATTTGACCTAAAAACATGTGTTTCACCCTACTGGCTTGCCCATTTAACACTGCCTTTAATGATTTAATCTCAGTTCTGCTGCCCTTCTTTGAATTCATAGCCCAATAGCTAGAGAACTCATTCTATCCATCTATTCAAGGATTCCACCATCCAACTTCCAATTAAAAACCAAAACCCCAATGAACATTAAGAACTAGCCTAAAATCCCCACAAACAAAGCTAAAACATATAGAGAGAGCCCTCTCTGTGCCATAGGTTAGCTAGAGACTATACTTAAAAGAGTGGTTTGTAGTTACCTAGGTCTTTTCCTTCTTCTAATAAATTGTAGGGAAAAATTCTGAGTGATAACATAGTAGCGACCATACTGAGCAGAAACCCTTAGTCCTAATAAATCTTTAAGAAATTTTTAATTCTGTATTTTGAGCCTCTTAAAGTAATTTATTAGAAGTTATTTCTCACAAAGAGAAAACTATTAAAAAAATTTGAAATTATAGCTTCTAGGAGAACCCATTAGACTAGGGCCAACCCAGATCCAAACCCTCCCCCAGTAGTTGATAATCCCAACCTGATTTCAAGAAAATCCAAAATAGAAGAAAGTTCAGCTAGTCACACACCCTTAGTTAAAGGTAATTCATGCCTTGATCAATGGTTGTTTTTTGAAGATCTTTCCTTTGATGAGAAATTTTATTTGTCACTATTTAAATCAAAGTCTAAAAGTGAAATTTGTGATACTGTCCTAGATCCTAAGTTTCTTGCAGACCTTGAAGCCCAAAAAGCCAACAAATCAATTGATGAGTACATTCTGAATTCACCACAATCATCCCTTAGTATTGCCAAGATCCCTGAGCTTTATGAACAATTGTCCACTACTCTTAGTTCACCATTATTCCCTTCAACTTCTGAAGTCCATTCCTCACCACCCTTCATACCCTCACTCCCTTACCAACCTAGTACAACTCATTTTCCACTCACTAGTCCTAGTTCTTCCTCCACTATTGTATCATCTTCCAATGTTTCAACCCCACATCTTAGCCCTTCCCAGCTTATAGCCATGGAAAATAGATATGCTCCCCTTGTCTTACCTGCTCCACTTGGTTCCATGCCAACAGACTACCAAAGTAAAATCGTCCAATTTGATGGCATAGGACACTACACTGCACATCACCATGTTAATAAGATGACAGACTACTTTGAACTTCATGAAATTGATATTGTGGATGCCTAAATGAGACCATTTGCTCAGACTTTAGTTGGTGATGTTAGGAAATGGTTTAGATCACTGCCTAATAATAGTATTGATAGTTTATAAGTAGTTCATCAACAATTTTTGAATAGATGGGAAAAGAAAAAGAATCCTCTACAGATCCTTTCAAAATATCAAAATATTAGGAGAGGACCCAATGAAACTAGTCAAGATTATCGCACCAGATTTAACAATATAAACAATGAAATTCTAGTTAATTTTAGACCCCCACCAGACTTAGCATTAATAGAGTTCCCTAATGGTTTTGACATGGACATGGCATTCTAACTCAGGGAAAGAAACCCCCCAACCCTAGAAGATATGCAAAGTGTCACTGTAAGTGTAGAGGCTAATTTATTAGATAAAAGAGCTATAGTTAGGAATGAAAGAAGAGGAATCGCTAAAGATAAATCTTCACCCTCTGACATTAAGATAGATAGCTTAGTGAAAGGCATGGAAAAGTTAATGGATATAATAGATAATATAGAGAGGAAACCCCAGTGGGATAATCAACAGGCACCTCCAGTTAGAAACTCGAACTTTAGGAAAAACCAAAACACTGGGAAAAATGGACCTGATCAGAATATTAGGCCTTCTTTTCAAGAAAATTATGCAGAAACATCCCATCTTGAAGACCCAGAGTAAGACACACAGACTAACCTAATGGGATTACATGATGAAGGTGTTGTTTTTCTGACCCAATATGATCAGGAATTGCATATGCTGCAACAATTGGAATTCGAGTCTAGAGAATCATTTGATTATAAACAAGGTTATGATTTTGCCATCTTCGAAGTGCATAAGCAGTATAACCTAAGGAGTAAGAAGAATTCTGATATCCCTGACCATACCAAGAAAACAGTGCTAAATCAACCCAAGAAAATCAAAGAAGCCTCGGTTTCTAAGATCCTCCAGATTCTCCCCAGACAAAACCAGAATCCTTCTATGCTCACCATTGTAGATATAACCCCTAATCAACCTTCTAATGATCAACCCTCTACTTCAATTCCCCCTAAAAAACCAGTGGACACACCTCAAAACACTAGATTGGAAAATTCACAAAAAGAGGTCCCCAATAAAGGAAAAGAAGACCATCCCACTCAAATCCTTGTTGTCAAAAATCCAAACCCTCAGATAGAGAAAGCCCCTTCGCCTTTTAATCTTGGAGCAAAGGTAGCTAAGTTAAAGATTTCAGTCCCTTTAACAGAACTAATCAAGAATGAAACCTACAAAACACAAATAAACTAGAACCTAAACATTGTTGAGAATGAGGATTATGTTAACCTGTTTGATGACCAACCAGAACTTATATTTGGTCTAGATGTTAATGGAAAACCACTAGAAGGAGTAATACCACCTTTTTACATTAACCTTAGCATCCATGACAAAATTCTTCACAATGCAATGTTTGATTCTGGGGCCTCCCACAGCTTAATGCCCAAATTAGTAATGGAGAAATTGAACCTAGACATTACAAGGCCTTACAAGGACTTATTTTCATTTGACTCAAGTCAAGTAAAGTGTCTTGGGTTGATTAAAGACCTATGTGTCATCTTAGTTCAATATCCTACCAAAATAGTCCTTATGGATATTGTGGTTGCTGACATCCCACCGAAGTATGGCATGCTGTTATCCAGATCATGGGGAGCCAAACTTTAGGGATCTTTAAAACTTGATATATCATATGCAACAATTTCTGTTTTTGGACAACCCAAGAAGTTGTACCAAGAAACTTTAACGAAATACATGGTAAGTAACCAGGATCGGCCTCAAAACTTTTATATCTACTCTGCACATTCAAACATTGATTCTTTTATCCTGTATAATGATGATCAAACAAAGGAAACTCTTTTAGACAGTGTTGATACACAACCAAAAGAAATTGCAGTTTCAAAACAAGAGGAAACTGTCCATAATTTAAAACTTTCCACTAAACAAGGTAGTCAAGATGAGGAAAAGTTTTGGAAACAGATGATGCAAATTATGAACATTAGATTTTGTAGCATCTTGAGTTTGATGGGTCAGTCAATAAGTTTGGAGTAGGAGTAGAAGTTTGGATATACAATCTGGAGAATGGTCACTCAGAAGGCCATTCATAGAGACTAAATTTTAAATGTACTAACAATATGGCTGAGTATGAAGCACTAATTTTAGGTCTTAAATTAGTTAGGAATCTAGGAGCTATAAGAGTTTCTGTCATGGGAGACTCTGAACTAGTTATAAAACAAAAAAATGTTGTATATATGACAAAAGACCCTGGATTAATTTGTTACAGAGGAAGCATTGTAGAAATATTAAACACTTTGTAGAAACCGAGGTTGCTGTAATTCCTAGAAAACATAATATGCAGGCTCATAGTTTAGCAATGTTTGCCAGCACTTGCAAGTTTCCCTTTCAACCTAACCATCAGTACATTGCTGAAGTTAGGCATAGACTTGCAATTCCAGATAATTTGAAGAACTAAAAAATATTCACTAATTACAAACAGATAAGCAACTTTTTAACCTCAAAAGAAGAATTTGTAAATAGCAATATAGATACTGACACATCAATAGATTATAACATTAAAAACAGAATAGAAATAAATGAGATAGAAGGTGAAGAGATAGATAGATTTCATCCCCTTAAAGTATAACATAATGGAAAAACAAGCCTTTGCTTTGGTCAAATCTATTAAGGATTTTAGGGCGTACATTTTATATTCTCATATAATAGCCTATGTTCCTAATTCAGTAGTTAAATACATCCTAAGTCCAGGTGGTCCAGATGGAAAGAGCGGAAAATTGATTGCTACGCCTCTAGAATATAACATAGAAATCAAGCCAACTAAGTTAATCAAGGGCCAAGGTTTAGCCAAGCTCATGTCTAAATCAAACTGTCAGGTCCTGGATATAAACTTTATTACACAAATAGATAATGAAGAGGAGATGGCGACTCCACTAATCAGCCAGGCCTTTATTGAATAACCATGGAATGTTGATATCATTTATTTTTTACTAAATTTACAAGCTCCTCCTGAATTATCTAAGAAAAAAGCAAATTTTTAAAGATGAAATCCTTAAAATTTTGTATATTGGACAATGCTTTGTTCTAGAGAAATCATGAAGGTATTCTTCTCAACTATTTATTAAAAGATGAATTTGAAAAAGTATTACAGGAATTTCATGCAAGTGACTGTGGAGGACACATTTACTAGAAAACCACTACTGATAAGATCCTTAGAGAAGGTTTCTACTAGCCTACCTTGTTTCCTGATGTAAAGAAATATGTGACCTCTTGTCACCAATGTCAAATTTTTTAGGGAAAGAAAAATCTTCTACCTTTATCCCTCAAGCCAATCTTTGTTGAAACACCTTTTAAATAATGGGGTTTAGACTTCATTGGTGAAATTCACCCACCTTCCTCTACCCAACACAAATGGATCCTCACTGCCACAAACTATTTCAAAAAATGGATAGAGGCCATACCTTCAAGGCAAGCCACTGACACTGTTATCATAACCTTCCTTCAAACCATCTATCAAGATTTGGATGTCCAACTAAGCTCATTACTGATAATGCAACAGCCTTTAAATCCAAAAGAATGATAGATTTCTGCAACAAGTATCATATAACCCTGGGTCATTCCACAATCTATTATCCTCAAGGAAATGGATTGGCAGAATCCTCAAACAAAAGTCTAGTGAACATCATCAAAATGTTGATAGAGGACAATAAAAAAACATGGAATAAAAAGCTAGTCAATGCCTTATTGGCAGTCAGACTTAGCACTAAGAAATAAATTGGTACCTCTCCCTACCAACTACTTTATGGAATGGAAGTTGTTTTTCCATCCTCCTTGGGAACACCAGTGATGAAGCTACTTCAAGATTTGCAGGTTGAACCAAATAGTATCCAAAGGAGAATCAACCAAACAATACATCTTGAACAAACCAGGGAGGATGTATATATCAGGTCTCAAGTTGTGTAGGAAAGGATTAAAAAGATGTTTGATAAGAGAACCAAGCCTAGAGATTTCTACCTTGGTGACAAACTCCTAAAATGGGATTCAAGGAGGGAAGATAAAGGTAAACATGGGAAATTTGATTTCCTATGGAAAGGCCCATATGTCATTTATGCTTTCAGAGGTAATAATGCTTTCTTCCTAAGAGAAATGGATGGTACAGAAACAAAAGGTGGAACAATGAATGGCCAAATGCTCAAACACTATTTTGAACCTAACTACTAATTTTTACCTTCCATTGTACACATTTCATTTTTCTTCAAAAAAGTTTAGTTTGGATTGGATGGTGATTGTTAAAGTTGAAGCCCGAAGAGAAGGCCCTAAGCATTAAGGATTTACTGTCATAAGTATCAATAATGCAGAGACATAGAGGATAAGTTTTGCAATGTAACATCAACAGCAATTCAAAGGCCATTGATCTACAAAGTTCTTGACATTTCACCAGCAAATGCCATCCCCAGGTGGAGCCACTGTTAGGCTCCTATAATAAGAGTCATAATTTTGAATGACTAAGGTTAAGACTTGTAATATTGTACATACCTTTGCTTTCTGCAAATGTTTTCCATATTAAAAAATTAAAAAATGTAAAGAGGGTATGTCCTAAAATAATAATCAAAGGACAAAAAAGAATGAAAAAGGTCAAAAAAATAAAAATATATGAACCCCAAAAGACAAAAAGAGACCATGAAAGTGTGCAAGTCAAAATTCCACTACTATTTACTTTTTATGCATAATAAATGATTGTGTGCAGCTTGTTACTTATGACACAAATATATGATAGTCAAAATGTTTAAACTTGACTATTTCATACTTTGAATTTTATGTTTATAGGTAGTGAATAAATATGACCAAACCGTGTAATCTTGGCAGATCATTAGATAGGTAGAGTGAATAAAAGGAGCTCATCAGTTTAATTTGAGTGCTTGGAGGATATAAGGTTAGACATAGATAGTTTATTTTGTAAAGAAGAGAAAAATATTGATAAGGGTTTGCTAGCCTAAATGCACCCAAATAAAGTGAAGAAAAAATGGTAAGATGAGTAAGTGGGTAAGTAGTAGAAAGGTTGCAGAAATATCATGTCATTTTATACAAAAAGCATTTATGTCATTGTTTCAAATGCATCATTTAAATATGCATAAGTGGTAAACAAAAAAAAAAAATGGTTCACAATGTGTTTTACTTAACATCCCCTCATTCATTTTAACCCCCATGACACTCGCTAACTTCCCTTCCATAATAAAAATATTAATACCTATAGCTTTTAAGTCAAAAAGGATCAGAGCATTTCTCTGACTTCTGGTGGGATCAGAGCCTTAGCTTGATGACTTAATAAGTAAATGTGTTAAATTTCATCATAATTCATTCATCCACCTCACAAAACCACTTTTCCTAAGGTTAAGTTCTCTTGCCTAGGAAAACCCCTTTATAAACATGTTTTATGTATAGAAAAGCCAACAATACATTTATCCTAAGGTACTAGGTATATGGAAAACATACACACTTCATGTACCCAAGCACAATACCCCTTCCACTCATTTCACTTCATATTAATGTTTTAATTAAATATATAAAAATACCGATAAACCCATTATCTCGTATATATTTAACTTCTTGACATAAATTAACCCCAACCCTTAGTTTATCCGTAAAGTATATTACTACCCCTTATCTCACAAAAACCATTAAAACCCCGCCCTTAGTCCCTAATCCCTCATTACAGTCTGGCCCGATCCACTAAATCTAGATTAGTCCTTAAACTAATTCTGAAACCACTGCAATTGAGTCCCCATCCCCCCATCAAATCCCATCATTCACCCCCTTGCAACTCCCATCTCCCGATCATCATTGATCATCCCTCCTTCATATCCAACACCTCACAAGCATATCAGTCCGACCTGACATCTGCCCTTTACCCGCCCAATAAGGTGGTTTTCCCCCTAGCCCCCGATGCTATGTTTCAATTGCTGAATGTAATCGAGCGACCCCTCCTGAATACTGCCCACACCACAAAAGCGGTGTGATGGACCTCCCAAACCAATTTCCCCTTCCGACCGAAAACTGTCACTGTTCACCAATTGGTGAACTCGCCAAAATTAATTGCTTTTCCTATAAAATCCTAATTACCCCTCTTTTCAC
This sequence comes from Pinus tabuliformis, assembly GCA_031772625.1. Taxonomy (NCBI): domain Eukaryota; kingdom Viridiplantae; phylum Streptophyta; class Pinopsida; order Pinales; family Pinaceae; genus Pinus; species Pinus tabuliformis. The sequence continues at coordinate 285,391,579 of CM062815.1, forward strand.
TCTTTTCGTGCATTTTGCCTTTGAGAACACAGAAAGTCATTCTGACCACTGCAAATAGCCAAATTTCTCACAAACCTCTGTCATTGCTCCACAGATGCTGCAGATAGCCTAGTTCATTCATCAGTCCGTACCAGTACTATACGAACCTCTGCAACCACCTTCAACCACCACTTATAGTCAATTCCGCTCAATTCCAGGTATTTAACTATGGAATTCCAACTCCATTGTTAATTCAGAGACAATTCACCCTCGTGACACTGTTAGTTAAGTAAAAAATATCAAATTTAGTTAAATTTTAACACTGTGACCCATAAACAACTGCAGAACCTCTATTTCCCTAAAAACTCTGAATTACCCCCCACACCCAAATCCACAAGAACTGAGTATGGCTGCTCCAATTGCTATAGATGTAAGGCCCATCACTACACCTCATTTAGACCTGGACCACCTTCCTTTTGCAGATAAACATTTCCAAATAAAAGATACTACTGTCCTAGAACCCCTGCTCAATGTGCATTGCCAAAGTAGGGACAAGTTCTTGAACCATGCTAATGAAATCGACCCTTGGGAGTCAAATTTGCCCAAGTACCCATTCCCCCAAGTCCACATTTTTCCTAAAATTGTGCATATATGCTATGCTTGCTACGTCCCCAGTCACAGAACTATCATGTCTCATGACCAGAAGGTCCTTTTCACCATCACTACAAAGTCTATAAATGAAATGTTACAACTCCAACTAGGACCAAGTCTAAACCCACTCTCAATTGGATAATTTTTGGACTTGTATCCCAAACTTAGGTTTGCAAATTTGGCCCAACTATTCCAAACCTTCATTAGAGAAGAGAAACACATCCCTAAGGACTCCCCTCCATATGTATCTGTCATTTTCTCTCCATGGGGCAAAAATATTGTGGCCGTGATATCTTCTATTTTGGGTTACTCCACCAGTGAGTACATTGATGAAATAATCTACACTCTAAGGCAGCTTCATGCTGTCATTTATGACTTTTCCCAATTTATAGTTGATAGGATGCATGAGCAATTCCTTAGAATGAACAATCAAATGTTTTTTAAGTACTCCTCAGTTTTATACCATATGTTCTTATATTATCAAGCAAAGAAGTTCCCATTCACCCTTCAAAAGTTGGACACCAAAGGTCAGCCCAGGTCAATCATTTTTTGGACCCCATTGATCCACCAATACCAGTCTCCATACTCGTACTATAATTTCATTGATTTATTTGTACATCCAGTCATGGAAATGTTAACTAGAAGCCCTCATCCAAGAATCAGTCCAGAAATAAAGAGAGTCCTTCAATTATCTAAATAGACCAAAGCTGGTGACTGGTACCTTTACCAGAGCCATACAGAAATCAGAATCTATGGTTGCATGCCTCCACCATACAAGCTACCAAGATACCTCCCAATGAGGTTGTTTGCATTAGAATACTATAGACAAATCATCAATGCAGATGAAGTAAACTTTGTCAATGCTACGAAGAAGGCTAATTTCAAAATAAAAGACAAACTAGGCCCCATCATATGCAACTCTAGAGAGGCTGGAAAAGAGGAAAATTTGATATTATAGAATATGAAGTTCTAAAGAAGTTTTATCTAGAGATATGATCCTTTGGAATTCATCACAAAGAAGAGACAAAACGTTAAGCTAGGACCTTTCATTCACCATCCCATACCTAAAATAGAAGCATATGCAAATAAGATAGAATGGGTGGAGGGTACCCTAGTAGACCAAGACAACACCAAGGTAGATGTAGAGAACGCACTAATTGATTTAGAAAAGCAACTTGATGACAACTCTTTTCTGTAGGTACCAAAAGAACTAGAAAGAACCATTAATACGCCTCCAGTCATGAAAACTCCTCAGAATGAGGAGAAGATCCAAAAAATAAACAGAGAAGGGATTTTCACTTCAGGAATGGCCACCTATGATTTACAGTAGGAATCAAAGAAGACACAAAGGCTAAATCCAGCCTCTGAGCAAGAGTATATTGAAGACTCATTTGAGGTCACAAATACAGGAGCAGAATGAAGTAGGCCTACCACTCTAACTGGAGGCATGCAAGAGCCTTCCACATCACATGCCAGATGTTGGAAAGGTAGCTCGATGTTGAAGTGTCTTCCTTCAGAATTTCTATTGACAAAGACCAAGATATCAAGGAAAGATATAAAGAAATCAAGCCTAGAAATGAGAGGCGTAAGGCCCAAACATATGCACAATACCTGAAGCTGACCTCCACCAATCAAACAAGGCTAATGTCAGCCTTTGACATTAAAGAAGGCATTGGACACCTAATTGTCAATGGGTTAGTGTGGAAGCCGAATGGACAAAAGGAGTCCAAGAGACCTTGGGATGTGAAACCCAATGGTCACAACATGTACTATAAATGTAAATCATTTGTTAATAAAAATAGTACTCTCATGTTTTATCTTTCATATTTCTCTTGCTGACCATGTGTGGTTAACATGGTATCAGAGCGGGCTTATTCTTGCCCTACATAATTAATTTGAGCCATTTGTTTTATGGCCTTTTTTGTGTAGGTTATTTTTTCCATGAATTTCATGAATATTTTCTCATGAATCTTGTCTGAGCTAAATTTTAGCTGCAACCTATTATTCCTCTAGCGCTATTTTTATTCACCTGCCTTCTAAAAACTCTCCTTGCTCAGACCTGCCATCTCTGCCCTAGCAAGAACGTATCTCTAACTGCAATGTATTCCTGACCACGGCCTCTGCACATTCCTGAATTTGTAACGCTGGTCCTTTGATTTAAACATTGAAGTCTTATCTACCATTGTCTGCGCCATTGTCTGCCATATTATCTGCACATTGCCGGCGAGACCTTCACGGTGGAAGGTTACCAGTGGACCACTTATTTCTATCCTGACGGCAAGAATCCAGAGGACAATTCGCTGTATATTTCAATTTTTATCGCGTTGGCCAGTGAGGGAACTGACGTTCATGCTCTATTCAAATTGACGTTGGTGGATCAGAGTAGGAAGGGCAAGAACAAGTTCCATAGCCATTTTGACAGGACGCTCGAGAGTGGGCCTTACACTTTGAAGTATCGAGGAAGCATGTGGGGCTACAAACGGTTCTTCAAACAAGCTGTACTAGAGACATCCGATTACCTCGAGGATGATTTCCTGAAATTAAATTGCACAGTGGGTGTTGTGGTCTAGTTGAAGAAGCAAATTGGTGTTGTTCCGGATCTGAACCAGCTAACCCAATCAATTTTAATGGTGTGGTGAACGTGGATTGAATACGCTTGGAGAGCTATGGTATCTTGAACGTTGATGATATATCACACTGTTGGAGCGCTGCAAACGCTATCTTGAACGCTGATGATATATCTTGCTAGTCAGCCTCTCTGGTTTGATATATAGTTTTGTGTATTACGTTAATACACAGTTACGCTAACATATATTTACGCTGCCATTTTAATGCGTAATGATATTTGAATTTACTGCCCCATTTGTTTGTTAATATTGGTCTAACCTACTAGATCTTCCAGAGGCGGTGCGCATCCAGTACCAATGTTACATCATGTCGATGAGGTGAGGTGATTCATGGTTGGCAATTGGGTTATCTAAAATGTTTTATTTAAACGGATTTGGAAAAATTATTTTGATGAGATTCAGGTGAAGTAATATTAAAACCATGTTGTCAATGCCTGTGTTAAAAACCCCGTAAGGTTTCAATAATATTGAATGGAAACTCGTCTTTATTGTTAATTTAAGGCTCCGTGTTTGAACCATGTGAAAATTGGTTTGTGGTAGCTATCTTATGATGTGTATGAGCCATGCGTTGAATGTACATGGTAACAAAGGAATTTGCATTTGCATTCTGGGCACTTGTGGAAGTGGAAGTTTGATTCAATCTGCTACTATCATCATATGACAGTTGCAGACCTGTGGAAACGAAACCCATGGACTAGGGAGGCAGAGACACATGAAGAAGAGTTGTTGCTATTGTTATATTTATATGGTTATTCTTCTGCTGAAACTTTGGATGGGGCTAGAGCTCAAATCCTGGAGGGAAAATGGCGAGAGGTTGAAATTCTCGAGACGCAGGCTAGTTTGAAGCGGTACACATTATTGCATGAGGAATGCACCACACATCTTGAATTGATGAAGACAACAGGAGGCAATTCCAGTTCCTAGTATTCACATCCTTTACCTGTTAAATTTTGGCTGCAACAGAGTAATTATAAGGATGCATAGCATATAGTTTTTTGGTTTTACATTTGAAAGCGGAAAGGAGAATGAATTTTGGTTTTAAATTTGAAAGCAGAAAGGGGTAATGGAAGATCCCTGTATTCACATTGGTTTCTTCTTAAATTTTGGTAACGATATTTTTTTGGTTTTACATTTGAAAGCGGAAAGGAGAATGCTTTTTGGTTTTAAATTTGAAAGCAGAAAGGGGTAATGCAAGATCCTTGTATTCACATTGGTTTCTTCTTAAATTTTGGTAGCGATAGTATATAGATCTTCGGCATTTTGAAGGTACATGGGATCGACAAAGCATCATTTGGTTGCATACGCATATAGTAGTGCATATGATACCTTTTGGATGTGCTTTTTATATATGTAAAGCCATTGGCTGGGCTATCGATTTGATGTAACGAGAGCGCTATCTGAAGTATGTCCATCAAAACATTTTGGTTTTGAGCTTGAATCTGATTATGTGCTTTTTATATATGTAAATCCGTTGGCTGGGCTATCGATTTGGCTTGCATAAATGTAGCGAGAGCGCTATTTGAAGTATATCTTTCAACCAAAAAAAAAAAGTTGGAGAAAATGACTAGAATCAATGAAGTATTAGAGCTCCTCAAAACTCTCATATTGTGTACTAATCATGATACATTAAAAGTCAGCAAAGTTTCTCTCATAAACATTCAGGTCTGTCTACAAAATGCACAAGAGAAAATTGATTTTTTGCAGCTTGAAACTCAGCTACAGCAAGAAGAACTAAAACAGAAGAGTCATTCTGAACATGTTTCTGTTCAGAACATTGAGACTGCAACCCATCAGAAGCAAGACAATAATGTTACAATTGATTCAGATTTAGTGCCCAATAAAGCAGTAGTTGTACGTGTAGATGCAGAAACTCAGTTTGCACTTCCCAAGCCCATCATCAGACCTTGGGAATAGCTTTTCCACAACAAGCACAGAACTGGTCTTGGATATGACAAGGACTTGTCCTTTCATATTCCAGACTACGCCAAGCCCATTCAGTTTCAGAGTGTTGGATTCATTCATGACAATTCACACCCAGCTGTTCCAGATTCTGCCCCTCTTCCATAGCAACAAAAATAAATTGTGAAATCCCAACACTATGACCGAGTTGGCCATTTGAAAGATCACTGTTTTGATCTTCAACCATGTAAGCACTGTCATAAAACCAGCCATTCTTCACACAGATGCTTCAGAAACAAACTTCCTGCAAGAACAAAGATTCATTTTGGATGGATCGCTTCTTGGAAATGGGCATCAATGGCCAAGAAGATATTCCAAACACATGTCAGAACTTGTTCCAGAGTATTGAACAACCTTGCAGTTGAGTTTTCTCCATCATATCACCTTGTATCTAACAGGGGGGGAAATGATGGTCATCTACAAGCTTCAAAGTCACATCAAGCGAGCCTGAGCCACAACCCGCCACACCAATTTCAGAGTTGTAGCTAGAGAAAAAGATGCCCATGAACATGACTTCAGTTGGTAATATGGGACACTTCCTCTAGCAAGAGACTTCAGCTTCTTGCCAGTTTCGGAAGAATTCTAGGAACAAAATTGAGAACACTTCCTCTAGTAGAAGACTCTAGCTTTTTTCCAGTTTTGGAAGAGTTCCAGGAATTGCATTAAGCATTCCAGAGTTATTGGTCATCCTTAAACCATAACAGGTTGAGACTTCCCTTTTCAGGTTGAAGTTCTCCCTTTAATGCAAGGTGAGACCTCCCTTTATTGGTTGAAGGTTTCCCTCTTCAAAATAATAGGAGCACTTCCTCTAGGAGAAGACTTCAGCTTCCTGCTAGTTTTGGAAGAGTTCCGGGAACTGCACTAAGTGTTCCAGTGTTGGTGGTCATCCTTAAACCACCACCCTTTATACCAAAATTTTAGAGAGCACATTCAGCCTAGTGCTGCCATGCATTTTTGCACATTTTGTATTACAACTCTCTTCTTGGACTCATACATAACCCTTCGGATTAAGGGGGGGAATGTTGGACACCTAATCCTCAATGGGTTAGTGTGGAAGCTGAATGGAAAAAAGGATTCCAAGAGACCTTGGGATGTGAAACCCAACGGTCACAACATGTACTATAAATGTAAATCATTTGTTAATAAAAATCGTACTCTCATGTTTTATCTTTCATATCTCTCTTGTTGACCATGTGTGTTTAACAGAAGGGAAGCTGCAAATGACTTTTGTTAAGCATACAACCCAGTAGCCAAAGACAACATCAGATTTCAAAATGGTAGATTTTGAAGCGTCGGCAAGGGATATTCATCCTATAGACCAGATTGAACTACACAAACAAGCTAGAGAGATGATATACTCCACCTTGACAGGTAAAGCCATAGTTTCCCATCAGCTATAGAATTCTCCAAACAACATATCAACACAATTCCAGTTTGAGAAGGCCTCCTCACAAGCCAAGGATACAAGGATCAAGTCCTTAGAGGACTTAGTGATTGGATTGGGACACGATCAAAACGATATAGAAGCTACAGAGTAGCTTATTAAAAAGAAAAATAATGATATTGCTGCACCTAAGAGGCAATTGTAAATACCCCAGCTACAACATCCTCAAACTCTAGATGTTTTAGAGAATCAAACTAGACATGAGGAGTTGATGGACTTGGCCCTAAAAGCTGAATGATCAATTTAAGGAGACATAAAAGGAATTGGACACTCTAATCCAATTAAAACAAGTAGATGTGGCCACTTCTTCAACAAATGTTATCCCCACAGTCTCCACAGTAGTGCCATCCACACTAGCAACATCTTTGCCACCTATAGCTCCACTTGCAACAACCTTTCCACAAACAACAGGGTCTGCATCAGCAGTAGGTGCATTTGCAAAGAAAGCAGCAGAACTAGTCAAATCCATGGAAGAGATGTCTATCCAGGCCACTAAAATGAACAAGTTAAGAGAAAAGGTTGCATGTTTGGAAATAGACTGCAAACTTGCCCAACTGAATCAGAAATAAGAAACACAAAAGGCCCAGAGAATGGGTGAAAGAATCAAAATCCTAGAGAACGATTTAACATTGGAGAAACCACTTGGAAAAACCAAGGAAATGATGTGGGACAATATCATTGATTCTGTCAATCATATTTGGCCATCAACCCAAGTTCTTTTTGAACACACAAAGTTGGTAAATATAGCTAGAAAAGCTATCCAGAAAGTGAAGGAGGAGTTGGGAGGTAAGCCAGAGGATGCCAATAGACTCATCCACTTCCTTAACAACAAGCGTAGATATGACCTCCAGGAGCTAAATATAGAAGATAGGACCGCTACAATTTTAGAAATAAGGAAGGTCCTTTCCAAAAGGAACATTATGCTTAATTTGGAAGAAATGTGCCACAATATGCATGTAGACATTGATAGGTTCATGGCTAAATTCCAGATTTTGAGGGAGAAAGGTCTGCCCAGTCATATGTTACTCAATGACAAGCTCATCACATAGTTGGACTATGGTGATAGACTCAGAAAATTCGCTAAGGAATAAGCCAATTCTTCATCCATAAAATCCCTACCAATAGGAAAAGTGTTATATGACACATTTGAGAACTTGTTTTTCCTTAAGCATGAGGTAAAACATTTGTTCCTCACCAAGCCAAATTTTGCAAAGTATACTGAGGCTAATGAAATCTAGAGGAGAATGGTGAATGTGAAATTACCAGATGCAGAATGGTGGGAGAAAATGACAGATTTACTGTGATAAATGTATAGCAGAAAGTTACTACACAGTAAAAGTGAAAGCAACGAGGTAAAACAGGTGAAAGCAAGGGAGCAGGGTCAAAGAGTATCAGATTTAAAGACTATCAGTTGAAAGATGAAAATAAATAAGACTCCAGCGTGAAACTCCACAACTGCAAGCCAGCATAAAGGGCTACACTTCAACAATAAAGGCCAACACAACCATAATAAAAGGGACATCATGAAACAGTTCATTAGCTGTCTCTATCTTCTTGCAAGAAGATATTTGTATTTCCTAGATTAAATATCAAGTTGTTTTGAGATATTTTGTAATGATTTTTTGTATAAATCCTTCGCAATTTGAAGCATGTAGGTACGGATTCTTAGACATTTCTATAGTTTTCTTGATCAAAGACAGTAAGCTATTGTATCACTGTTTGGACCAGCAAGCTAGATTATTGAATAAAGCAAAGACATTTCACTAGATTCATGTGTAGTGTGAAATACGAACAAGTATCTTATTTGTGTTGTCATTTTTGTTTTAAATTTTTTTCCATAATCTTAAATGTATCTGAAATCTTAATGCTATAATATGGAATGATATCTCAGAACTTGCTTCACTACACTCTATTTTGACTATTATGTACTTTTTATGTTTTCTGCTAAATTATCTAAGTTAAGGAATTCTTGATTTCTCCTTAGTTCAGGTAGTTTCCCTTTGGTCTATAGTAAAGGTTTCTTAACTACCCTTTTCTCATGATCATCCTCTGTTCCTCCTTTTAATCCTAGTTTGAGGATTCTTAAGTTCTCTCTCACCATGGTTAAGATCATTTCACCGATTTGACCTAAAAACCTGTGTTTCACCCTGCTAGCTTGCCCATTGAACACCCCCTTTAATGATTTAATCTCAGTTCTGTTGCCCTTCTTTGACTCCATAGCCCAATAGCTAGAGACTTCATTCTATCCATCTGTTCAAGGATTCCACCATCCAACTTCCAATTAAAAACCAAAACCCCATTTAACATTAAGAACTAGCCTAAAATCCTAGCAAACAAAGCTAAAAAAGATAGAGAGAGCCCTCTCTGAGTCATAGGTTGGCTAGAGCCTATACTTAAAATATTGGTTTGTAGTTACCTCGCTCTTTTCCTTCTTCTGATAACTTCTAGGGAAAACTTCTAAGTGATAACACATAGATCGGAAAACTAGAGGACACTTGCTCAACTACTGCTCTAGCTGCATTTTCATTAGTGCCTTGAGATCTTTTTCTCTTGGAAGCCATTGAGACATATGAACACCTGAAACATCTGGAGACAAGCAACATGCATGGCAAGAAATCTGTTAGTGAAAACAAAGCAACTTTGGGGAATACTACAACACATATATGGGAAATCAACAGGAAAGATTGCACAATTTCTTTTGGGAGGTTGGGTGACTAGCTGCCAGAACTGCGCAAAAGGAAGTCTAGGCTATCTGGGAGGCAGGACTAGCTGTTGGATCTGTGTAATGTGCAATCTAGGGACTACAAACTTAGGGACTGCATTGTGCAGTTTCCTGTGCCAACAATATTGCCCCTCAGAAATGTGCAAAATAGTCCTAGAGGGTTGTTTTGGGCAGTAATGTGCAATTTTGGAGAGGAAGGTAGAGCCTTCCTTCCCGAGATTGCACAAAGCAGTCTTAGTGAAGGCAGAGTCTAGATCGAGGTTGGCCCGACTCACCGATGGGCAACTGAAATAAAATCAGACAGTGAACGCATGGTGACACTAAGTGAAATAACAAGTAATGAAAGATTCAGCAAATAGATCAACATGCATATAGGTGAAGCGATTTGTCGGTTTGGGGAATGTTCGTGCAAAATAATTTCATGCATGCGACAGGAGTGAGATGGCAATGAAAACTGAAACAAATCCACGACAAGCTAGTATACATGTAAACAACAACAAGCGTTCAAAGAAATCAAGCAAACAACACTCACACAAGGGAATACACAAAAAGTGACAGAAATGCCGAAAAGGACAAGTTGAGGCCACTTACCTATGAATAGTTGAGCCAGATGTGTCGAAGAGTCTTGGATGTGATGTGGGATGTTAGAGCTCCAAGATTGACATGAAAGAATGAGCTATGATGCGTCGAATAAATAAGTTTGGGCTTATGAAGCGCATGCCACAAATCTAGGAAAAAGCTACACTTGGAGGAAAGCTTCTAAAACAACTTTGCATGTAACCCCTGGCTGCTAAAAATAGCTCCCTGAATCATGGGATGCCTTTTTGCATGTTACCTTTTGCTATTCCAGGAAGAGAAATTCATGCATGCATGCAAGTCAAGTTCGCTTGGTCCCGGGTGGAACTGGTCAACTGGACTACTCATGCATGCAGCTGCTCAACTACTTAAGGAAAATGCACATTTCTGGCTGGGAGCTAGGCTGACTGCCCAGGAGGTGAAAGCAAAGCAAGTAAGAAAAAAAGCAGGAAAAAAAACAAGAAAAAAAAGCGAATAAGCAAATAAGCATGCAAGCAAACTGACTGAAAGCAAACATTACTCCTACTCCTACACTAATGGTGCATTGACCTAATCACGTGAAGTGATATTTCCAATGCAGCCACCGGTGCATTGGTTGACCATTGCTGGTGAAGGCTTAGTCTGCGAGCAACCCAGTTGCATGAACCAACAAGCAAGAAAGATTTAACAATGAAGACAACCACACTTCGTGTTTGACAGTGCCCACAAGACATAAGTGAGTGCAAGTGCATGACGAGCAGTCTGTGGACTTATCATGGTGTTGTGTCACATTGCATGCAACTTTGAAGCACAACCACACTCTTGACTAAGACATGTAAATAAGTGAAAGAAACAAAGATAACTTGTGTCGTACACATGTGCTTGTAATGGAAGATTCGTCCAATGCATGAGCGATGGGATCATGCAGTTCGAGTGGAGGAAGTGTGATATGTGTGTGAGATGGATCTTAAATGCATACAAATGAGTGATGAGGAGCCTTAGGTGATTTAATAGTTTCATGATTGGAAGTGAGACTAATCGCAAGATTGAAAGGACCTGACATAACCATCAGCTCGGGCTGAAATGCCTCGACAGTCTTGGGTGTTTCAATTTCATCATCAGGTAGATCATCATAAACCAATGGCTTCGAAAGATCAATTGTGATAGAGTCATGATCGTGATCAAATATGGAAACAAATGGATCACGACTACTATGATCAGAAAAATCAATGATTTCATTGGCATTCTCATGATTAGATGAATCGAACAGAGGGATAGATGAAAAGCGAACAAACTCATCCTCTGGGTTTCCGAAAAAGACAGATGAAATATCTAGTGTATTTTCAACAAATAACTTATCCTCTCCATAGTTGAATGATGGACCAACATCCGGTGAGTCTTGTGAGTGATCAAGAATGGGTGCATCTGTGGATGAAGACACACATGCGAAATCATGGATGGAAGGTTCATCAAAGATGTTAGGAAAGAATAGAGGGGTCTCAAATGGAAGGGAGTCCTCCTTCGCCGAGTGTTGATGCTCAAGCTCCCACTCATACACTTCATGAATGACAATGCATGTTATTTGTGCAACACCAACTCCTTCAATGGGTTGTTCCTCATTCACAACAAGTGAAAAGTCTGGAATGGATGAACACAAGATACTATCATCTGGAGGAACACCCAAGTGTGAAGACAGAGGTCATAGAACATAATGCATATGAGAACTCAAAGGATTCACAACCAAATTTTCACGAAAATTAAGTGAAGTGATGTTGGGAGAATGTGAAAGATGAACAAGGGTGTGGTTATGATATTCAACATCACTAGGCAGTGGTTGAGCTGTTAAATGAGAGGAAGGCGGATAACCAATTGAGACAATGACTGCATGCACATAAGATTACACAACTCCATCAGTGAAGAATGTTGAATGAGGCTTGATCTCAAGCTTCTTCTTGGGATGGGCATATTTCTTAAGGAAATACTCGAACTGGTCCCAAAGATAGGAAAATTTCATCTGGCTCCTCAGAGCTTGAAACTGCAAGTCACGAAAGAGCTGCTAAAAATCAATAACTAATTCATGCAGAGACTTCCATTCCTGTAATAGTTTTTGGTCAATATTGTATAGATGAAAATGATGGAAAGTGTCTTCAATAAGATCATATAAGTGCTCATGTGAGTGCACGTTGTTAGCCGATAGGCTGAGCATCCATCTACATGGAGATTCACGAAGTGTGTGTGCAAGCAGCAAGCTGGCATGTTCATCAGAACACCCATCTTCCTCATGAAGCATGGAAAGAAAGGCATGTAAGTACTCAGGCTAGGCCACCTCACCTTCACCATCATGTGTAAGTGTAAATGATATCAAAAAAATCCTCCTTGATGGAGACATCTTCATGATTCAAAAAACATCATAGAGGGAGAAGAGTGGAAGAATCCATGAAAGGTATGCAAAGGTTCAAAACTAGATGAGAGGAGACATCTTGTCATCTGTCCCTCCCTCTAGTGCTAGAAAAAATGAGGGTGCTAGATCTGCTAACATTTCAAGGGGATCTCCCTGGTAAGAAGTCCCAATTAGACCTCAGTCTATTCGGTGTAGGAGTCCCAACAGTGGGTCGTAAGTTAATTCCTTGACCACGATGTCACACAGAGGCAAGTATGATAACTCTGTTAGTAGCAATAGTGTCACCACTACAGTGAGTCAGGGAAGGCGTATGGAGGTTCTAACACATGGGGGTTGAGATGAGTGTGCCCCTTGGCAACTTGTAATGGTACTCAGTTGGGAAGGGAACACACGAGTGAAGATGCATCACAAGCTGGAAAGCTGGTCAGCCAGAATTCCAAAGTGATGGTTAAATCAACAACACATCTACAACAAGATTCATATAATTGCATACAAATCAGTTCATACACAACTACGTAAGTTAAACAACATACATTGCTAAGCAACCAGAACATTCCAACTACAATAATAACATATGCATGAAAATGTGTTGGACCTTATTATATAAAGAAGTGTAAGTCCCAATCATACAATACATCCATGTAAACCTACTAGCCCCAAGAGTGGAACGTTATAGCCACATCTACCTGCTCCTCTAAAGAGATGAACTAGCTCTGTGAAGTGGAGAATCCAAGGCGTGTTACAATACTATCCAAGCTTTCTCCAAGATAACCTTATCAAAAGCTTGGCTGACCAAAAGCCTATACAATGAGTTATGAGGGACTATTTATAGCAAACAGTGGGGTGGCCCTTGACATTTCCCTTTGCAACTATTCAACTACCCTCATGACTCTTCACTTACTCTATGAATATTACATCCACTATTGACACTTGACTTACACTTGACATGACTCAACATTACAATGCACATGTACCCATGTGAACACAATGGCTTGAGAAAGCCAAACTAGACATCACCCTAACTTAGACAACTATAGAAGTCCAACTGTTCAACATCCTCATGCTAATCAATAGTAACATATTGATGCCAAGCTTCGTCGTCTCTGATAGTGTCTCTGTGTTCCACAGTGACATTCATTTGAAACCTCACCTTCGCCTCCATAACATCCAAGTACACTGCTCAGGCTCCTCTGTCCAACTTGTCTCAAAACATGCACATCATTATCTTCAATGTGGCTAGACCAACAACATATGTGTGCATGATGTCTGCATTGATAGGAAAGTCTGGGCTGGTGGTGATGTGCATCAACTCGTTGAAGTACAAATCAAGCTCTAGTGGGACTTGCTTCTTTGTCTTCGCCTAGTTGAGAGTCCCGATTGATGGGATTGCATGTGTGCACACCACAACATCCATACTTTTGAATACTCATGCATTGGAGGCCTATATGCTAGTGATGAACTGTGGGAGCTCTTCATGATTCTGGATTGCACTCCATATAGGTGCCTTCAGCTCGCTCGCATTGACCCTCATCATCTTAGGCAAGTGAATTGGGGCTCCCTTGTACTTCATCATCCATGTTTGCATGTCATCAACAACAACATGCACGTTCGTCAAGATGTGTGCTCTTCTAGCACATCGCTATTGCCATCCATTGAGATGGACAACTACCTTGTGCATGGTACCAATCTTGGAGTACAATTCTCACATAATTGTGTCTAGGGACAATACTTCATCTAGTATTGCCTTCTTCAGTTCAGCTCGGGCGAACATTGTCACCAAGTCTCCTCCTCACTTGGTTGTTTGTAGTTCCTCTACCATTCGCTCATTCTCATCTATTAGGAAGCGAACACTTGAGCTAGTGGCTTCGGCATACACTCTAGTTGCATCGGCCAAGGCAGCTAGATGTTTGCGCACACCAGTCACAATCATTCATTCTTCAACCTTCACAAGACATGTTTGATCCTCCAAAGTTGACACTCTATGAGACTGCACAACTCTATGTTGGGATTCATCAAATGAGATGTTGTGCATCTCTTCTTCCTGCTAATCACCAAGGAACTCAGTGCCTCCTTTGTCATCTAAGACTTTCTCATCATATGGATGCATTGAAGCGGGTGAGTTGACCTCTTTGTGGTGAGGCATGAGGTTAATGTCCTATTCCAACTCTTGTTGCTCCATGTCTGCATCCAACTATTGAAATGCGTGTTCTATCTCATGAGAAAATCCTTGCCACTATGATGGTTCACCCTATTCACCTGATGCTAGTTGTTCAAATGAATCAACTACTTGTATGGACGTTGCTTTGTCTGTTTTCACATGTTGTGCACCCTATTGTATATGTTGTTGTTGCACTTTCTTATCCTATTTACATAGCTCTTGTTCCTTTCAGAGTTGCTCCCTCAGCTCATGCAACTCCCTCTCTACTTCTTCCATTCTCTTCTTGTCCTTCTGCCTTTGCATGATTTCCTTGTCGCACTACTACCTGTTTTCCTCTATAGCCATAGCTGCTTTCTCTACAAGTGGATCTGCTCGAAACATGCAACTTTTCTCCTCCTCCATGTGATCGAAAATCTTCCTCTTCCCTTTGTCGTGCAATGGTATGCTTGGCTCTACTGCCACTATTGCCACTGCTGCTACTCCTGGTGCTCTCCGTGATGTTTCTTCGCTAAACTCCATAGTCAATCTGCCCCATTCATTGGGTCTAGAGAAACTATATCAATATCTCCATGTGTCCTCCTCATCCCAATCAAATTCCCCATAGATCTAGTTGAACTGAACTCTCGTGCAGTCATCCTTCACAATGCAATGTGGGTCATATGAATTGTAGCTTCAAACGTCGAATGGATACATCTTCATGAGTTTTGCTTTGAGATCTGCTTGCTTGATACTCTGGATCTCGTATAACCCAATATACAATGGAAGAGCGGGCCAAGGTGCCTTATTCTTTTGTTATAGTCTAGCTTTCAATCCTGCCGAGATGTGATAGACTACTTCCTACATGACAAGTACGTCCAAGGAAAACTTTGCAGAACATGTGGAGGCTTCTCCATGATTATCATTCCAATGAAAGTGTTGGACGATGATGCATACCAATCTGCAATGCCTATCAATGCCTCCATTTCTTCCTTTGACATGCAGGCTAGATCCTGTTTGAATATCATCTTGTACAAAGGGGTGAAAAAATAATCAGATAGCCATGTGATTACTCCTTTGAAGCTTCATTCGGACAAAAACTTGAAATATGTGTTAACGGCAGTCTCCACTCGTGACCATGCCCACTCTAAGCTCGAGAACTCCTGTCGGGCATAAATTGCATCAAGGATGTAGGCAGACATGTAAATATCTTCATGTATACCTTCGGCTGACTGTCGAGCCTTTGTCACTTGTCCCTTCAGCTGATGAGCCAGTATACTGAAGTAGTTACATGGTTTTCCTTCTCTAGCCAATTGGTCCAGTGCAACCACCCAACTCTGTGGGAAGGTTTCCGTGCTTGCTTGGCCAAACAGTCGAATCCTTTACCTAATTCTTCATAATGTCTCTAGAATTAGCACTGTTTTTGGGTAAGCTAAAAGGAGTATCCATTATAGTCATGGGCTTCGACATCTGATACATCTCATCGTAATCTCGTTCCCAGAAGGTCGCAAGATTCATCGCACTAACACTACTCAAGGTCATTGTCTCGGGATTAGTGTGAGAGATGATCTAGTGTATCATGTTTGCACATGGGAACACCAGATATCTACATGCAATTTGGTATAAGACAAAATTTTGAATGTTTACGTGGACCTGGTGGTCTTTGAGGTGTTCCCCAAAGTGCATGAAAATATTTGATTGACCTCTTGCCACTTTAGTTTGATGTCCTTGTCTAGATACAAATTTTTATCTTCGTAGATTGGTAGACTAGAGGATACTTGCTCAACTACTGCTCCAGCTGCATTTCCATCAGTGTCCTGAGATCCTGTTCTCTTGGAAGCCATTGAGAAAGAGGAACACCTGAAATATATGGAGATAAGCAACATGCATGGCAAGAAATCTTTTAGTGAAAACAAATAATCTTTGGGGAATGACACAACACATACCTAGGAAACCGACGGGTAATATTGCACAATTTCTTATAGGAGGCTAGGTTACTGGCTTCCAAAACTACGCAAAAGGAAATTTGGGATATCTGGGAGGTAGGATTGGCTGCTAGATCTGCACAATGTGCAATTGAGACTGGTTGTTAGCTACTAGGATTGTGCAATGTGCAATTCCTATTGGGAGTGACTATAGGCTCAGGGACTACATTGTGCAATTTCTTGGGCCAGCAGTCACTGCCCCTCAGAAATGCACAAAACATTCTTGGAGGATAGTGCTAGGAAGTAATGCACATTTCTAGAGAGGAAGGCAAAGCCTTACTTCCCCAGATTGCGCAAAGAAGTCTCAGTGAAGGAAAAGTGTAGGCCGAGGTTGGCCCGACTCGCCAACGGGCAACTAAAAGCATATCAGATAGTGAATGCATGGTAACACTAAGTTAAAGTAGAAGTGATTAAAAATGCATGCAAAACATGAATGAAATATTCAACAAACAGATCAACATGCATGTGGGTGAAGTGATTTGCTGGTTCGGCGAACATTCGTGCAAAATTGTTTAATGCATGCAACAATAGTGAGATAGCAACGAAAATTGAAACAAAGCTAGGACAAGATAGTATACATGTAAACAACACCAATCATTCAAAGAAATCAAGCAAACAACACGCCCACAAGTGAATACACAAAAGCGACATAAATGCTAAAAAACAGAAGCTGAGGCCACTTACCCATGAATAACTGAGTCGGATGTGTCTAAGAGTCTTGGATGTGTTGTGTGATCTCAGAGATCAAAGATCAATCTGAGATAATGAACTCAGATGCATCGAATAAATAATTTAGGGCTTATGACACGCATACCACAAATCTAGGAAAAAGCGACACTTGGAGGGAAGTTTCTAAAACAACTTTCACGTAAACCTTGGCTACCAAAAATAGCTCCCTCAATCATGGTACACCATTTGCATGTTTCCCTTTGCTATTCTGGGAAGAGAAAGTCATGCATGCATGCAAGTCAAGTTCCCTTGGTCTCAGGTGGAACTGGTCAACCAGACTGCTCATACCTGCAGCTGCTCAACTACTTGATAAAAATGCACTTTTCTGGTTGGGAGCTGGATTGATTGCCCAGGAGGTTTGCACAATTTCTAGGCAGAGTAGCTGACTGCTACTCAAATTTGTGCAATTTCTAGGCTGAGCAACCCTGCTGGGAAAATTTGCACAATTTTTTCTAGGAGTGTTAGCTAGCAGAATTGCGTAATTCTGGAGCCCAGCAGGCTACCAGAAAGATTTGCGCAATTTATGGAGGGAAGGCAGGTTTCCCTCTAGAAATGCGCAATTTTCTTGAGGAAGATTCTTATCCTACAACTGGACCAAGTTCGGGTGAACAGCCTGTGAGGGGAATGCATCAAGCTACACTTGATAGGCTACCTTTGTGCATGAAAAACATTGAAGCTTATGTACTTGACGAAGCAAGACAAGGTGTTGTGAAAGGTTGGTATGGAGGCTCCAAAATGGGCTAGGAAAAATTTTGGAGTGTGGTTTTAGCCTCTACAATAGAAAGGTAATTTTGTAGACTCAAAAGTATTTTGGTTAGGCATTTCAAATACTTTTTGTTTCCACTCAAGACTTGGTTTATCTTACCACCAAAACATTGTCCTTTATTTCAATCTTGGTGCTAAGCATGTGCATTTCCACATCTTTTCTTCCTTGTATATGGTGCCATAAGAATCAACCTTATTAGTCCTTGCCTTTAGCAGGACTATAGCAATTGGTAGATTATTGACACCCCTTTAATTGATTTGTTGACCAATTTATTTTTCGCTTTATCACCTTTTAACAAAAGTTTTGTAATGGAAATTTTCATTCATTGAAATTTTAACGAAAGTTTTCGAATCGACCTCTTATTGCAGGCTTCACATATCCAAATATAGGAATGTTGTGACAAGTTATAATTTATCCAATGTCTGGGTTAAAGTTTTAACGAGTATGTTTCCACTGTGCTTTTCACCATATCCAAAGTCCCTAAATGTAGGGAATTTCTTCTTTGCCTATTTTGTTGTATCCAAAGTAACTTTGATTTATATTTTCTCTTCCCACATGCTGCCACTACCATCCACTACCATTTTCTTGTATGCCACATGCTTCCACTACCATTTTCTTGGATGCCACTTATTCTTATTGCCCTGCATTCTGTCCCAACTCTTTGATGCCACATGGTCTCATTGTCATCTGTCAGTTTTCCTCTGTGAGTTATCTAATAGATCCAAAACAGTAAGTTGTGGCAAAATGCGGTCGGTTCTATTCGCTTTAGAACCAATAAAGACAAGAGCCAAGCCGAGCCAGTTACATAGGTGACCACAACAGTTTATGTTGGTTGGGCTAGATTCTAATGCACTACGAATTTCTCTACTTAATATCTATATGGAGGTAGAGTTCCAAAAACTTATTTAAACATCAATTTAGTAATTGTAGCAATAAGTAACCTGTCAATAAATCGCTAAGAAAAAATGACTAGTTGCCAGGTCTTAGAAGCATAGAAAAAAGGTAGAAGACACAAGATGGATTCATCCAAAGAGACATCTAAGGAAATGTAGAAATATAAGAGGGTAAGAAGCTCTAGTGAATAAGATTCAGTCCTATGTTGCAATTGGGGGCATAAAAAGGTTAGATCCTATCCTTTTATTTGCATCTTTAGAGAGTAATTTTGGATGGGCAATCATTATAGGAAAGGCAGAGGAAGACGAATATGACATAAATATATAGCCATGATTACTATAATTTTGACAGCCATCATCTAAGATCTATGTACAAAAGTAAATCATAGACTCTATAAATTTCAAGCCGCTAAGAATTTTTTAAAGTGTTAAGAAGAGAATATTCCCTGCACCTTTTATTTTATCAGCTATAAGACGCTGGTGAAGTCAATCCTCCAGGATAATTTTCTTGAGAAGCACTTTGCATTTCGAGTTAGTGGGTAGAGCCTTTATTGATTATGAAATTCTCAAGTGCATGCACCCATCTTGTGTGAAAGCCCAAAATCACAATATCACAAACACCCAATAACAACAGGAAGAATAAATACCCAACAAGAGGAGGAATATTTCCATGCATCATTAATTAGATAATGATGATTTCATACAAAAGGTACACAAATTTTGCAAGAAAATAAGAAAATCCTCTCCCTCTGCCTCAACATTAGTGTCGTGCTACACAGCCCTACCTCTCTCACAAAAATATTTCAATATTGTCATCAAAGATCTTCTACCTTCCTCCACCTGGATTGTATCACTAAATGACATGATATCTATGGGTCAGTTATTCTTATTGAAATAGAATTAGCAACATATCATAGGAATAAATGTAGCTCATAGATTTATTTACTACCACTCTTATGCTTTATTTAAATACACTTAGCATCTAAGTTTGGTTGTATAGGAAATTATGAGTTCATTGATGTGGTTATCAAGGGAACGAAATTCAGAAATGTATGTTCTTTCTTGGATGTCAATTTCATGGAATAATTAGAGATCGCCCGACCTATTGACGAATACAATGCCTCGCTTCAACAACTTCCTACTTCGTGGGATCATGAAGGTTATGTGCAACGGAGCTAGAAAATCATTGAGGTGTAGAGGAATGTGCATTCCACCATGGAGGAAGTTTCGTTACACGTAGTTCAATTGGGTGGATCCTTATAAGGCAACAACCAACCTAACTTCTTTGAAGGTTCAGAAGGGTACCTACAATCAATACTTCATTTTCCACTGTGAGGAGTTACGCTTAAGGTGATAGGGTGAGATGATCTGCCTAATAGAGAAAGGCAACAATGTCGCTAACAAAAATATGATGTCCAAATTGAAATATACACAATAATGTATTTCCCAACCAAAATCTCCTCAATGTTTGTTAAGTGGATGGGAGAAACAAAGACTCATAAGAAATATCTCAAGGTCTCTTATTCTATGGAGCCATCTTACTAGGTATCTCGAGTCTCCATTCAAGTCGCTTTAAATTTGAATTCTAGTGCTTTTTTTATATTTGAGTTTTCATGCTTTTTCTTTTCGACACATCTCACAATATTGACAAGTGAATGTAGAAGGTGAATGATAAAACCCATTACACACATCCTCATCTAGCTTTAAACATAGGTAGTTGTGATCCTTACTTAAAACCATAAACAATGGAACCATGCTCTCATTGTCATAACCATCATTAAATTTTAACAAGTGTCAATCCTGACTATGCCCTGGATGGTTAAATTTTAACAAGTGCCAATCTTGACTATGCCCTGGATGGTTAAATTTTAACAAGTGCCAATCCTGACTATGCCCTGTTGTTCACCTAAGTTTAACAACTACCATTTCATGGTATCAATCGATGACTCTTGTAATGAAGGTTTTGTGAAGTAGTTTTTTTATGAATATTATCTTTGTTTTCCAACTATACAGATCCTTTGTAGGTGCGAAGGAGGCATCAAGCTTGAGGAGAATTCAATTTCTCTTACCCTCGAGGAACTTGATCCACGTCATCTAGGTTTCAATTTTGTAATTGTATCTAAAATAAAATAAAGCAGTTTCAAATTTTGTAATTGTATCTAAAAGAAAATAAAGAAATCATATTATATATCAGTTAACCATAAACACAAGATACTGGGCTTCTCTCATCTCTGTTAAGTGGAAAATTTTCTCTAATCTACTGGCATGTTGTTCATCTTGAAGTATTGAACATTAGGCAAATAGAGAAATCAATGCCATCACATGCATGCTTAACCACTTTGAATCCCTTGTTTAGAATTTTCTTCAGGCCTTCAGCTTGCTCCTTAACTTGTTTCTCAATATCACCCATCTCTGTAATGAGAAATTTCAAAGAACCCACCCGAGTTTGTGACAAGAATCTAAATAGATAACCCAATACCACAATCCTGAATTCTTAGAAGCCCAATTGCTTAAATACGAGATTTATTAGCTTTGGACAACATAGTGCCTAATTGTTACCTACCCTCCCAGCTAATTTAGACCAAAGAACACATAACCCAGTCTTACCAGGTGGCTGAGAGTTGGCACTGCGTGAAATTTCTTAGGACCCTGAATGCAAAATATAATGTAATACATGATTCAATGGGGCTTTGTGAAATCCCCAAGGCTAAGGCTTTCTATCCTTTGAGTTCAAAACATGGTGGTGTAAAAGTAAAAAAAAAAAAAATCCCATACTGTAGCATATACCCTTAATAAATTGTGCATTCATGGCTACCCTAGATTATTATGATGAAAGAACTTTACCAATATCACACATCACCATGCATGCAAACCCATATGCTACATTTTCTCATTATTTGCAATGATCATATTAATTAAATGTCATGCTAATGGCGATAAGAGTAGAACTAGATAATTTTGTATTCTTCTGGTCATATCAATCAAATACTATACTAAGCCTCCTTTACTGACTTTTCAATTGTACTGAAATATGAAATTTATGAAATTTTCATTCAAGGTTTTTAAGTGGGAGATTTTTAACTTATTTACAACTTGGTGTGAAATAATAGTGACAATTGATTTTGATATCCTCTTTCCATTGGTAACATCTAAACAATTTTGGTATTCTTGGAAGTTGGATTTTAACATTCATACTAGTTAATATCCATTGTATATGACCAACCATTTCCTACTAAATAAATTGTATTGCTCTTGAGATTTCTTAATTTGTTTACATTATGATTTTGGTCCAATCTTTTGCTAGCTAAAAAATTCTCTTAATAATTTACACTCTTTGTTTGCATTGGTGTTTACTTCCTTAGCCATTATTTGAACTAGACCATTCCATGCACAAGAATATGGTTTATTTCTTGGATTGGCATATGCATTAGGTTATCAAGTTCAGCTTTACCAGGCCATAGTCTGGTTCATAGATAATAGGCCATGTGTTCCTTCTTTCAAAGGTCCACCTCACTCGGTTTTGAATCCATTCAGCAATCCAACTCAACCAAAACATGACAACCCCATCACACCATGGTTATCCAGAAATGGAAATGCAAGACTGAAGAAAATTGTCACACCTGGGAAAACTCATGTCAATGACAGCAAGAGAACCAAGAACACACATGCATAACCATGCATTCCAGAACTAGCAAGGAAATCATATATGCAACTCGATAATTTTAAATAATTTCATTGTATCTTCTTGATCCTACTCTTCCTTGCTTGATCTTTTCTTCCTCTTTCCTTCTTTGCTTTTCTTGATCCAAAGTTGAAGTGCTCCAAAAAAATCTAAGTGTCCAAGTGTGGGAGAGAGAGAGAGAGAGAATAGAGAGAGATGTCCACCATAGAACTGTCAAAAGCTACCAACTGGTCCTCATAAGACTTTTTATTAACGAGGCCTATATTTTCTTCATTTTCCATTATTTTCCTTCATTTTCCTCATCACATGCAACCTATGACCTTTCAACTTCCTTTTCCCCTAATTTCCATAAATAAAATGCCAAATAATGCCTCTTGCCTTCTCAAATTCCTTTTCCATTGTCTTTGCCAATTTCCTTAGCTTTAATAAACCAAATGGACACCCACTAGAATGTTTTTCCCAACATTCATCTTGGAGTAAGTGTACCATGACTTTGGTCTTATATTTTTTACATGAATTTTTAACTAGGGTTGTTATAGAACCCTCCCCCTTGGGGGAACGCCATCCCTAATGTTCAATGACACCCATAAACTAGCAAACCATTGAAAACAAAACATACTACTTATGGATATTTATAAAACAACTCGTTGTAGTATTTACAATGAATAACCTACTAAAAGCATGATAATCATAGTGTTTACTAGAGCTTTATAGCACATATCATTACAATATTTACAATAACAACCACATATACATTCATTCACATTTGGTTCAACCAACCAATAACCATATTGTTCACGAAGCTTTATAAATCCAGGTCGATGCAGTATCTACAATAATATACACATATGCACATTTTCTCAACCAACAAATAAAAGGATATGATGCCTGCATCTGCAACAAGGGAATCTAGAGGCTCATACCTCCACCCTCAAAAGTAATACAGGGACTCACCTCCTTCCTAGGAAGTCCAGAATCCACTGCCAAATTCAAACCTACATCCAATGTCCAATGCTACAATCCTACACCACTTGTGCTCTTAGTGAATAGTTACCACATCATTTTTCCAGGGAACACTACTAATGGACATATGCTTCCATCTGGAAATTCTAATGACCAAAAAAATTCCATCCCCAGACTTCCCTTCTCTAATATACAATCCCTAGGGAAATCTGGTCACTGCCTTCCATGTAGTCACACAACTTCCAAGTTTTCTGGGTACCCCCTTCTCTACTACACTGTCTCTCTGGTGACCCCTCCCTTGGCAAGGTTTCCTCTCATCGGAAGGTACAAAAACCAAGGAATATCCCTACCTCACAACCATGATACCAGTCATAGCATGCTCATGGTAATCAATGGAAATTCTTTGGTACCAGTGTCCCAAAATGGCCTTGTGCCTGAAGTGCTTTACCAACATATTGCTCCATGTTCCAAGTCCTTTTGTTGTTGTTGCTAATTCTTGTTGTCATTTTCAACCATCCCAAACCAGACATCACATGTTTTCCTGTACCAAGCACATAATTTCTATTCGATTAAGAAAAATTGAAATAACTTCAAATCATACCTCATTGGTAGCTCATCAATAAGGTACACATGCAACTCTATTTACTTCCTATCACAACAAGTCAAAGTAGCTATTTGATCAAATCATTGAGAATAAACATATCGCATCCAATTATCTCAAAATGAAACCATCATAAATCAAAATAATGAATCGCATGAAATCATCATAAACCATAATCATAAATCACATGTAACCATCATAAGTCAAAATCATATATCACATGCATAATAAAAATGAAATAAAATACTGATACTTATCCTTTAATTGGTCCATTGTCCTTTTGTACATACACCGAATTGGTTGCCACACCTGACAAGCACCTAGTGTCTTTTCTTCTCTTCAATCACGTACACATACACATAGTGTACATCACAAGATGTACATCCACACCCAACACACAACTCAACACGTACACCTACACAAAGTGTACGACACCACACATTACATACACCTACACTTGCTATACAACACAACACATACATCTATACCCAATGTACAATAACACATAATACATGTACCTACACTTGGCATACAACACAACGCAATACATCTATACTTGATGTACAACACCACACAATACATGTAACTACACCTGGCATATAACACAACACAATACATGTACTACACAAAGTATAACACAACGAGTATACATGTCATGATACCACAACTGCACAATGCACATACATAGTACTGCATGCCCACAACACATCATGTATGGAATGCACAAAATACCACATGTACACTAGTACCATATGTACGACATGTACACAGTACCACCTGTACACAAAATCACATGTACACGACACCACCTGCAAAACATATACACAATGCCACATGTACATTGCACCACTTGTACAACATGTCCACAATACCACATGTACACAAAATCACATGAACAACATCTATAGAACACCACGTGTACACATTGCCACATGTACACAACACCACCTGAACACAACACCACATGTACAACATGTACACAACAATACATGCACACAACATCACATGTACAATCATGCACACAACACCATATGTACATAGCACCACATGTACAACATGCAAACAACACCATATGTACATATAACTACATATACAACATTACATAGCACCATATGTACACAACAATGCATATCCATCAAGCGCACAATACAATATGTACACAACACCGCATATCTAACATGTACATAGCACCATCTATACTCAACACTTCATATGCAATATGCACAAAAAACCATAAATGCAATAGGCACACAATACCATAGGTACAAATCACTTAATATACACTATGCACAATATATACACAACAATAGCACTACACATCCAAAACTACACCGTCTCTACCAAGCAACCTTGCTTCCAGTGCCTTTCCTCCATCTTTGCTTATCCTATCATGTCACAGATCATGTTACTTTCATTCCATGGATGTATCTCTTAGCATTACATGTCCATAACGTAAACATAAACATGGTATAAACAAAATATCAACTCATATCCACATGACACCGACCTCGTAAATTTGTCGAGGCTACTCTTCCCACTTGATTCCTTATATCCAGGAACATCTTCATGTTATTCACCGACATAAGAAATCATTCCTCCACAAGAATGATCCCTGACATCTCTATCAGACAATGACATACATACATACATATATGCATATAAACATTAGCACAAAACGATCACAATTCTTGACGACCGTGTCAAGCAATTACTCACATACATATATATACATATTTAAACATCAACGTAATCATGATCACAACATAATTACCCGATATCATAAGGCCAAGGTTAAGAGAACTCCATTTATCCTTACACCCATGCACATCATTAAGAACAACCATTCCCAACATAGCTAAGGCATGTGATACCTCAAGTCCATTTACTTTACCTTTCTTGTTACTATTCTCATGATTGTCCAGTCATTGTCCATTTATCTCAATGGACCTAACCAATCCAACCAAATTTCATACTATTTCCTTCAACTACCCTTATACATGCACCGAGTTTCACCCGAGCCTTACATCACCTGTTGGGTTTCATTAAACTCTTTCTAAGCTCCATTGGCTTCCTACTTCCCAAAAAATTCCAAAGACCCTCAAAACATAAAAGGCGAGAACAAGGAAAACCAACATGAAGAAAACCATGAAAAACCAATAACAACATGACACCATAAACAAAGTGGTAAGGCCTCACACCAGATGCAATCAAAACCCATAAATTAAGCTCAAAAAAATCACAAAATACCAAAGGAAAAAACTTAGAAACAAACACCATGAATCAATCCCATGGGTTTCTAATGCCTCCAAGGGAAATTCAACTTGAGCCTTCTTCAAGATTTCATGGCAGTCTACTTTTCCATACAATCCCCTACATCATACTACCATAAACACACAATTGTCAATGCATAAGTAAACATAACAATATACTTAATACTAGTTATCTTACCTTGTTGTTCCAAGCACGTTGCCACTTTGTACATCTGCACATATCATTCCTCAAGGGATTCCAATTCTCTCAACAAATCCAACTGTAACTGGAAGCTAACTAATATATTTTTCAAATACATGTTTAGAAATATAACATATATCCACATAATGCTAGAAAAACTCTAGGTTAAGATGAATTCCTATATTCAAAGCATTCATTCGTTTGGAATTGCGGTTTCCAAACATAGCCAAAGGAATCCTCACCCAATGCCTTTCTTTTACCATTTTACCTTGCTACAATCAAGTCTTACTATGTACTATCACATCACCCCACTATTAGCTATATAAACAATTCAACTATTACCTTTTCATGCTAATACTAAGCATGTCTCCCTACAACTATTTACACATGTCAGCCACATGTCCCAAGGATCAAAATATCATGTCTGTTAATTGAAATCAACCTTTACGAATACTAACAACCATGTCATAATCAACTAATAGTCAAAATCATAATAGTACAACTAGCACACACTTACACTCAAGTACATATCAACTATCTTAGAACATAATACGTTAGTACAACCACCTTAAAACAACACCATTCATTCATGCAATATTACAGACACATACTCATATCATACAATTAATCAAACATTCAAACAATAGGTAGACAACATAATAGGCACCAAACACTCAAACACAAATTAGATGACATAATCAAACATTCAAGCACCAAGTACACAACATAAGCAACTCATACCTTAATGTATCTCAGGGGAGACTATCCTGTTCACATAATCAATCTATATTAGCATGATATAACTCCACAACATATAAAATAAACCATAACTAAGGTCATGATATCCATAACAGTAACAAGCTAGCATGCTAACATCATAAACTCATAAAAAATTGTCATTCATGCATAACAATCACATATACATAGTCAGTTTAGATTAGTACAACACACTATCATAATTAGGTCGACTAATACCTAAATGTCATAACTCTAACCATCTACATAGGTCATTCCAAATGTGCACGATATATATAACATCAATTTCTTAAATGCAATAAACATAATCATCATGTATATACTCGCAATATATATAACAATAAGTTGCTACCACTCACAATTATCCAACACATGTGCATATGATCATACTGAACAACTAACATCTGGCATGCATGTAACCACAACAATAATATAACGACAAGAATGTACATAACCCTAATGATTATAACAACCATTAATCAACATACCAACATATCCACCATACAAACATGTATGATGATCTGCTCTTAACTTGATGTTCAGTGTTACAACCTCACTCTAATAATTTTCATATCCTACTCTATCTTAGCCAACACATTAGCATCATAACAACCAACAACATCATGTTGACACAAACTAAATACAATGACCTCACAATGCATGTATGACCTACTATACATGCATAACTATAACCATGACAATGCATGCATAACAACATATAGACACTTAAATGCATAACAAATGAATATACAAATGGCATTCATTCATGATAAACATATCCCAACAACAACAACATCAAATCCTACATGGCGACACAACTACAACAATGACCACTAGCATGCATACACAACAAGAACATATACCACAAGCATAAACAACACATATGAAACTAACATGTATGAATGACAAGCAAATTCTGCCTAACTAGTCCAAGTGTTGAACCATGCTCTGATACCACTTTATAACACCCTCCTCCCACATTTACCCTAGCTAACCAGTGCACTGGGCTAAACATGCGATGAAGAGTTACTATGATATTATTCAACTCCCTAAGTGAAGTTAAGGAAGTGGAACCAATGAACCAACACTTTATAGACCTCCCTCAGGTGCTATAGGACCCCTAGGAGCTAATCTACCACTCCACATGCACAACCCCTGAGTTAACCTATCCTTTCAATGAATTAAACCCTTAGTCGCTCACATGATAAGGACTTCGTGTGACTAGAACCCTCCATTGGATCCCATAATGCTTGCAAGGGAGAACCTGCAATCTTTTTCAGTCAGTTTTGTGTTAGAGACTACGAGATTTAAGCCACTTTTTTAGGGCTAGCATGCATACCACTACCCAAAACTTGATCATACATTCCAAGAAAATAAATGACACCAAGATAAATCCTCTAACGTAAAACTTGATCAATGACTTGACCTAACCAAGCCTAACCGTGACATACATTTCATCGAACATATCATGAACGCCTAATCTACAGGTCATAATAACAAATCTAAGCAAAGGGTTCTCATACTTATATGAGATTCATAAAGAAGCATTCACGGCTTATCACATTAGTTGCATTATCATGTATTAGTTCTTATATTCATATTTCATTCATTTACACATCACAACATTATGAGATCCATATATGATCATTGTCATAAAACATACTCATAACCAACACATAAATAATAGAAATAATAAGGATACAACAACCATAGAATCTACATATAAACCAGTAACTTTACACATGAAATACTGAGAATAAGGAACTCTTATTAATGAATGAAAAAGCTAACCGAGTTTGGGACTTCCACAAACCACCCAACCATAGATTGATTGAACCAAAATTTTCTTTCAGCCAATCACACCCATGCCATATTCGAAGCATGAATGTGGGACTCATAACAAACAAAAAAACCAAATAAGGATTGATGCCACCAAATTTATCCTAGTCTCTAGTCTTTACTGCAATCCATAGTCCAATTTAGGGATCACTATGCCATAATTGAGACACCACCCTCCAGGTTTGATCATATATCCTACCATTTATTGACAAATAATTTCTAGCTTGGTCAAGGACACTCATCTCTAGGATTTACCATATATCCTGCCATTCGTCGGTTGAGGATTCCTAGACCCACCGAAGAAACAAAAAATTCATCTTTACCATAGCCCACTATCCAGTTCAGGGGTTACTAGGCCAATGCATTACCGCAATACACAGTCTGGTTTAGGGATTACTAGGCCATGTGTTCTTTCTTTCAGAGGTCCACCTCACTCAGTTTCAATTCCATCTGGCAATATAACTCATGAAAAACATGAGAACCCCATCACACCATGGCTATTCAGAAATGGAAAGGTAAGGTAGAAGAACATTGTCATACGTGGCAAAGCCCATTCCAATGAGAGCAAGAGAACCAAGAACACACATTCATAACCATGCATGCCAAAACTATCAAGGAAATCATAAATGCAGCTCGATACCTACAAATAATCTAGCTATAGCCGCTTGATCTTTTCTTCCTCTATCCTTCTCTTCTTTTCTTGATCCAAAGTCGAAGTGCTCCAAGAAAACTGTAAGTGTCCAAGAGTGTGAGAGAGAGAATATAGAGAGAGCTCCAACATAGAACTGTCAAAAGCTACCAACCAATCCTCATAAGGCTTTTTATAAATGAGGCCTCTATTTTCTTCATTTTCTATTATTTTACTTCATTTTCCTCCTCACATGTAGCCTGTGACCTTTCACATTCCTTTTCTCCAAATTTCCATTATTTACATAAATAAAATGTCAAATAATGTGTCTTTCCTTTTCAAATTCCTTTTCCATTGCCTTTGCCAATTTCGTTAGCCATAATAAACCAAATGTACACCCACTAGGATGCTTTTCCCAACATTCAGCTTGGAATAAGTGGCCCGTGACCTTTGTACTATATTTTTAACTAGATTTGTTATAATGTTTTTTTCCCTCTTCCATAAAAAAATAGTTATAAATTTCAAAAACTATGAAATTATAGATCCCAACCCTTATGAATCTAGAAATGTGGCTTAAAGAATGGGATTTTTCTCTAAAATGTGATTTGTACTTTAATCTTTCATCAATGAATAAAAGGGACTATAAATATTATTATAGTTGTACCTCTTCAACATACTCAGATATATCCAAAGGGAGTTCTTTTGTAACCATGTGATTTGATGTGTAATATTTATTATTTGGCAATTTGGGTGTATGTAACGATATTTCAAATGAGCAAAGGGATTCATATTTTGAGAGAGGTAAATCTTCTTACAAAACTAGATAAACTATTTCACAATTGTGATTACACTTTTCTTATTTTTGTCATCAATGCACAATTTGTTTGGAATAAGTTTTGCTTTCTTTTCATTTCCATATATTTATTTATCGTAGGAATTTTTATGTATTCTTGAATTTTCATGAACAAATAGTAAATCATGTTGCATGGTAAAGAAAAAATTGTCGATACCCACCTTCTCCCTTATGTATTTCACAATATATGCATTTCATAACTACTTATCCCTTCTATATTGTCTTTCTCAACCTCTTGTACCTAGTTTTCCATTCCTTAATAAACTCTCACTTCATTGTCATTTTTTTTCTTTTGAATATTAAGTTCTTCACTTGAATTTTTTCAATACATTCTTCAATATATCTTAGTATGTCCAATTCTTCATTTAAATCAAAATTAAGCCCATGTTTATTAGAATATGAAACGTTTGATGTAGTAGATCATCCCAAAAAACTTTTTGATGTGATATTGACTCTTTATTGTTTGAAACATTTTTTGATATAATACCTAAATAATAAAATATTCAAAGTACTTAGATATTACAAAATGAGTGTGGAAGATAACAACCATTCCACCCAACCACTTAAGATAACCACAATTAAGGATCATTATTATTATTATTATTATATGTTTCTATATAAATTTTATACCTTAAAATTGAATTTTAAATTAATTTGATTAGCTAAATAATAAAGAATAAATTAAAATTATGATTAAACTATAACCATCTTGCTTGTAAAAAATAACCCTTTTTTACTGACTAAAAAAGTATGGTATTTGGGTTGAGAGGTACATTCTATAACCTAAAATGATGGTGATGTGTGGTTCTGTCTATGTTAAACTTGGAGTTGACATGTCCCTCTTAAAAATATATATATTCTTTCAATAGAAAAGAAATGGAAGCTATAATAAAAATAAAAAACAAATATTCATGTACAGTCACTTATACTTAAAGCAATATAAAACATCAATAATAAACCTCACTATGTTCACTCAATTTGTTGTTGATATTATAATCCAATGCGGTAAAATTATTTTACTAGCTCTCAATGATAAACAAAATATTTCAATGTCCACTTGGCATTATACGATTTTATAGAAACTTTAAGAAGAGATATTATTAGAAAAATAAAAAGTATGAGTAGAATGTTAAGCAATATACTTTTCAAAAATATTTCAAAACAACATTTAAATGAGCTATTTGAAGATAAATGTTAATTAATCTATGTGGATGTCATCTTCACTTATATTTATACATAGAAAGAAAATGTTAAAATAAAATATTTTAATGTTGTATATAGTAAAATATTCAATATCCAAAGAAAAAAAGTAGTTGAAAGTAAAAAAATAAAATAAAAAGTAGAATCACTTCCTAATATGAACAATAAGAAGAAGATGTGTAGTTCATTTAATTGTTAATATAAAATTAATATGTGACATTTAAAAATGTTCATAATAATAACAAATTTCAATGTGGGTTGAATAAAATATTTTAATATGAACGATTAAGTAGTATTGGCCAATAGTTGAAACCCCAATCAATTCAAAAACCACAACAGTTGCAACACTTTACCAATTTGCATCGATAAAAAATCTACAAGTCTCTTCTTATGGACCACCTCACCATTAGATCTAGATCATGGGCCACCACTTCCACCATCAAATGCTTGATCAGTAATGGGGCCAAGGTTATTTTTACCAATCATCTTCTGGATATCCTAAAACCTTGATATGTCACCCTGTCTCTAGGGTATTTTGGTGACATTACAATAGATCTATTAATATAGACAAAATTTCCTCTGTAGTAGGATTCTTCTCTCATCCAAATTTATGCAATCACTCCCAATTTCTTGAGTTTTTTATTTTTCATGAATCCAATCTCAAGGGGTACCCTCTGTATATAGGTAAAATGTGTTTAATTTGTCTCTGCACTTGCTTCCAAAATTCAATATCAGACAAGGATCCATTTTGTCTCAATGCAACTCCTACACAAGGGCAAAAAGCTTCAAGAACAAGATTCTCTTAATGAATACGGTATACCAAGGATGCCTTAATTTTCTTAGGTACGTGATTAAATAGAGGAGCTAAAGGATGGGGTGTGCCCTCTTCATCTCATTCATGATCATTTAAGGATACTTTAAGGTTACAAATCTCACTACTGACTTCAAAATATATCTAAAGGCCATCGTTCATTATTCAACAAGTAGAAGATATCCCAAATATAAAGGTTGAAGACTCGTAATTTTCTTCTTCTTGCATGGCTTAAGAGTAAAATTCCATCATTTTCTACTTTAATGAGTTCTATCCATATGCATTTGTTCTCTCGAAATGGGTACACCAAACTTCGTCCTTCAAATACAAATTTATATTTTTGTTCAAAGCATTTATTTGTGGTTTATTTTAGAAATAAAGAGGATTGTCAAAGGGTGTTTGATCAAGGACCCTAGTTTTGGAGCAACTACAGGCTCTCCTTGCATCCATGGTTTCTTTTGTTCAACCCTCTATCCATGACATCTCTAACCCCTCTATTTTTGGTAAGAATCCCTAATATTCTCATTCATTTGTTAAGATATGTTGTTCTGAAACTCTCTTAAGTGATTTTATGAATATCGATATAAAGAGGTTTGGTAGAGGTATCATAACCTTTGTACACATTAAATAGATCTTAGCAAAGGTATTCTTTATAGAATCATCATCAATTGGAATGTCCTATCTTTTTGGCAATCAGTGGGCTACAAAAACACAACTATCCATTGTAGGTTATGTCAACAATTATTTCATCCTCGTAATGCTTTCCCTCTTTTTCAAGGACACTCTCACCTCCTGATGCCAATAAAAGGAATCAATGTTTGAAAGACCCAGAAGATACGAAAAGATCTAAGAATTCCTTAGCTCACAAGAAAGACAACATGCATGCATCAAGAAGCTTATGTAGCTAGATCTTCCTCTTAAAACTCAACTCAACCCCATGCAGTGCCACCTGACCCTTCTGACTTTGGGGTCTCTCCCCCTCTGCCATAATCTCCTCATTCTCATCTCAAATTGCAAAGAAAAGGACACAACCATGATCCTAGTTTCATCCACAAATGAGCACAAACATCTTCATGAATTAGATTGTTCATACAATAATAAGGAAGTAAACAATGTTGCAAACACTACGGAAATGGGTTCGACTATAGGAAATGCAACCAATCACTCCATTAACACTATTCCATAATTCATAATGAGATGAATTTATGTTTGTAAGAAGAAAAAAAGACCTTTAGAAATTTCCATGATCATTTCTCGCCTCAAAGACCAAAATCTTAATATATGTTTTTGTATTTTCAATCTTATTTGAAGCTTTCCTTTTATATTTGGATTTGGTTGGATTCTCTAGGGAACAACCAATCTAAATTTCTTAGCTTTTGATGTAACCTTATTTTCAAAAGGTAAAACAATTTTTACTTCACAAAGAAAATATTGATGAATACCTAAAAATATATTAATAACTAAAAACCCATTTTAATGTGGAAAATGCAATCCATAGATAAAATACCTCTTCATATACATGGTATGTAAGATATTTTAATGTCAACTATATATATTTATATCTAAAAAAATTATATTATGTATATATCACATAAGCATTTGAAAACAATAAGTTTTTATGGTTAAAATGTTTGAAGTAATCTCACTATTTTACATATTAGTCCTTTTTTATGTATATTTTTTCAATCTAAAAGAGGTTTAGACATGAAGAGATTTGATCTAGCTTATACCATGCTAGATCCGTATTTAAGATGGATCTAGACTAGTACTTAACAACATAGATTCTTAGGGAGGAGTAAACCAAAAATTGTTGAAAGAGGTTAGAAGGTTTGCAAGGAGAAGGATTCTATTTTTCTTTGCCTTAAAACAAGAAAACTATGTTTCATGTATCAAGAACAAGTAAATAGAATTCCATTATGCAATCGCTCCACCTGTTAGTGCCTAAATCTACCTCAAGCTGAAGGAAGGGACGTCTAGGGTAACATCAAACCACACTTAATCTGGTAGCTAGCCCTACTAGGTCAGGAGAGGGCTCTCTCCTTGTCAATCTCAATTAGGATATTGGCAATTAGGGCTTGAGATGACTGAATTTAATGTAGATTTTAGGCTAGGTATAGTAGCTCAGGGTTTTTGATTTGATTTTTAGGTTTTGGTCGCTGGATCAATTGGAGAAGGCAGATAGGTTTGGGAAATCAACTCAGGGATATAATAATGTTCTGTGGGGTGAGGTAGACAAAGGTTTATGTACTAGAACTGGATTAAGATGGTAGATTAAGACAGCTGAGGAGTTGAGGAGGGCATAAAGAAACTATGAATCCTCTTCAAACAGTTGAAAACATTGAAAACCAAATGCATTCCCAAGACAAAGCACAACTGTGTATTTTTTCCATTCACCTTGATTCATTTAGTTTTATAAGAGAAATATAGATTTGGATACATATAAAACATAAGAAAAACTCATTACAAAGAAGAAACAATACATAAACTCACTGTCACAAGAATCCCACAAAAATAGTTGTGAAACATGGTTTTATTCCTTGCCAAACTGTTGATACAAATGTTCAATGAGTGCCACCACTTCCACCAAATTCCAACCTCTACACTATGAAATTCATAAAATATATACATTTTTTCATCCTTGTACTAAGGGAATTGAGCTCAACCATTTTCTTCAAAATAGAATCAGTTACATTAAACTTGGACCGAATTTTAAAAATAGGTGTTGAAGATGAACTCGTATCTCCTAAACCACATCACCTGTTACAAAAATGAAAGAGGTTTTTGTAGATGAGGTCATGTTGGAGAAAAACCTCTCTCAAATTCTAGAAATTCGTTTCCAGTTGCTCGAAATATGTGCCACAAAATCATCTCTAAAATAGAAAATCATTAAAAATTTAAATCTGTGAAAATGAGCTGTAAAGATCTAGTCACATATCCCAATTCATGAAACCTACGAATAAACCTAAAGAGGGTTTTTTATATGGCTTGTGGCTAACAAAAACCTCCTTGGGTTTTTCAAAATTACTTTCCATCTGTTGTAAAATGGCACCGCACTAAAATGACTAAAACTGTAAAAAATATGAAAAATTTTCTTTGTTTTAATGTAGGCTCCAAATATCACTACATATCTCCCACATAGTAGTACCTGTGCATAAACTAAAGGAGGTTTTTGCTACCTGGTATGTGATGGACAAAAACCTCTTTCACTTTTATAAAATTCCTGTCCAAACTAATTTTGTAGTAAACTTGTTCCTGTGTGCAACAACTGACCTCAAAACATGCATAACCAAGAATCAATCATTCGTTTCGATCATATCTTATGATCCAGAAACTGGTTACAAGAGTGTGATATACTATTGGAAATATTTTTTGAGCTTCTTCTGATGGACACATTTGTGACATGTTTTGTGCTAAAAATCATGTCCAAAACATCTAACCAAAGCAAACCTAGTAAGATCTCATGTTGATCCCTAGTGACATGATGCGAAGACTGGCACTAAAATGGGCCTTATTGGGGATGGCAGCTCCTTGGAGGTGTCAAGAACACTGTAGACCAAGTGCCTCATCCATTGGGCAATATGGTCAAACAACTGCAAACTCAAAACAACTCATACCAATCCAAACATACACATACTGCAACCTGTACATAACAAATATCAAAAACTAAAATGTTGCCTAAGTTGGTAGCTTATTTATTTACAAATCTACCCTACTTTGCTGCAAAATAAATGGATCAAGTGATGTTGTCATGCCATATCAACCACTCAAGTAACTGTGAAAAAGATGTTGCTTGAAAGTGCTTCAACCAGGACACAAATGCAAATTCTGACAACCACCCATGCACAAATTGAATTTGGTTGTGTGAAAGACAATCTGAATTATCATAAATTGAAAAAATACTCTATATATGCGACAATAGGATCAAAGAAACCAGACTCTGTTTGTTGCCCTAACTCCTCAACACAGACCTCCAACTGCAAACTGTCAATGCAAGCATCCACGGGCAGCTCTATTGTTTCTTATTTTGAAGGAGGGAGAGTTTCCAAGAAGTTTTTGGGATCTCAGAATTCATATGATTGGATCTTATCATTTAAATATTGAATCTCCTTCTCAAATTTTTGAACAAAATACTCAAAGAAATCATTTTTAGCTTTAGGACGAGATTTCAGAGATCTCAAACATTCAAGCACAGTAACGAAAAATACTTCATCAATTTCAATATCCAATAACTGATCTCTAACTTCTTTTAAAACTTCACAAAACACAGGGTTTGCCACATACCCTACCATTTTATTTTAGTGCATGAACGGATCAGTGAGCGCTAGAATCTCTGGATTGAGTTGGAGTCACTAGGTGAATGTTTTAGCCTTCATATGTGTCTGATTGTTGTCCACCATCAGCAATCAGATCTGCAACTTGAATGATCTTTCCTGAAGAAGATCTGTCATCTCTTCCCCAGTATGGTTGCCACTATGTTAGTGCCTAAATCTACCTCAAGCTGAAGGAAGGCAAGTCTAGGGTAACATCAAACCACGCTTAACCTAGTAGCTAGCCCTACCAGGTCGGGAGAGGGCTCTCTCCTTGTCAATATCAATTAGGATATTGGCAATTAGGGCTTGAGATGACTGAATTTAATGTAGATTTTAGGCTAGCTATAGTAGCTCAGGGTTTCTGATTTGATTTTTAGGTCTTGGTTGCTGGATCAATTGGAGAAGGTACATAGGTTCGGGAAATCAACTCAAGGATACAGTCATGTTCTGTGGGGCGAGATAGACAAGGGTTTATGTACTAGAAATGCATTAAGATGGTAGATTAAGACAACCGAGGAGTTGAGGAGGGCATAAAGAAACTATGAATCCTCTTCAAATAATTGAAAACATTGAAAACCAAATGCATTCTTGAGACAAAGCACAGCACTGTATTTTTTCCATTCACCTTGATTCATTTTGTTTTATAAGGGAAGATATATTTGGATACATAAAACAAACTCATTACAAAGAAGAAACAATACATAAACTCACTGTCACAAGAATCCCACAAAAATAGTTGTGAAACCTGGTTTTATTCCTTGCCAAACTGCTGATACAAATGTTCAATGAGTGCCAACACTTCCACCAAAGTCCGACCTCTACACTATGAAATTCATAAAATATATACATCTCTTCATCCTTGTACTAAGTGAATTGAGCTCAACCATTTTCTTCAAAATAAAATCAGTTATATTAAACTTGGTCCGAATTTCTAAAAATAGGTATTGAAGATGAACTCGTATCTCCTAAACCATAGCACCTGTTACAAAACTGAAAGAGGTTTTTGTATATAAGTTCATGTTGGAGAAAAACATCTCTCAAATTCTGGAAATTCGTTTCCAGTTGCTTGGAATCTGTGCCGCAAAACCATCTCTAAAACAGAAAATCATTAAAAATTTAAATCTGTGAAAATGAGATGTAAAGATCTAGTCACATATCTCAATTCATGGCACTTGTGAATAAACTAAAAGAGGTTTTTGTTATATGGCTTGTGGTTAACCGAAAAATCCTTGGGTTTTTTAAAATTACTTTCCATCTGTTGTAAAATGGCACTACACTAAAATGACTAAAATAGTAAAAAATATGAAAAATTTGCTTTGTTTGAATGTAGGCTCCAAATATCACTGCATATCTCCCACATCGTAGTACCTGTGCATAAACTGAAGGAGGTTTTTGTTGTCTGGTATGTGGTGGAAAAAAACCTCTTTCACTTTTATAAAATTCTTGTCCAAACTGATTTTGTAGTAAACTTGTCCCTTTGTGCAGCAATTGACCTCGAAACATGCATAACCAAGAATCAATCATTTATTTCGATCATATTTTATGATCCAGAAACCGGTTACAGGAGTGTAATATACCGTTGGAAAGATTTTTCTGAGCTTCTTCTGATTGACACATTTGTGACATGTTTTTTTGTTGAATATCATGTGCAAAACATCTAACCAAAATAAACCTTGTAAGAGCTCATGTTGATCCCTGGTGACAGGCCGTGAAGACTGGCACTAACACCACCAACATTCAAATCACCACCACTTCATCCTCCAAAACCCATGTCAGTCTCTCAAGCCTTTTAGTGTCCCTCATAAATACTTGTAGTGATGGGGTAAAAGTCACCAAATTGTAATCAAAGGAAGGAACAATGTAGAGGGAGCTGAAAACCGTGATCCTCATAGGATGGATTGCATAACCAAATGATCAATACTATTAACAAGCTGAGTTGTCAGATTGTGCATTCAATGACTGATAGACCACAAGGTTTCGTAGTGGATTACCTAGTTGGTGTCTCAATTAACAAAAATAAAAGAAAAATTTCACAAAATTCCATGAAGGTCCCAAGAGTGTTATTTATTCTGCTCCAATGTATGCTAAGACTACTACATCATTTCTTTGACCCGAATCCCAACTAAAATGTGATCAAATAGACAATTAATACATCAAAATGTTGATATATATATATATATATATATATAAACTTGATTTGTGAGACTTCAGAAATAAATAAATTAAAAATAAAACTCACAATTACAGTGCTCTTCCTCTCCTCTCCTCTTCCTCTCCTCTTCCCATTGAACAATTTAGTAACTTCAATGTCAATGACAACTAGTGTATAATAAATATAATTCATGAATATCAATTCTAAAAAAATAAATAGACGAATCCGAACAGTATTAAAGAAAATCTAAAACAACTAATAATATTAAAGCTTGCATATTTAGCATCGTGTTGTGTTTAACTAAATTAATAGATAAAAATTCATCACACTTCAATTGAATAATCATATTAACTTATTTAGCATCAAGTATGTGTCTTGTGTTTAACTAAATTAATAGGTAAAAATTCGTTATACTTCAATTGAATAATCATATTAATTTCATAATTTTCAAGAAAAAATTTGAATACATAATTACCTACATAAAAATAAAACTTCTTATTATTATTTATGCAAAAATCATTATTAAAACTATTTAATATGTTATAAAAATCTCAAAACTCTTTATTATGTTATAGAAATTTCAACGTTTTATATTTATATATATATATATATTAAAAAATCTCTTAATTATGTTGAATATATATATATAATTCACTTAAACTATTTGTTAGGTTATAAAAGTCTCAACACTCTTTATTATGTTATAGAAAAATCAACATTTTATATATGTGGAATAACTTTTTAATTTCAAGAATCATATATATATATATATATATATGCTTATTCACTTAAACTTGATTTGTGAGACTTTAAAAATAAATTAATTCAAAAAAAATTCACAATTACAATGCTTTTCCTCTCCTCTCTTCTTTTTATTGAATAATTTGTTAACTCTATTGTATGAACTAGTGCATAATAAATATAATTCATTAATATCAGTTCTAAAAAATAGATAAATTCTTGAAACTTTTATTAAAAAAAATCTAAACTAGCTAAAAAGATTAAAACTTACATATTTAGCATCAAGTCTATGTATTATGTTTAAATTATACTTCAATTAAATAATCATATTAATTTCATAATTTTTCATAAAAAAACTGAAGACATAATACCTATAATTCATTAATATCAATTCTTAAAAAAAAAAAAAATCTTTCAAACCCGTATTAAGTTTGTGTATTGTGTTTAACTATTGAATATATAGAAATACATTATACTTTAATTAAATAACCATATTAATTTCATAATTTTTCATAAAAAAATAAAAAATTGAATACATAATTAACTATGTAAAAATCAAATTTTTTATTATTAAATAGGGAAAAAGAACATTATTAAGACTATTTGTTATGTTATAAAAACTCAAAAATCGTTATTATTTTATAGAAAAATCACTCTTTTAGGTCATATCTATTATCTTTATCTATATATATAATTTACGTTTTAAAAAAGTAATTATGATTCACTACATGGAGATTCCGAAAAACACTTTGAGGGAGGCTGCGAGGCAGCAAGTCCCTGCATTAAGTTCAGAACATAAATATGAACAGAAAGAGAACAAGTGGCAACGCAGCCAGCAAACTACGACATATATAGAAAAATAAAAGAGCGGAGCAGAGAGTTCTTTCAGCATTTTAGCGCATCATCTGTTGTAGTCTGATAGAACAAAAAAGCAGCGATATGAACTGCCCTGTGAAAATTAGAAATATATTCGTACTTGATAATGTGTTTACAACGAGAGAGCATATTGAGAGTTGTGATTTCTCTGAAAGAACTGGTAGGAAATCCTTCCTCCGTAATATCTGCACGACTTTTCTTGATAGCCACAATCTGACCAGTTTCCCTCACATTCGCCTTGACGACATTCCCGTATGTTCCCTCCTCGAGTTTATGTATAAATTTATACTTGTCCATGTCTTCTTTCTGCTCTTTTTACGCAGAGGAGAGTTGGTAACTTAAACTGCACTCGCCTGGAAAAGAGAGGAAAAGTCCATTTCTTAATGCAGTGCGCTTCACAATGTGTATTTGATCTGCCTCTACCTAAAATCAACACATATTTAGTGAATTCCAAGTCGATGAAACGAAATGAGACGACTGTTGATATTAAGTTGTAAGTCTGTAGCGAATTTTGATTAAGGATAAAACCATAGAAATCAAGACATTGCTTTTCTAG
This sequence comes from Pinus tabuliformis, assembly GCA_031772625.1. Classification (NCBI taxonomy): domain Eukaryota; kingdom Viridiplantae; phylum Streptophyta; class Pinopsida; order Pinales; family Pinaceae; genus Pinus; species Pinus tabuliformis. The sequence continues at coordinate 285,432,843 of CM062815.1, forward strand.
TTAATTAATTTTCATTTGCAAATTCAACAACGTCAAGTGAGACATAAAGCTAAGACACTAATTATTATTATTTATTAGAAGTTTAAGATTCATGTTTAATATCAAAATAAAAATTTATAAAACAATTATTTTCTTCATAATATATAGAACGCCAAAGAGATGCTCCGCAGCTTAATATGGCAATATAGCAATGAGTAAAAAAAATATCTAATGCGTTATACAATATAATATCATAACAAAACTTCAAGGGAGAGATACAACATTACTTCGAATGCTGGACAGTCATAAATGGAACCAAAATTATTAAAGTCATTATAAAAGTCTGTTAGTATTGGACAACTTATGAGGACCAGCCACTTTCTCTCTTGTGCTTGTACTTATTTTGCAAGTACTAATGAAAAACTTACATATTATCGTATTATTCTTATTGTAGGACCTTTAAATTAGTTATTCTATTGAATCAATTCAACAGAAATTTTGAATCCCCATACAATGCTAATATTTTTACTTTCTTTTAAAAAAATACTCATGACACACCATATAGCAAAGAGGTGAAAATGTAAGAGTAATCTTGTTCTCCAGATGACATTTTCGACATTTATAAAGAAGTGCCATGTTAAGGCCTAATAAAACAAATGAGGTCAGCCAGAGCGAGAAATAGTCGATTCGACATTTATGAAGAAGTGCCACGTTAAAGCCGAATAGAAAAAACGAGGTCAACAAGAGCGAGAAATAGTCGATTGCCCTTCTATGTCAGTTGCAAGAGCGAGAAAACGACATTTGGTATGCCACATTTCCGTGCATACAATATACGTGTTAATAGCCAGAGGACTCAATTACAGGAACCTGACACTTATGCTTTCAGATGGTCATCCACAACGAGTATCGCCAGAAGCACAGAAATTGCGATCAATACTGAGGTTTGTGAGAGATAGGTCTGAGATTTATGGCTCGCTAAGGTCGAAATTATCTAGGGATTGGTAGACAATGAGAGATACAATTCTGTTTTTGAGTTGGATTTGTAAGGCTAATACGAAAGAGTGAAGTAGGAAAAAATGAACCTGGAGCAACAAATTAGGAAATCGGCTTCTGATGGTGAAGAGCTAGAGACGCTTACATATGGTAATGTATTTGGTGTTTGTGGAGAGGTAGCAAAGCATCCCATAACTCCCAGGGATGCTACTCTCATGCAAAGTGCGGAGGCACTCGCCGAACCGCGTCATAGCGAAGCCTGAGATAGTAGATCAATGCTCTGATGCAGCAGGGAGGTGAGGAACTCATTCTCTGTGGCATTAGTATCAATCCAGCCACCATGAGGTTGGTTCTTCAACCTTCGCCTCTGCTTAACGATTCTTGTGAGACTCGAGACATGAATAAGCAGGGACTGCAATTGAATCAGAGCCTGCCTTTCAATCTTACAAGTACGAACATGGTTATGTTGTTGAACTGCGATCCTATAATACTGGCATCGCCATTGAATTGTAGTTCAAGCAGTTCGTGTCATACATATATTAATGAAGCCGAGGCAGCCATGGCGTGCAGGAAAGATGGTGTCTGTTGCACATTTATAGCGGGAGGTTTTACCGCTTCTCAGGCAATAGGGGTACACTTAGGTGGTTGCAGGGCTTACACGAGTGTCCTAAATTTCAACCCGGCGGTGTCTGCGAGGCAGTGTAACTATGGAGTAGAGATACAGTGGGCTGCACCGTTGGAGCCTTCTTGCAAAAGTCAGGTAGATTGTGACCAGAACTCTGCTTGCTTGCCCATTCTCAATTTCAAAAATTCTATTAACATGAATGAACTTGAGGATGTCGAGTTTTCTAGCTTCAATGTCTAAGAATAAGGTCAGAATGGAGACTGAAGCTACTGGTCCTAGATAAACGTGTGCTTCAACAGGCTCTACTTCTAGATCTTTCTCACGAAGGTATGGGTTTTTATCTCTAAATTCTGAATCCCAATCAAAAGCATGAGGGAAAAATGTAAATATACAGGTTTAAAAAACTGAACCATGAAGAGATAAATTCGCCTAATCAGCTAAAGCAACTTGCAGATGTATATGGTCTTGATTTCACCTAATTAAACCACAACTGCCAGAATATTTTAAATTTTACTTATCTAATTTGATATTGACTTTACTGAAATTTCATTTTTTTAATTTTACGGAAACTATTTAATTTGATTATAATTTCCTTTCCAATAAAAACTATGCTCTCTAATTTCTAATAAATATTCATTCTCTAAGTCAATTAAATGGTTCTGTAAATCAGATATATGAACACATTAAAAACAAAGTGGACTAAAATTGTTAACTCCTTATCCTACTTAATAGGTTTCTGAGACAAATAGATAGTTCTTTCAATTCAGATATATAAACAACAAGCAAAAGGGAAAGAACAGTTAGGCCTCTGTTGTAGAGTTTGTTACTGCTATGAATAACCAGAGAAAAAGGATATAGAAAAAATGATGTGAAAATTTGGTATTCAATTTACTACATTACAGTAGTATGAAAATAGACTCTAAACATAATTGTATATGATTGAACTAGCTATTCATGATGCCAACGAAGGAATCTGCTGGTGGAATCCTGAAATTTCAGTGCTGTCTCTGAAGGAAAACGATTCGGACGACATGATGCTCTTCGAACTTCTCAATGAAGTCGCTAATCATGGATGGTCTGCATCTCATCGACAGCAGGAGACGGCGATATCTGGAGCGTCTGCAGCAATCAGGGCACAAGGTGAAATTGTTCTGTAAATCAGATATATGAACACAATAAAAACAAAGTAGACTAAAATTGTTAACTCCTTATCCTAATTAATAGGTTTCTAAGACAAGTAGATAGTTATTTCAATTCAGATTTATAAACAACAAGTGAAAGGGAAATAACAGTTAGGCCTCTGTTGTAGAGTTTTTTACTGCTATGAATAACCAGAGAAAAAGGATATAGGAAAAATGATGTGAAAATTTGGTATTCAATTTACTACATTACAGTAACGCTAATCATGGATGGTCTGCATCTCATCGACAGTAGGAGATGGAGATATATGGAGCGTCTGGATCCACGACCAGCACGCCTGTGATCTGCAACACAGAAGCAATCAGGGCATAAGGTGCAATTGTAGAAAAGTCGACTACAAAGCGTTGCAATTTTTAGCAGAGATAGTGCCAGTGGACTGTCACGATCTGAATATACTTTTCAACGAGATTTTCTTTGTTTACAAAAGGATTCACAATCATCAGATACGCCAATGGGATCCCAACCTGCATTCAATTTTATCACTATTTCAATTTCCCCCAATTTTTACACTAAATGATTCCATAAAGTAAAGTAGGCATCACTCACCCTGTAGTAACTCCAGGATGCCTCTCCGGAGGGAGCAATGAACGACAAAGGGTGACTGCTGCAGAATGTGAACTTCATGGTGGAGATGTACAAAGTTCCTACAACTAGGTCAGTGGAAGTAGACATATAACAAGCGTACGCTTTCTGTAACTTCTTCTCTGGAGAAATGGAAAAGGTTTGTCGGAAAGCAAGATATAGATGTTCGTACCGAAAAAAAGATGTTCAACTTTGATCCTAAAGAATCTGCAAGTACGTTCAGAATTAAGTCTGTCTGCATTGGGTCTATTTTTCCAGGAGCAGGAAGAAGGTGATGTGATCAGCTTCGCTATTTTATGGTACGAGGTCCTTCATCCTACATTTACCATATATGGATAAGTAGCATTAAGATATATTTATCCATATATGGGTGTAAAAGAAGAAGTAGTACAAAAGAAAAGGTTAGATATTCTTTTCCTCCGTACTACTTTTTTTCTTTTCAAAAAAAAATTAAAAGCAATCCCTACCCTGTATTGTTGTAATACAATAGATCCACCCTACCCTATATTGTTGTAATATAAAAGATCTCATAACCTATTTTATACTTATGATCTAGATCATCAAGATCTCTCTAGTGATCAGCAATCAATTGATTTTCATCAAAATCAATTGCTTCCACTGCTTGCAATGGCCGTTTTGACGTAAGGGATAAGTAGAAAAGCAGTAGGAACTGCAACGAACAGTAGAACAACAATAAATGCAAGGGTATTTACTTCCATGATCTCCTTATTTTAACTTTGTTCAAAAATAGCTCGAGATTTGATCTCATTTTGATCTCATAGAGATGAATGAATCTTTCTTCTAAGATCCATGAAATAGATGTATGTCATTGATAGAATTGGTTCGAGTAACGGAATCTAACTAATGGATTGAATGAATTCTTCGATGGAAATATTATAACCTAATACGATCACTTTTGATAAGACTAGTAGTAAAAACTTACGTGCATCAGAAAACGTTCCGATCAACACATGTCTAGTATAATTTCGAAAGAATAGGATTCGTACGAATAAGAACCTTATGCTCCTCCAGAAGACGTTCATCAGACATGAGAGATATTTTGCTTGGATCTCCACGATTTAGATGGAATTGTGAATCTATCTTGCTTCGGTGATGATATAGAAAGAAGTATCCCATATCGAATTTATCCAGAGGCCCACCCATGACCCTGGAATGATAAGGACTAGTCCGTCCAGATCCTGACATGATCATTCATAGTTCACTTACTATTGGATAGGGACTGACGGGACTCGAACCCGCAACTTCTGTCTTGACAGGGCGGTACTCTAACCAATTGAGCTACAATCCCAATACAGTACAGTTCACCTACTATTGGATAATATTTATTTCATGATAGGTGCTAGATAGGTCATATAGATTATGCGAGTGCTAGGTCGATTAAATATCTTATCCTTCTCTTTCATTTTTGAAATGTATCGATTCATACGGAATTGGGCATCTACGATATGAATAGATATCGATGTCGGGGTTCAATAACCAATTATCTTTTCATTCATGATTAGCATGAATATAACCATACCGATAGATTGGTATTGATGATATTGGTTGGGTCGAGCTAGATTTGAACCAACGTAGGCATATTGCCAACAGATTTATAGTCCGTCGTCATTAACCACTCGGGCATCGACCCAGGAACAAGATAGTAATTGAAAATTATTTAGGATACCTAACGAATGGATCATGGTACCCCCAGGGGAAGTTGAATCCCCGTTGCCTCCTTGAAAGAGAGATGTCCTGATCCACTAGACGATAGGGGCCACCAATCTATTCTTTATAATATGAAAGTGATTGGGAAGTTGTCAATAGTATGACCAGAATTCTTGGTTTCCTCAAGTTTTTTTTCAATAAACTTGCCTATCGATAAAATGGAGTCCCTTCAGAAATGAATTATTAAAACTAAAACAACTCTAAAGCAATTTACGGAATCTCTATTTGTGATCCATCGGCCCAGTTCCGATAAAAAAGACTTTATGGACTCAAATTATACAAAATGTTTCATGCTTGATAATTTTAATCATTTTAATAGTGAATGGGGCTTATCGTTCTCTAATCGAAGTTATCCAGAAAAGACTCAAAAAAATATAAATGGGTTGGTTGGACAAAAGATCAATCCGTATGTTACAATCGGATCGTGGCGGGTATAGTTTAGCGGTAAAAGTGTGATTTCTTTACATTATCGACTCGAATAATGGAAGGATCTTTTACATGGATCTTTGATCCATCTAAAGCTCTATTTCCAGATAGGTTCAAAACCTCCCCTATACCATCCATCCAGAGTTCATATGTTACACAACTTCATATACTTTACATTCCCATATTAGAGTATAGTACTTCACTTCTTTCCATTAAAATAAATGCCCGTTGGTGTTCCAAAAGTGCCTTTCTGAGCCTTTGGAGATGAAGATGCAACTTGGGTCGACTTATACAACCAACTTTATCAAGAGAGATTACTTTTTTTGGCTCAAGATATCAATCACGAGATTTCAAATCAACTCATGGGTCTCATGGTATATTTGAGTGTAGAAGATTCAAATAAAGATATTTTCTCACTTATCAACTATCTCGGTGGATTAGTAATACCAGGGGTAGGTCTTTTCGATATTAAGCAAGCAATAGTACTAGATGTACATACAATATGCATGGGGGAAGCTGCTTCAATGGGATCTTTCATCCTAATCGGGGGAGAAATGCCTAAACGTATAGCATTACCTCATGCTAGGGTTATGATCCACCAACCTTCTAGTTCCTATTATGACGGATCGGTTGCAGATTTTCATAACGAATCGAAACACGTAATGATGCTTCACGATTACATAACCAGATGTTATATAGAAAGAATGGACCAACCCGGAGAGGTAATTCAACGGGACCTGAACAGAGATGTTTTTATGTCAGCAACAGAAGCCCAAGCTTATGGCATTGTTGATGTCGTAGCAGAAGGTTGATCTCATAGCGGAAGATCCTCTTTTTAATTTATTTTTATAATGAACTGTAAACTGTGATCTCTTTGTTCCTTTTCAAAAAAAAGGGGGGGGAAGTGATTAATTTCATAATCACCTGATATGGTATGGTTAGGATCAATCCGAACTAGTTGATTCCACATACAATACAGCTAGAATGCCCAATAGTCAACAACTTATTAGAAATGCAAGACAACCAATAGAGAATAGAAAAAAATCTCGTGCTCTTCGAGGATGTCCTCAGCGTAGAGGAGTATGTTCTAGGGTGTATGTGCGACTCATTTGGATCAGAAACTTAAACAGACTTGGAAATTCTTACAAGGGAATAATAGAAGAATTTTCTCGCTGCAATCAAGTAAAGATCCGTCATCTAACCTTACCGAGGATGAAATTTATGGTTTCCATTGGTGCAAATCCAATCACCTTGATGTGGGATGAAAAGCAATTCCTCATTGGTATCGAATGGTCATCAATCCATTGAGCGGGGAAATCATGCAAATTGAAGAAGCATAAAGTTTATGCTCATATTGCCGTGAGAATGGAACAACAGGGTCAGCTACCTGGCCAACCCCAGAATTAGATGTCGTTACTGTATTAATAGATCTTTTAATGAGAGTATTTATTACTTAATGATTCAAGAGTAGAGCTGGAGATGGTAAACCATACAAGTTATCGATAACATACTCATCTCATATTTCGGAAATGAATAAAAGGCTCCCGCGTATAGAGAGGACCTTACCGTTGGAGAAAGAACCATAGAAATGATGAAACCCATGATTTTTTCTCATTCTCAGTACAAGGTCCCAGTCCTTTCCTACCAGGAAGATGCCTATCCAAAGGGAATTATGGTTGGGAAGGTTGCAGTAGCAAAATCCATTGGAACTTTTATTTTCTAAATAAGAAGAATCAGTGTTATTCTCAATGGACCAAACAAAAAAAATGACTAACCGAGAAAAATATTAGCGATTCATGAGAGTAAACTTCAATGACCAGAGTGAAACGTGGATATATAGCTCGAAAATGTCGGAAAAAAATTATTGCATTTGTATCAGGCTCTCGAGGGCCCATCCAAAACTTTTTCAAACTGCTAACCAACAGAAAGCTAGAACAGATGTTGTATAAGCATACCTAGAAGCCCAGAACGATATGCATAACCAGTTGTTTCAGGTGGTGAAGAACGAGACCCAGATCCAGATCGAACAGTAGTTTCAGTAACAAATTCATACGCATAAGATGTTGCTAAGGGGAGACAGAATAGTTGTTGTATAAGCATACCTAGAAGCATATCCAGATCGATATGCATAATCAATTGTTTCAGGTGGTGAAGAACGAGACACAGATCCAGATCAAATAGTAGTTTCAGTAACAAATTCATACGCATAAGCAGTAGCTTCAAGTGAATTGTTGCGGCCAGCCTGAATAGCACGTGGTAAGTCCTAACCCGCCTGCCAAAACATAATGGTTCAGCAAAGTAAATCCAGGAATCCAAGGTTGATCTTATGATGTTAATTTTTTTACATAAGATGAATTTCAGTAAAAACCAAGATAAGGGTCTTTCAACAACATATTTTATTTAAGAACATGAAATCCACTTACTATTAGAATTCTTTATACAAAAAACATGCCGAAGTAAATCAAACATCAATAGCAGTGGCACAATTATTTAGGAAAATTTGATTAAAAACAACCAAAATCTAGACTTAAATAGCTGTCACGGGCATTAGCTGCTCGGCAAAACCATCTTTAACAAGACACACAATGCCAGTTAAATTTAAGGAAATCTTAGTATGTTATACATAAATTTCATAGTGGTAACAAAAAGCAAATAGTAAAAAATATATAACTCACCTTGTGGAAGGAACTCCTCAGCCTTCATTTTCCGCCAAGACAACGTCTAGTTCCACTTGCTTGTCGCTAAGAGGCTTGGCCGTATAGAGGCTCTTCTTACCATCATACCAAAAAAGAAGCGAATCTCAATCTTTACAATTTTAATAGTATTTTCTAGTGGAAAGGGTTTTCATCTTTTTCTTTATAACTGCTTGGTCCATCTACTTCTGAGCAGCAGATTTCTACTCCTCAACAGCAGTAGCCACTGCCTGACGAGCGGCGAGTGCTGCTGCTTGCTTACCACCTTCTTGTTGTGCAAAAAGCTGCTCAGCAGCTCCCCGAGCCTTATCTTGAGCTTCTAATTGCTTGGTATAAGCACGCTTGATTACTTCCTGAGCTTCCTCCTGGGCTACAAATGCCTCTTTTGCTGCCTCTTTTGCCTACAAGTGTCTCAAAAGAGAGAATGGTACCTTGTAAATATGAGAAGTAAGACACGTGTTTTTTCTAAAGAAAATATATACTTATTTTTGTGATGGTATGCTGCCAGTAAGGCTAAGCCATGGACAAATGTGTGAACTGTTCTTATATTCTGCATAAAGATATGTCATAAACAAAGTATGTGAGTTACTATTTCTTTTTCCCTTTTTTCTAAGAGAGTCAATTGAAAAATTATCTCTTTTACAAATAAACATTCACCACATCAAGGGAAGAATTAACTCTAAGAAACTGTTATTCAAGCCGGTGTTTATTTGGTAGACACAAAATTTATAAGATTTACTGTACCAAAGACAAAAAAACAAAATAATATTGATTGACAAATAATTAACCCTGAGAAAATGTTATGCAAGCCGAGGTTATTTGGTAGCCACAAAATTTATAAGATTTACTCTACCAAAGATAGAAAACAAAATAATATTGATTACACTTATTCGTCAAATAGCAGATGTGCATTCAATATTTCCAAGTAAAAAAATATACCGAAGATTATAGAAAGGGTCGAGAAAATACAATTTCTTATAACTATCAAATTTCTTCTCCATAAATGAAAAGCCCAAAAGTAAATTCACAGATTTACATATCAACTTTGAAAAAACAATAAATTGTTAAATGATGCTTTATAGCAAACAAAGTGAAATTTTATGATAGAGCAAGGGACACATTCATTCAAAACTTTAACTTCTGAGTCTGAGTCATATATAGAGCTATATACGAGATGAGTCATTCCTCTTTAAATCCCAAACTTTGAAAGAAAATTTAATTAGAAAAATGATCACGGTTACGAAGAAAATTATGGAATTCAGATATACCTCTTCTTGGACTTGGAAAGGATTGAAATTCTGTGCATCTTTTGATTCACCTGCAGTTTGCTGCTGTTGTACACCCTTTTCTTTTTCTGTAGCAGATGGCCGTGATGCTTGCGAGTACTGGTCCGTTGTCTTTGCATTTTCCTGTTGCACTGATGCCATTTTATGATCTTAAGCTCGTGTCGCAGGCTGCAGCTTACAGCAAAAGGCTGAAGGTCTCCGACAAGGGTAATTGAAACTGAAAACAGTATTAACAAGATTTCTGAGATAAGCCTGAGACATAGTTGCAACATAATGTAGTTCCAGCATGATTACATTTATTTCAGAAATAGTTCAAAGAGGTCGTTGTCTCAGAAAGGGGGTTCCTCGCTGCCACAGAGAATGAGTCCCTCACCTCCCTGCTGCCTCAGAGCATTGATCTGCTGTCTCAGGTTTCGCTATGATTCCTGCATTACCCAACATATGTTTTACATAGGCCAACACATGTAATGTATGCGGCGAGTCTAGAGTGTATGATAATGGCACACACAAGCACATGGCTTGCATGCAATGCACGTGGTAAGGCCATTTGAACGCGCTGTGCTGTATGGCCACTTTCACCCTTTTCAAGTAGGAAGCCTTATCGGGCATATGGACTGGAATTTGTTGTTAGCGAAACCTAACAGTTTTTCTCTAGTTTCGCACCCCGGCAAAAAGAAAAATACACAAAAGAATTGTAACTTTATGAAATCGTGAAATAAAAAGATTCACGCATCCCGTCAATGGAAAGAGTGCGCAACATTGCTCACAAAAACACATCGGAGCTGCACAATCGACCAGCCAAATTTGTTTTTAAAAAAAGGATGGACCCCGTGACAAAAATAAAACTGCGTTAACGTAAATTCAATGCTCGTGTAAAGTCTTCAATGTGTTCTTTGTTCATTCGAGGCAAGTTCTTTTAAATGTCTTTTTTCAAATTGGGTGATTTTCTTTTTTAAAACAAAGGTATTTACCTATTCTTTATTTTTGGAAATGTAATTCAAGGGATTCCTCTTATATGGATGCATCGGAGGGTTGCAATATTTTTCTTTGTCTTAGCCTCTCGGTACTAAGAATGATTAACTTTTCGACCTCCCAGAAGGAGTGGTTGAGGTTGTGGTTTTGTTCTTTTGTAAGGAAGTCATTCTCAGACTTTACTAGTTGTTTCCTTATTATTCAGTTAGTTGGTTTCTGCACTGTATTCAATTTTTGTAAATTATGTTTAATTGTAGACACCGGTTGTAAATTTCATTGTATGTTTTCTACCGTGGCCGGTTAATCACTCTCTGGTAGTACCTCCACCATTTTACGTAGGTCTCTAGCTTACTGTACTGAGACACTTACTGTTCTCCAACACCTATGTTGTGTATTTCTTTGGACGCTGAATGACTGTAGACAGTGGCTCACTGGCCTATTTATATTAATCTATTGGCTATTATGTTCAAAATGACTAATGTAGCCTTTACCCGAGATTTATCTTTCTTTCTTGTGAATGCCATGTTCAAATCTCCAGGTTTTTCTATATGAATGATAATTTTATTTATTCCTCCCCTACTTTACTATTCCTATTTGTATCCACATTGTATTACGTGCAGACTTGTTCACCTAATGACCTATGTGTTTAAAGCTGTGGTTCTATGGTTTACTAGTATGGATCTATAGATTGTAAAAGGAAATATGGTCAATAAATAGATAGGTATGCACACATAGTCTTTTCGTTATGCTTGATTTCCATTGTATCAACGGCTTATGTGATACCTATCTAAAATTCTAGTGTTGCTGCAGTGGTGGTGTGTTAACATACTAACTAAAAGCAGAGCAATGAATTTGATTTTGGTTTCTCAGTTTGAGCACTAATTCCTGTCGCTTTTCTGCTAAAGGTGTGTCTATGCAATACCTCTTTCCCCTTTAAACTCTATCGAGTATGTCTATGTAAAGTAAATCCATTATGATAGGAACTTTGTCAACAAACTGTCATGCTATTGTGCTTGGATTTTCACATCTTAGAAACTATAGTTTTGTTATTCCAATTAAGGATGCAGTTTGAATTTCACCCACTATTATCTCATTCTGCATAATATTTACCCTTTGACAAAAGGGCTTAGTTGCTCGGTGATGTTTCAAATTTTATCTTTTGTAATAACATCTCTCTCTATACTTAAAGAGTTGCTCTGGAATAGCGACAAGCAGAATTTCGCTTGCATTCACGTGCAAAACACTATTCAGATCCATCTCATTGACCTCTCCCTTCATAATTTTGACGCTAGTAAACGTTGAACCCATTATCCAACCCTGAAAGCTTTACCCATAAACCCCCAGGCTTGATTCAACATGTTAAATTTCCCACAACAACCTATTGTTGATGACAAATTCCAATTTACTGATATGCTTAACTATGTAGCACATTGCTACAATTCCTATATTTCACTTTCAAAACATTTAAATAAATCAACACAGATTCCAATTTACTGATATGCTTAACTGAGTAGTACATTGTTACAGTTTCTAGATTTCACTTGGAGAACATTTAAATAAATCGACAAAATAACTATGCAGAAATACATATTGCTCTTATTTAAACACACAGGGCTGGCTCCACTTTAAACAATACACCTGACTTCTACGTTGTTTGGAAACAAAGAAATCTGCATGCAAAAGGCTCAGTTACTCCGCGGCCCTACGCAGGTACAGCAAAGGCCAGTGTTTGCCTCATTATTCAGATTTTTGAGATTGGATGGCCGGTGGTGTTATGCGCTATCTGATAAATCCCGAATTCACTGATATAGAGAGGTGCCGAGGTAGCTTGTACCTTGCAGACGACACATATACACAACGCGGGACATGACCCACAACAGAAGCTCGAATGTTATGATCTCTGCATCGTCTTCTGCTCATCCTAGTCATAGAACTGCAGGGGAAGCATTGCCTACCTGCTCAAGTTTTTCTTAATCAGCGGAAAATTCAGGTAACAAATGTAACACGGCTCTCCACAATCAACAATGGCAATGATATCAACGGCTTAACACCGCGTCTCTCTCGTCCTTGCTGGAAAATTTCCAGAACAGAACGCTGGAGAATTTGGTAGCAATTTCTTCACCACTAAAATAAATCTAGACAACATTATTCCACAACTCCATGCGATAATCAATGATCATCAATGATGTTCCATGATTACAAGCAAATACAAACAACTTGCTTTTGTTTTTATTTGTACCTTGGATAGAATTAGATAGACGCAAACCCGTAGATGAATTTTCTCTACTTTTCTGTGCTATCCTCCATAGCCTTCTTCATGCAAGGACTTGCTGCCTCGCAGCTTCCCTTGATAGCATTTAACCAACCGGGTAACCATATGCTCTTACCTGCATCGAATGCTGGACCACTTGTTGAAGATAGGAGTATATTGAAACGATATAACGTCTTACCATGAGCAGATTGTATCCACTGAGCAAATATGGGCTCGATCAAAATTTGTTTTTCTGGAGTACCGAAAGCAAGCATAACATCATTATGGACATAAAGTCCCAAGGTATGGAAACCTAGTAATAAACTAACCCAACTAAGATGAGATATTATAGCTTCTTTCTGCTCCAACATTCTCGCCAATACATTATCCTTATTCTGTTCCGGATTATAATCCCTAATGAGGAATATAGCTCCATGAGCAAAGGCTCCTGTCATAATGAACCCGGCAATGTATTGATGATGAGTATATAATGCAACTTGGGTGGTGAAGTCTTGTGCTATGAATGCATAAGCGGGTAAAGAATACATGTGTTGAGCTACCAAGGAAGTTATAACCCCCAAAGAAGCTAAAGCAAATGGCGACAAGTTATGCCTAGAGATGATGTTGAATCAGCCTTGTCCACAAGGGAGCTATAAGTAATGCAACTATGAATCTCATGGAGAGTTTTATCCTGGCTCAGGATGAACGCTGGCGGCATGCTTAACACATGCAAGTCGGACGGGAAGTGGTGTTTCCAGTGGTGGATGGGTGAGTAACACGTAAGAACCTACCCTTGGGAGGGGAACAATAGCTGGAAACGGTTGCTAATACCCCATAGGCTGAGGAACAAAAGGAGGAATCCGCCCAAGGAGGGGCTCGTGTCTGATTAGTTAGTTGGTGAGGCAATGGCTTACCAAGGCGACGATCAGTAGCTGGTCTGAGAGGATGATCAGCCACACTGGGACTGAGACATGGCCCAGACTCCTACGGGAGGCAATAGTGGGGAAGTTTCCGCAATGGGCGAAAGCCTGACGAAGTAATGCCGCGTTGTTGTAGGGAAAAGTATCCGATTCGGATGACCCTATCCCACTCTAAGGGTGATAGTACCTCAGCAACAACTGTAAACAAAACTACTTAAGGTTTACTTCTTTATGAAAGCAAGAGAGAATGAAGAAATGCACTAACCGTTGCCTTGCGCTTAATATTTGCTCCAATCTCTTCTCTTTGCTGCTTGCTCCTAGCTCTTTGCTCTTTTGCTGGCCCAGCTACAATGAGATCCTGCAAAATAACAAAGAAGGAAACTACAAGAAGCATGCATTCATAACTGACTCAAGGATTAGCATAAATCAAATATATAATCATTGCAATACATCATTGAAACAAATGCATATAGAAGAACCTCAATAGCGTTTATTAATGGAAGAAGTAAAGTTCTGAGAAGGTTACAACCATTGAAGGCCCCAATCCAGCAACACCTCCCAGCAGAAAGAATTTCTCCTCTTCACCTCCTTCAAGCAATCACCCAATAGTTCTATAGTGAAACCAACAACATATCATTACTTTGCACAAAATTCCAGCCTCTTGAGCTCATAGGAGAGAGCTCAATATATAGATGAATTGAGAAAGGATGAGTCAGCTTGCAACTGATGTGTAGCTGCCTTGTGTCCTCTCTCTCTTCAGTTGATCTTCAGTTCTTGAGTCCACTTGGAGAACCTTGCTTCCACTTGGAGAAACAGAGCCTCTGACTCATCACAAGGCGAAATCCCTGATCCAAGTGTCATTTTTGGAAGATTCCAGAGCAATGACTCAGTGTGCCACTTGTCCCATCTCGCTCAGCGCAGGTGGCCTTTGTTCTACCTGCTTTGCAACACAAGTAAACCATGGAGGAGTTGAGTTTCAGCGCAGAAGCCTAGTGGAGCACCTGCTTTGATTTCAGGATTGCTTGTTTTTGAGTGTTTTCAGGTGGAGAACTGATCTGAGAGTTGTTGGTTTGCTGACCTTGTTCCTCTAGGGGTAGGAACATCATGTTTAGGGACTTTGGATCCCTTGGATTATTGACAATTCATGCCTGATGCTGCAAGGCACAAAATTGTCTATAACAGATGCCCCCTAAAGTATGAGGTCGTTTATCTGGTGAAATGATTTATTAGGAGGATTCGAAGTTCATTCAATCTGCTGAGAAGTGTCCTGTAATAAGATACAATACAATACATTATTTTTCATACTTTTTCATGATCTAGCTGAGGTGGGCATTCCCATGCTCAGCTTTATAAATTCATTTTGGTACATAGAACAGACGATCGTCTGATGGTAGACTGATAATTCTCTGCTGAAATTATCATCCTTTGAGAAGGATGATCATCTGCTGCAATGATGCACACATCAAATGTCTTTATATCCTGAATATATATCGCAGCCCGGATGGATGGAACTAGATCCGGGGTCTTCAATCTCTTCTGATCTTCACTCGATGTACAAGTCGATCCATGTGAGAATTTCTTGAAGTCGAACATGGAAAGACATCGCTTGATTACCGGTCAATGATGTAAACCGTTAACAAATGCGAGAGGAATCACCGATAAGGATGATGACCCTCAAGGTACAGCAGTACAATTCACATGGTGGGAATAAAGGACTTGGTGTCGACCACCATGCAAAATCTTCTGGTCGAAGGTCATTGATGTATACCTGTCGCCGGAAGTGAGAAACTTGCCATTGAGGCATGCAAGCTTCAAAGTACTGAAGGGGTTGTTCCTAGATCAACTCCTTGGATAATGAGCTGATGTCGACAAGGAGCGATCCGTCAAAGGAGGGCCTTAATGAATCCCACATCAGTGACACGGAACGGAGCTAGTGATTGTGATGAGGTGAAAACAAACTGTGATGTATGATTCAGGGTGGCGGTCATGAAATGGATGAAGGACAATGTATCGCAGTGGATGGGACACGGTTGACTCTTTGCAGAACAACATCTCTTGAACATATAACGACACTGATGTGATGGATCGGTAGCATTACCCCAAATGTGGATGGTGTGGCGAGGACCATGGTGATGAGACCGGTGAATGAAACAACCCAACCCGATGTGATACGGAGGACAAAGTGTCATGTTCAAGAGCGACTTGCTACCATTAAAGCTGTGAGGTTCTCCCAATTTTTCCCCAGTCATTGCTGACCAGTACCTCTTTATTTTTGTCAAGCTTGAGGAGGATAACATATGCTTGTTCTATAACCTGCCCTTCGGGCAAGCCCATCGCTATGTTTTAACGAGCCTAGCGATAGGGAAACTCGTTCTCGTCTAAAGACAAGTTTGTCGCTATTTAATGAATTTAACAAGTCTAACGACAAGGATAACTCGGTCCTTTTCATTTTTAGAGAGTCTGAAAAGGTACATAAAGTCAACTCCAGAATTCCTTTTTCGTCATCTAATCCCTTAAGTCCGAAAAAGTATAAAACAATACAGAAGGGATGAGTTTTCAGTACTTTTAATGAGCCGAACAAAACAAGCGCTCGATCTTTTTGTGCAATAATCCCTCAGGTCCAAAAAGGATTAAAATCTAAAGGAGGGATAGCTCTTCTTGTTGTTTAACGAGCTGGAAGGCCAAAACTCGGCAAACTTTTCATATTTTACGAGTCAGGAGAAAAGAGCTCAAAGAAGACTCATCTTTTGAGGAATGAGTGATGAACAGGGCAGCAGCAGATTCCAGGTACAGGTTGGAATATTCCAATCACGGCAGTGTCACGAGGATGGCTTAGTGAAATCACTCTTCGCAGCTGTTCCTCAAAATGGGTAAACAATCATATGGAGATGAACGATTGGCCAAATGAACGGTGGAGGTGAGACTGCAAGAACACGACCAAGGGCTTTAATATGGCTGTCAAAGGTTACATTTACCAAGGTTATTTACCGGTTCATTTTTTCTGGGTGAGCTTGAACTCTAGGGGAAGATTGCTCACAACTTATGTTTATTTTTTAACGAGCATGAACTGTGTGCTAAAACTGCTCGGATCTTGCGTTTATTTTTTAACGAGCATGAACTGTGTGCTAAAACTGCTCGATTCTTTTTGTATGCCCCCAGCATAATAACACAAACGAGGTGCATGCCCACCAAGCTTCATTGCATCCAACTCAGTGGTTGGAATGAAGGTTTACCTCGGGGATTTGTTTCATTTTTTAATGAGGTTGACACAAGATAGGAACTATCCTCGACTCCTTGTTTCATTTTTTAACGAGGTTGACACAAGATAAGAACCGTCCTCGGGGCCCACTGTATTTACAGTATTTCTATTAGGGCGATGATCCATGTCGACAAAATATTTAGGAATCTTCCGAATCCAACCAGAAGATTGGATTAGATTTCATTTTGTAGGTTTCCACCGTGGTCACTCCCGCCAGATTATTTTGAGGCGGTAGGGCGAAAGTACCCATTAAGGCAGGGTCTTTTAGGAGGCCTACTCCGATATTTTGGAGCGAATGATTCCTTCCATGGGTCATTGGAATGCTTCCCGTAACTTGTGGACTGCTGGGGAGAAAAGTTTGTTGGTCGACGATTGTAATTCCTCTTTGGAAGGGAAATGCAATCTTCCTGAAGTAGGTCGACACAACTGCGGCCATGGCATAGATCCATGGTCTTCCAAGTAGGATGTTGTAATCGAGGTTTCCATCAATTACTTCAACATCAATTCCTACTGTTTTTCCCCCCAGTTCAACTTGCAAGTTACTTAAAATCCCGTATGGAGTGTATGATCGTCCATCAAATGCTTTTAACGTCGTTGACGATTTCGACAAGGGTGGTGAGCCTAAATCTTTCCAGCAACTCATCGACATAAGACATGTAGATGCCCCCTCATCAATGATTGTTCGATGAACAGTTTTGTTGAGGGCTTTCACTTGAATAAGGAAAGCTAGTTGAGCTGGTAACTGAGGGTCATATCCTTTATGATCAAAGGCCACAAGATTGGAATCCATTGGGCCAATCCCACCTATTGCTGATAATAAAGCTTGCTCTTGGGAGGGGCAATTTTGTGGTACTTCAAGTGTCGACATAGTGGACGGCGATTGGGCCAGGTCCTTTACTATATTATAATTCTGTGCTCCTTTGGCACGAGGATTAAATGTCGATTTGTGTACTACTCCCTTTGGCGACTTTATCATCGGCTCAGGAACGATGGGTGGCACAACTTCGGTCAAAGTTGTTGTTGAACTACTAGGTCCTTCATTAACCTTGTTGTTCGACAACTTTGGATTCCCGTAATCTTTATTCCTTGTCAAAGCATTATTCTGTTGCTTTGAGGTAGACAACATAAGCACTTGGGATCCAGAAGCATTTTGATTAGCAACCAGATTTTGACCTGGATTAGGAAACGGATCAGTCAATACTGCTGGGGTTTTTGAACTCTTGAAGAGTTTCTTAACTTCAGCTATATGTGGACAATATTTCATCCAATGATCCTCATCGCATATATGACACCCTGCCGGGGGTTTCCTTTTTCTCCCTGTCTTTTTCTTCTTGCCCCCTGGTTGCTTCAGTTTTTTGCCCTTGTCGGTCGACATGGCATTTACTTCCGAGGCAAGAAGTTTTTCATTTGCATTTTGACTATAAATTTTGTGTTTGCCAATCACGCCCTCGCCGGCGTGAGAGTCATTGTTTGATTTAGGAGGAGGAGGAATTGAGAATTCCGGTCTAGGGGCGTCAGGTATTTTGTCGTAGAGCGTGCCAGACTGAGTATAAACCAAGTCTAGATATTGCGCACGAGCTATAACTTGCTCTTCTGTTACGACTCCCCCCTTGGCCACATCTTCCGTTATGGCCGGAAGTAATGACTTTATAAACCATTCAGCTAATAGCTGATCGGGAACATATGTTTTTACCATCCTACGACGACGTCGCCATTCATGTATATGATCAGATATATGGGTGGCCGTTGTCTGTTTGAAGTTGGTAAGGAGTTCTGTTCCCGTTTCATACCTTATCGGTAATTGAAAATGGGTTAAAAAGGTTGTAGCTAAGGCACTGAAGTTGTCGAACGAAGCTCTAGGCAATTCAATGTACCATTTTGCTGCTGGACCCGTTAACGTCCTTTGAAAAAGGCGAAGTCTTATCGAATCATCATTCAGGGTGTTTGATGAACACCATAGATGGAATGTCATCACATGATTCGACGGGTCTTCACCTGGATTTCCATTAAATTTAGGAATGTCTGATGGAAGTTTGTGTGGAATCGCTGGCCACCAAGGGGCATAAGCAATTGGATCATTCGTCAGCCGGTTTAGATCTGGTAATTCTAGAGTTGCTACAAAGGGCAACTGTTGATTCATGTTAGGCGAAGCATATCCAGGATAAGATGGAATCGCCTGAGCAGTGGGTCTTTGCATACCAGCATAATGTTGGCAACTTTCACAAGGTTGATGGGCATAACCATTATAGTATGGTTGTCCATTACTTACAAAGACTTGTTGCTCAGGTCCTTGATATGATTGCTGGAAATGCGGTTGTTGAGTTCGAACCAGCTCTGGTTGTTGGACCATTTGCTGATGCCCAATACTAGATGATTGACCAAGATGAGGAGTCACAGTACTTGTTTGATCCTGAGTCGCTCCAGATAAGGAGGCACCGACCTGAGGTTGCGATTGAGATGTCGAGGCAAGAGGCTGTTGTATGGCAACCTGAGAAACTTGGGATTGACATACGGTAGGCAGCGCTTGTACTTGCGACGCAATCACCATACCAGGTATAGTGGCAACATTCGACACAGGGTGGACTGGTTGCATTGGATATGCAACTCTTGGTTGCTGAGGCAGTATTGGTACCCATCCGCTGGATGTAGTTCCAGTTTGACCTGAATTTTGTTGTAAACTCCCATATGGTTGTTCTCCAGGGGGGAATAATGAAAAGGCATAATGTGCTCCATATGGTGGAAATCCAGTACTTAAAGGGCAGATTGGCCTTTGAAGACACGTTGGATTGATTTGTTGAGTTTCAACATAAGAAATACCAGATGATAATCCGGACGAAGAAATAGGAACTAACCATGTCATCGTCCTTGATGGGACTCCGGCTTGTTGTTGATAACTTGCCGGGACAGATGGTATGCCGACGAACATTGTTGGATTTGCAGCAGGTAATTCTGCCGTTGCCGTGTCATTCGACACAGTCCTAGATGTCGACGGTTGTTCAGACATTTTGAGTCTATCCAATTGATTGCCTAGTGATTCTACAGGAACTTCCACTGGTGATGGACAAACTTCTGTTGTAGCAGGAAATAGAGTGACCCCTACTCCAAAATGAGTTGGAGTGGATACTTGCGGTTCCTCTATAATTTCCTCTATCGCAATCAGACCAGGTGGAAGAGGAAGACCGTCAGGTCCGTAAAAGATTTCCGGTGCCGAAGAAGGGGTTGTATCGACAGCGACAGATGTTTGAGGAACAAAACTCTCTGGACCGGTTACAGATGGAACTGGTTCAGTTATACAAGTATTTGCCCGCAGACTAGGATCAGTATTACTGTCCTTCTGTGGCGGTTGAACTTCTTTTATAGAGGCAGGGTTTCCGGAAATGTTTGGAGTAACCAGAATCTCAGATGTTGTTGGAACACTTGTTCTAACTTTTAAAGGAGATTTTGAACTGGTTCGACGAGCTCGCTTTGCCCAGACTGTTTTCGACTCCGGAGACAAAGAAGGTTGACTCGCAAGCCTCCGCGAACGATGGATATTCAATTGACTTTCTTCCACGATTGCGGATTACTCGATCAACTAAAATATAAAGGGGAAAATTTGTGTTTCCGATTTGAATGAATTTTATTAGACGCTTTTAGACATAACTTTGCTTTTTCATGTTTTAAGAGTCGAGAAAAAGCTAAAGATGACTCTAGTCTCCTTCGATGTATTAACGAGCCCGAAGTGACAAATGCTCAGTTGGAATTTTTCAGTTATAGAGTTTGAAAAAGGCCAAAAGAAACTGCTCTGGAGATCTAGGCAGAGGGTGTGCCAAACCTTTCGCAAAACCACGGAATACGTTTTACGGTACGTGTGGTCAATCTTCGTGAATGCTGTGTTCATGGCATTGCGATCAGTAGGGCGGCCGACACGGCTTCCTAAGGATAAAGGATATATGCCTATAGGGGTCTCCCAATATATACTCGACGGTACGTGGGAGCACAAGTCCGTATTAGTGCCACCGACTCTCAGGAGGAATCACCCACCTTCTTCGAGATTGACAGTCACTACGTTTAACGATGCCGGAACACGTCTCTAGCTTAGACCTCTATGTGTTTGCGTTATGTTTCAATGCGTTGTTAGTTTCATTCAGTATATTTTAAGTTGATCTTTTTAAAGTTTGCCTTTCAAGGTTCATCACGAGCTGTATATGACAAATTCCTGAATGCAGCCTAAGATGAGAAGCAAGCTTTTTCAAATCTTTTTGACTGATGAAAATCTTAACTACTGAGGGAGAAGAAAGGCATATCTTTTCACACAGTTCATACAGCACAAACTAATGCACTTTCTCCTAAATCATCATGCAAACTTTTTCAAATGCAAAATGCACAATGCATGTATTTTCTTTTCCCTTTCTTAATGTTGATGTATTACAAAAAGAAAGTTGTTATTTAACTTTGATTTCGATTTAAAGCGAAAACAAACAAGCTTGTTCAAAATCAAAAGACACCTTAAGATTTACTTGTTTAATCACTGGAAATACATGAAATCAAACCATAATGACGAAAGTAAAAAGACTAATTAGCTATGGACAGCAAACAAGCTAACTCTTTAGACCAGCAAAATGCCTAACACAGGTTCAGATCTAAGAGGCCAAAGCAAGACTAGTTCACTTTCGTTATGGGAAATTGTAAATGATGTAAGAAATACAAAAGAACAAGTACGATTTCGTTATATAACAGAGGCGGAATGATGGCAAGTAAGGTTGGTTTCAGAACAGGTACAAGACTGGTAACTGGCTGCAAAATCTATAGTGAAAACAGGCAAGAAAAAGGGAGGAAACCCCAAATGCACAAGGCAGAATTGGGCCAACGCAGGTGCTGCATAGCCAATCTGGCTCTCAGCGCAGGTAGCCCCTTTAGGACCTGCGTTGCAAAGCAGGTAGCCTGTGTACTACCTGCTTTGGAAAACGAAAGTTACGTTTTCTCAGTTTCCGGGTCACAATTTTCTCAAAAATTCACAGTTTTTGCTCAAATCAGAAGTTATCAGTCAAGTACACACTAAGGGATGACAAGGAAGATGAAAAGCTATCACTAAGAGCTTACAAGGATCCTTGTAGATCAGCTCTTCAAATCATGTACATGCTCAGAAATGAGCTAGAGTAGCTGCCCTCTACTTCGCTTTTGATATAGTCAAAAGCTTTTCGATTTGGTACTCTTTTGTTCAGGAAATGAATAGCAAAATACTACAAACAATCAAACAGATACGATCCCCAGTGGAGTCGCCAGTTTGTTGTAGGGAAAAGTATCCGATTCGGATGACCCTATCCCACTCTAAGGGTGATAGTACCTCAGCAACAACTGTAAACAAAACTACTTAAGGTTTACTTCTTTATGAAAGCAAGAGAGAATGAAGAAATGCACTAATCGTTGCCTTGCGCTTAATATTTGCTCCAATCTCTTCTCTTTGCTGCTTGCTCCTAGCTCTTTGCTCTTTTGCTGGCCCAGCTACAATGAGATCCTGCAAAATAACAAAGAAGGAAACTACAAGAAGCATGCATTCATAACTGACTCAAGGATTAGCATAAATCAAATATACAATCATTGCAATACATCATTGAAACAAATGAATATAGAAGAACCTCAATAGCTTTTATTAATGGAAGAAGTAAAGTTTTGAGAAGGTTACAACCATTGAAGGCCCCAATCCAGCAACACCTCCCAGCAGAAAGAATTTCTCCTCTTCACCTCCTTCAAGCAATC